>VZTM01017453.1:424474-440466 GCA_013400555.1 Jacana jacana | reverse complement strand
GGATCCCCCCACGGTGCCTGATCTCTGCAGCAGCCCGGGATGACTAAGAGGCAATGAAGCACTCATGGAAACTCAGAAGAGATCTAATTCTGTGAATAAATTGAGGAGAGGAAAGGAAAAAAGGAAGAGAAAAGATCCCCGGGGGGGGGAAGGGAGGGGAGATGATGTTTGTGAATTAAAGACAAAGTGGGTGACATTTCCGCCAGCCATGTGCAGCTGCGATGCCAAGGGGGGGGGATGAATGATGCTTGTGGGGACACTGGGGGCTGAAATTCCTGGAGATGATGGGAAAGAGGCAACTTCTCACTCTGCCCGCGCTGGGCAGGCTGGCTCTGGGTGACGTGGTGGCACGGTGACTGCGGGGAGACTTGTCCCACCGGGTGACAGCCAGCCCTCGGTGTGACAAGGACAGCAGCGAGGTTGCCCTGTTGGATGGTGGCCCTGGAAACTGGGGGCTCTGCAATTAGCAGGAGGGGGATGAGCGGAGGAGCAGCCAGGATGCGCCTCGGATCCTTAACGCTCACCCTTCCTGCAGCCCCTCCAGGGCACGGGGGACTTCAAGGGGACTTCTCAGCTCAAAGCCTCCATCTCCAGCCCAGCATCCTCCAAACTGGGCAATGCCAGTGGCTGGGTCACCCCAGCTCATCGCAGCCTTGCTCCTGCGGGGTAATTCCCTCCCTGCCAGCAATGCCCTTCTCCCCTCCTCTGCCCTCAGGCTCCCAGCAGTCAGAAAGATGATTTTCTTTAAAATAAACAGGAAATGGGTTTTGCCAAGAATAAGCACAATTCCTCACCCGTGAAGGCTTGTTCCATCCCCTTCAATTTCTGGAGGGACCTTTATCAGCCCCCCGCCCCCAGTGCCCTGTGGTTTGGGCACGGGCACAGCAGTGCCCACCAGCAAGGGGAGGGGGGGGACACACAGACCCTGGTGCAGCAAATGTGGAGATTTGAGGGCTGGGGACTCATTCCTCCCTGAGGGTTGTGTGGGGTGGGGGGACGTGCAGCCCCCTTGGCTCATGATGCCAGAGTCAGCCCCGTGGTTTGCAAAGGACCGAGCAATCTCCATCCCATCAGAAAGCACTTCTGGGGTCTCTGCTGGTGGCAAAGCCCTGCTGCTCCCTATGGGGGGGGCTCTGCAACCCCAAACCCCATAAGGGTGGTGGCAGTGAAGCTGCCCCTGCCTTACCAAGCCCTTCCTGGTCTCGGTGGCTTCTTCAGGGCACGGCACAGGGCTTTGCCTTCATCCCCACCTCAAGCTGCTCCGTGTGCCTGAAGGAGGGGGTGAAGCAGCCCCAGAGCCGTGCCTGCCAGTTGCTATGGCAACCGTACATTTTTCTTATGATTCCTAATGACTTATTGGCATTTGCACTAATCTATGGGGTTTTTGGCTGCCGGAGGTTGACTCCTCTCCCCTCAGCCCCCAAGAGCCGGTGCATCCCATATGGTGCCAGAGCCTGGGTTGGGCTGGGGGGGGAGCCCAGCTCCGGTGTTGCCCCTCATTCCAGGCACAGCATCCCTGGTGCTTCCCAGGGAGCAGCAGAGGCAGGAGCCACCGGCCAGCGCTTTGCAAGAGGCAGGTGCTAAATCATGGCTTGTTTATTAGCTGGCAAGGCTGAGAGGAGGCAGCAGGGCTACGGGGTTTGGAGAGAAACAGCTTTTTCCAGCCAGGAGCCAGCCAGAATGGAAAGCAACAGTCCTAGGAGAAGGCAGAGGGGTCCTGGGCTGTGCAAACCCCCCCCACTGGTGCAGGGTTCCATGGTGTCCAAGATGGGACTTCAATATCATTTTTCCAGCTGTGCTGGTAGGACATCTGAGCACAGAGCAANTGGCCAGCGCTTTGCAAGAGGCAGGTGCTAAATCATGGCTTGTTTATTAGCTGGCAAGGCTGAGAGGAGGCAGCAGGGCTACGGGGTTTGGAGAGAAACAGCTTTTTCCAGCCAGGAGCCAGCCAGAATGGAAAGCAACAGTCCTAGGAGAAGGCAGAGGGGTCCTGGGCTGTGCAAGCCCCCCCCCACTGGTGCAGGGTTCCATGGTGTCCAAGATGGGACTTCAATATCATTTTTCCAGCTGTGCTGGTAGGACATCTGAGCACAGAGCAAAAAATCAATGCACTCTTCATTTAAATCCATGTTTAATACCAGAAGTAGCACCTCACCCAGATTTATTCGGGTGGTTTAACCCTGGGCAGAGCACTGAGGCTCAGATGGAACCGTGGGAAGACCTCAGGGATTTTAGGGTCAGCGACAAGCTGCTGCAGTGCACGGGCTGGGGGTTGTTCCCCTTGTTTGACAGATCATCACCAGCCTGGATCTGCTCCTGTCCTTTCTTTTTTCAGTGCTTCCCTCCTTTTCTCCCTGTCCTGCAGCCCCTGAGCCCAGATGTTGAGCGCAGAGGGGCTGCTGCTGGCCAGGGAAAGGAGAACCAAGCTCCCTCTCTCTGCTGGCTGAGCCTCTGCCACCACGAATCAGTAGGTTTGGTAGGATCTTGTGTCCTCATGGCATCTCCAGGGGCATCGTGGCAACGCAGCAGCAGCTCATCAGGATGTGGTCTGTGGTGGAAAGCAGTTGGCGGAGTCCAGGCCTCCAAAGGGCAGGTTCAGCCCCACCAGGGAGCATCTTGCGTCCCTGCAAGCACTGCTGAGATGCTCTTTTGTGTCACTCTGTGGGGTCCCCAAGCCCTCAGGAAGTGCTTTGTAGCACTCCAAGCCCTTTCTCGCAGCCAACACAGCACAAGGAGGCCAGAATGTGCCAGGAAGATAACAGGGAGAGACTTCCCCGGTAATTAGAAATTAGCCTGATTTCATGGCACTTACAAGCAGCCACGTGGCCATCCTGACCTTTCTTCTGCTCAAGATCAAAGGGAGCAGAGCTGGGCTGCAGGGGTGGCTGCTCTGATCCCACTTTGCACGTGTGATGTGACCCCATTCTGCTGCCTGGCCACCGACACTGGAGTCCCCTGCCTGTCACACAGCCCCTCTGCTGGCCCTGAACCCTGCCTGTCCCCCTGCCCCATCCCCTTCCCCAGCCAGCCACCTCCATGTTGGCCACCCACCCCACCCCACCTCCCCTGGAAGAGCGGGTTGATCTGTGAACAGAGACAGATGAGATGGAGACAGCAAGGGTCCAGCTGAGCCCCCAGTACAACGGAGGCTGCTCGAGGTCCCCCATCCTCTGCCCCTCACCTCTTCTCCTGGCACTGTCTGGGGAATGTTCCCCACCCGCGGCGCTGCTGCTCAGCTGAAGGAATATTGTTTCCAGCAACAGGCACCTCCAGAGGAATAGCAGGAGAGATCCCTTCATGGTTTAGGTTTTAATTCTGCTCGGGAATTCTTTCCTTTTTTTTTTTTGAAGCTCTGTTTGATAACCCCTTCCTCCCCACCCGCCGCCCCTCCCCTGCCAAGGAGAGTTTAAAGAGCCTCGATTCATCCCTCTGAAGGGACTGACAGCAAAAGGCTGTGGGTGACAGAACATTTCTCCCTGAAACACCCCAGGGGGACAGGCTGGAACAGCCCGTCGATACCTTATTCCGATGACCTGGTTTTTTTGGCCCAACAGATGGACACGAACGTGCCCTCCCCGAGTGACATCCCCTTGTCTCTGTCCCCACCGGAGCTCTGATCGGCTTTGTGGCCCGTTTGTGGAGAGCCACGTGGCAGGCAGAGCTCAAAAGCCTTTGACATTGCCCGGAGCATCCCCTTTCCAAAGGATGCTGCCCTTGGCTTTGGGGTGGGATAGAGGAAGGCGGGGGGGGAGAGAGGGGTGAGGGGAGGGGACACACACGGATGGATAGACTTGTGGAGGCTGTTTCTGTAAATGAACCAACAACCTTAATGGCCACCCGCCAGTCCCCAGGCTGTGCTGAGGGTATTGATCGTTCCTGGTTGTGTTGATCTGCTGGGGAAGGTCACTCAGGCTGATGCAGCACAGGCAGAGTCTGAGGCAGCGGGTGCCCTGGCCATCGGTCGGATGGTTTTAGGGACCCTGATGCCCATAGGATGGGGACCAGGACCAAACCTTTGTGGTGGGTGGGATGGGGATCCTGGGGTGTCCAAGCAGCCAGGAACAACACAGAGAGATGGGCACTCTCCTCTGGGCTTTCTCATCTCTGGAGAGGAAGGTTCAAACAGTTTCTGCCTGCCCAGCGCAGCTCAGGCCGTGCTGCTTGTTTGTTGGATTAGAGAGATAAGGAAATAAATGGGAAGAGATACGAGCATCCCCCTTCACTCCCGGCTCCAACGCCAGCACTGCCTTGGTTTTTCAGAAGGACTCAGTGTCCAGGGCTTCCGAGCTGCCCGAATAACTTAGGCTCAGGAGAGATGAGTCCTTTGAAGCTCTTGTCCCAAACAGTTAATGGGAAGCTGCTCTCCCCCGCGGGGCTGGCGGCCTTTCCTCCCACCCTAACGACCTGGGAGGGGGTTTTTCCCTCTATCTGCAAGGTACCACGGAGGGAAACGGTATGTCACAGACATAGATAGATATATATAGATATATATATCTCATCATTTCCTGGCATGCACCTGCCTCTCCGAGCGCACACACTGCTGGGAGGCACAAACCCACACTCGTGCGGATGATGAGCAGCTATTGCTGTCATGTTGTCGCAGCTCAACAGGCGTGTAGAGCCACAGGAGTTATCACTGCCCGGCTGCTGGCAGCCCCTGGCAGCCACCCTACTCCTCACTCCCTGCCGACAGCATCCCCAGGGCTCCTGTGTCTCAGAGCTGCTGGGGGAGGGAACAGGGGGGGACGACACACGACCACCCCCCTCCACAAGGCTCGCAGGGACAAAGCCTGTCTTGCAGGGAGAAGAGCTGCAGGCTGTAGGAGATGCTTTAGATGTGAACCGCCGGGGTGGCATCGTGCTTGCCGAGGTGCCAGCCCTGCCTCGCTGCTGAGAAAGCACGGTGGCAGCACGGGAGGGAAATGAGGCTGAGCTCTCCCTCACAGCTAATTAGCAGCCTGGGGAGATGGAGAGAGAAAAGGTCCCTCCGCCTGGGCACTGTCTGATGGAGAGGGGATTGCAGAGTCCCACCGGGTGCCTTCCCACGGAAGAGCCCGCGTTGTGCTTCAGCCTGCATCCCCCAGACACGGGGCTAATGCCAGCCCAGGCTCCGTAGCCCCTGGCAGAGCTGGCTCCCACGCAGTGAGTGTCGTGGCCGGGGAGCCTGCCAGAAACTTGGGAGGTGGGAGAGCCTGAGCGAAGGCAGGAGCTGGAGGTCTCCGTTTCCGCCGAAATCTGGCACCTTCCCCCTCTCTGGCAGCCCCAGGCGAAGCTATAATTATCTCTGAGTGCTCACAGCACCCTTTTCCTGAGCGCCCTGGGGATAACAATCAAGAAGGATGCTCTGAAGGGGGAGGCTTGATTGATGGGAGCCGGACTCGATGCTCCAGGCTCAGCATCAGATGGGTGACAGAGCAGCGGTGACAAGTCCCAGCATGAAGGGAGGTCCCTCCCTGGCTGGGTGGGGAGGGAGGGAACACTGCAGGCAAGTTCCCTTGCTGGGCAAGGACGATGGGTTGCTCCCTTGGTGGAGGTGGCACGTCCCAGCGCTGCCATCCTGTATATCCAGGAGCTCCAGTCCTTAGTGCAGGGTGCTCTGCTCTGCTCCAGCACCTAAAGCTGGAGGCAGTGAGGGGCTTTGGGGTTCTGCCACCCTCATCCCAGGGGTCTGCATCTTGGCTGGAGACCACCAGCGATGCTGCCCGCTCTCCTGCCAGCCCCAGGGCTGGTGTCCTGCAGGCAGCATCGCGGGCAGGAGCTTTGGCAGGGTTCAAAGCCAACCCACCTGGGACTGCGAACAATTAATTTCCCCAATCTGCACAACCATCAGCTTCTGAGGAGAACAATTAGGCGGTCACAAATTGTAATTGTCATCTCACTTCTGATTTTAATTTGGCCTAATGAAGGCTAAGTGATTCCGTCTCGCTCCTCCTCCCCCGGCCCCACCGGCCCCTCCGGCATCCCCGGCTGCAGCAGGGCCACCAGGGGAGGCTGATCCTGGCCCGCAGCCCTGGCCCTGCCCGGGATGGGGCAAGCTGGGGAGAGGGGAAAACCATTAATCCCCATTGTGGGCTGCTTGTTTTCAGATATCATGGCCAATAAAAGTTTTATTTAAGGGAATTGGCTGCCTGTGTCCATGCATTCTGGTTTGTCGCAGCCTGTTAGCCTCTGGTGCTTGCCCTTTGAAGCGGGGGCTGTCATTTAATCTTCATCTAAAATAATGCACTGATTTCCCCCCACACACACCCCTTTCCTGCTGGTTCTGTGTCTCCCTCTGAGCCCTGCCCATCCCCACCACCCCCTCACGTTATCTTCTGCAGCACCTTTTGGATCTAGCTAGGTTTGCTAATGAATTCACCATCTCACTGAATTGCCTTTCACTTTAACACTTAATTTAGATTGAAGAAGGTGGTTGCTGGCTCTCGAATACCGAGTCAGTCCGTGCTGTAGCTTTGGCTGGAAGTTGCACGGTGCCCAATGGGGTCAGGATGAGCCCAGCCATCCTTTGAGTTCACCAAAGTTTGGTGAACTTTGAGTAACCACTTTGTTTTCTGAGCTTGGCAACCTCGCTTCTCCTCCAAAGGAAGGGCAGGGAAGCTGGTGAGGGGTCTGGAAAACAAGGAGAAGGGTCTGGAGAACTTATGAGGAGCAGTTGAGGGAAAGAGAGGTGTTCAGCCTGGAGAAAAGGAGGCTGAGGAGAGACCTTCTCACTCTCTCCAACTCCCTGAAAGGAGGGTGTAGCCAGGGGGGGTCGGTCTGTTCTCCCAAGGAACAGGCAATGGGACAAGAGGAAACAGCCTCAAGTTGTGCCAGGGGAGATTTAGGATGGATATTGGGAAAAAACTCTTCACCAAAAGGGTTATCAAGCCTTGGAACAGGCTGCCCAGGGAAATGGTGCTCTCTCCAACTCCCTGAAAGGAGGGTGTAGCCAGGGGGGGTCGGTCTGTTCTCCCAAGGAACAGGCAATGGGACAAGAGGAAACAGCCTCAAGTTGTGCCAGGGGAGATTTAGGATGGATATTGGGGAAAAAACTCTTCACCAAAAGGGTTATCAAGCCTTGGAACAGGCTGCCCAGGGAAATGGTGGAGTCACCATTCCTGGAGGTATCTGAAAGCCGGGCAGACGTGGTGCTGAGGGTCATGGGTTAGCAACAGGTTAGTGTTGTGTCAACAGCTGGACTTGGTGAGCTGAGATGTCCCTTCCCACATAGGCCAGTCTGTGATTCTGTGTTTCTATGAGTCTCTGATCTGCTCGTGCATCACATCAGCCATCTCCAAGAAGGCTGGTCCTGGCCCCCTCCTGCCCTATAGCTTCTGTGCATCCTTTAACAGGGACAAAGTGGCAGCAAAGCGCTGCCAAGCCCGGGAGCGGGCAGCTCTGCCACACGCTGACTCTGTGCAGCTCCCTCTCCTCCCCAGCCCCAAGCCCTCTAACCTTAACCCAAGCCCTGAGGTGAGGGAGGGCTGCTTCATCCTGAGAGAGAGAGACCCAGCCTCCTGTGGGGTGAAGCCTCTTCTGGGGTGAAGCGTTGCAGCAATTTAATAGCACCAATTAAAGCTGGAGAGGGAATGAGGCGTTGGCAGGCGGTAATCACCCCGACTGCAATATGGCCTGAGCATGAGTTTTAATAGCTTTGCTTTAAAAGGCAAAAAACATGCTTTCTGTGACCCTTGGATGAACAGAAACCTGGTTTCAGAGTTTCTCTGGAGCCTGGGAGATGGTGTCTCCTGGAAACTGCTGGGGCAGGGCTGCCCCACGCCACCCAGTAGCCCCTCTGCCAGCAAGCGGCAAGCTGTGAGGAGGAGGAGGGCAAAGGGGAGAGGAGACACAGGTATATCAGCCAGACAAAGATCAAATGGCAGCGACACAAACTGATTTCTTGGAGAAAAATGTCACCTCCAGTTTCCCACTGTGGGGCTGGGGGGGGAGCTGTGTGTGTGGGAGAACAGGAGAGTTGCAACGAACTTGTCATTAAGACAAAAAGCCTTTCGGGGCCAATTAAAGTAAGTGGAATCGACCCTTGCTCACCCCTTTCTGCAGCCCAACGTGCTGCCAGCCCCAGCATCCTGCAGGTCAGCTTGCAGGCTCACAGGGCAGCCTGGCAGACCCTGCCTGGCACTGCCACCAGCTCAATGTCCTTCCCTGTTTCTTTGTGCCACCTGGGGAGGATGCGGGGGCCATCCTGCCCCAGCCGTGCCCCCAGCTCTCTCCTCACCCGGAGTTATGGCTAATGCAGACATCCTGAGCTCAGTTCTGGCTGATTCTGTCACAACTGAGGTCAAAGCTCATCTTGTCTGAAGCTAAAGACAATTAAAATCACTCCTGGAAGGTCCTAAGCAGGGACCCTGCTGCTGGCAGCACAGCATCCCTTTGGCCACAGCTCCCTCTGTGCCCCACCGGCACCTTGTCAGGGCTGTAGGGAGCCCGTTTCCCCGCTCAGCCCCGAGCATCCAGCAGGATCTGGCCCTCCTTTTGTTCTCAGTGGGACCAGCCCAGCTTCAGAGACCACCAAGTGAGCAAAGCCACCTTGCAGCGATGCCCACCAGGCCTCTGCGCAGCCTTCTCCCCGTCACCAGCACCGGCTGCCGCTGTCACCAGGATGGTGACAGTCGCCGGAGCCTCCAGCTGGAGCTGGCAGCAATCACCTAACGATGGAGCCTCATTAGGGTCAGGAGGATCCCGTTAGAGCCACCTGGAGCTGCCTATTTCACTGGGGAGGCTGGAGATACAGAAGTCAGGCTCTGTGCTCATTAATCCCTGCCCTTAAGGGGCACATCACGTATTTCACAGCCTTCAGGAGGGTCTCAGTGGCCGGGGGTGACCTTTTCCTGTGCTGTTTCTGCCTGTGGTTTGATTTCTGAGACCTTCAGGGCTGTCAGCTTGCACCCTGTGCACCTTTGGAGAAGCCTGGCCCCAAATTTGGCTCCCTGATGGTGTGTTTGAGTTTTTCCTTCCTCTCCCTGCCGTGGCTGGTGTACATACCCTGGAAGTGACTGCAGAGGAAACTGAGAAGGTAAAGTCCTTTATTTTATTGTGCATTATTGAGAGGAATAACTTGGCACATCGCTGCCACTGTAGGCTTCTGCTTGAAAATGGCTTTGGAATTTCTTACTGCTCTCAGTACCCGCACACATCCTGTGTCGGGCTTATCTTTTTCCACAGTCCTTTTAAGCCTGTAATGACACATCTGAAAGTTCCCCCAAAGCCAGCCCCTCTCCCTCCTTCTGCGACACAAATGGATGGAGATCCTCTCAGGGCTCAGCCATGCGGACGCGGAGAGTTGCTTCAGTGATGGCTTGTTGTTTTGGGTTTTTATTTTATGGAAAACAACATTTTTTTTGTCAGTTCCTCCAAAGACAAGTTGATGATGGGCTGTCTCTCCCCCTCCTTCCTCTGTGAGTCCCTGCTGGGCTCCTGAGTGCTCTGGCTGCAGCAGCACCCGCCCAGGGGTGGATTCACCCACTCAAGGGATGCACCCACTGACTCTATATGTGCTCCTGGGGGTCCTGTGGCCACAATCCTGCTGGATGCAAGGGGAAAAAGGCTGGCTGGGGGTGGGCTTGCAGCCCTGCACCACACTAGCCACCTCTGGCATGGGGAATGCTGCATATCCAGGCTTTCAGTGCCAGGCTGGGAGCTGCCCCATTGCCTGTGGGAAGGCTCTCCCCATGGCAAAGCACCACGTCCAGCCCTGGCATCTCTCCCCTTCACCCCTCTGTGCTCCCAAGGAGTTGCCTCTGCGGGCTCCCAAGCCTGTGGACAGGGTTTTATCGGCTTCCAGCCACAGGAACCAGGGCAATATCACTGCCTGCAGCGTGACACAGCCCTGGGTTTTCAACAGGGACTCCATATCCTTTGCAAATTTTCCTCTCCAGAAGAGCAATTATGCCCTGCAATATTACTTTATTTAAGTAATTCAAGTGTATGCACAGTGCCCAGAGGAAAAGGCAAGGAGACACGGCAATGGGCTTCAGCTGGCAGCAGAGGCACAGATGGCACCAGTCTGATGTACCATGTCTGCAGAGAGGTCTCTGGTGTTCTGGTGGACAAGACTGTGCTGGGGGCATTGGAGGAGCCGCAGCCAGGTGTCCCACTGTCACGTGCTGGGATGCTGAGCAGCTCTGGCACCCCGAAGGAGGTGGCTGCAGTCCGTGCCTCCAGTGCCCAGCGGGGTTAACCACCCTCCAAACCCTTCCCCAGCTGCCTAGTTTCACAAAACTTGTAGCTGCCACATTATCTTTGAAATTGGAGGGTTTAAAAGCCATTTGAAGGAAAGGACATGGCCACATGTGCCCCTCATGGTGACCCCCCTCCCTTAGCAACTGGGGCAGCCCTTGGGGTGGCCACATCCTGACCCATTGCATGGATGAGGGTGCTGGGAACATCTGTCCCTGGCTGTGGGTTGGGTCTGAGAGGGACATTTGGGCTGTAGCTGAGCCTCAGCAAAGTCTCTGACCGTGTCCCTCCCTGCTGATGCTCTACACCAAATTGTCCTGCTGCCAAGCTGGGAACCCTTAAATATATGGGAGAGAGGTGGCAAATGTTTTCCATTTCTCTTCCTGTTCCTATCTGGGATTTTTATTATTATTATTATTATTATTTTATTTTAGATCCCCTTTGAATGACAACTCTATCAAAACAGCTCATTTGGAAATGTCAGGTCCATTCTTGATAAGTCATCAGTCATCATGATTGGTGCTGACAGACGCCCTGCAACAGTGCTGTGGTGTCTAATACACTGTGCTGCAGTCTTTTGTAATATCACATTATTTTATTTATCCAGCATGGCATGAAATCTCTCCTTTAGGAAAGGGAAAGGCGGGGCGGGGGGGACGGGATTAACTCTTCTAGTGGTGCTTCCATTTCTGGCTACTCCACGCGGGCAAGGAGCAGAACTTGGGCTTTACTGGGACATCCAGGTCATTTCAAACTCCTAATGTCACTGGAGATGGAGTGAGATCCTGGATCAGGATTCGCTTCTGGTAGTACTGGCCCAATAAGAGCCAACACTGTGTGTCCTGAGCGGGTGCAGCCCCTCAGGGTGCACAACACCCTCTTCCCCGCCTTGCCCGTGGGGAGGATGAGGACACAGCATTTTGAGGGCCACTGTTTGCTCCACTGGGGCGATGATGGGAGCTGCTGCATCCCACTGGGCTTGTGGCCGTACCCGCTGTCCACGAGTGGGACAGCCACAGGCTTTATCCCCTGGACTGGCAGTGAGCTCCCTGCTGACCCTTCTTCCACACTTGAAATAGATGTGGGGAGTGGGAGGGCAGTGATTTAGGCTCCCCCTTCCCACCTTCACCACCCTTTGTATTTAGGCAGTGCTCAGCCACATGAAAAATACAGTTCCTTGGCATCTTTTCTCCTCTTGCAGCACCACACCAGTCCCTTCCCCAGCCCTGGGGATGATTTTGGGGAGCTCCAGCCTGGCCAGCCCCCTCCCCAGCCCCACAGTCTCCTCCCCAGTCCCGGGGTGCTGCCCTCCAAAGCAGCCTTTCAGCCTCATGGAGCTGGCAGAGCGCAGATGTGGTCCCTGGGATGCTCCTGTGGGGATGCACCCAGGAGCAGGATGGAGAAGCCCTGTGGCTGGGATGGCTGGTGGCCACCTTGGCAGCTGCTTTCCTGCATCCCTTAATCTGCATCGTGGAGCCTTTGTTTGCTCTCATTAACGTGTCTGTGAAGTGCCTGATGTGTGAAATATCCTTTTTATTAGCTGGAATTGGTGGGGCCGTCTGGGACTCGTGTCTGCTCTGCTTTCAAGGCCAGGACTCCCCAGACAAGCCTGTATCAGTCTTGCTCAGTTTCTGGCTCACAGTGGGTGAGAGCTTGGGCTCAGCCTGCAGTTCTCCTCCACCCAGAAACCACCAGTGGGACAAGTCATGGGTGTGCCCACCCCTGAGGTCCTGCTGTGGAAACAGGACAAGAGCAAAGCAGGCAGAACGGTCTGCTTGAGCAGAGCTGGGGGTGGTGCTTCCAGAGTTGGGAATCACCTGGAATTTCCCGCCTTCAGGGATTAATCTGGTTTTCCTGGAGCCCTCTCAGTATATGGGGACTGTCCCCAGGGTGCAGAGGAGCTCAGAAGCTGTGGGAAACTTCCCCCTGAGATGAAAGCTGGGTGGAAATCGGGGCAGTGAGAGCAGCCCAGCGCAGTCCGTAGCCCACGGGGGATCTCTCCATCTTCCTCTCTTGTCCCACCACTCTCCTCCCACGGGGATTTTCAGCCTCTGTCACTCCCGTAGCCTCAAAGCAGCAGCACAAACCGCCGCTGACAGGCAGCAGACTCTGCTTCCGCAGCCTTAACCTGCCTGCCAAGCAAACATTAAGCCTTGGATTTGTAGCCAGCCTCAGCGAGACCAAATCTTCCCTCCTGGGCATGCTCCTTCCCAGGAAGATGCACATGTTGGCCCATGTCCCCACCCTGCTCCCCCTTCCTCCTCCTCCTCCTATCCCCAGCGCTCCCAAGACCTTTGGGGCAGTCTCAGACGCAGTAGCCATGTCTGTCACCAGAGTTGGACACTGAGAGCCAGAAAATGACAGGCAATACGAGGACAAGGGCCAGGCTGATGGCATGAGTGACATTACTGTGTGAACCCCCCGCAGTGCCCCTCTCGTGACCCCCACCCCGTGGGGCAGGGGGATGTGTCCAGATTCTGCCCAGGGCACTGCTGGGGTTGGCTGAAGGGGAAGAGGTTGTTGGAGGTGGAGGGGGGGGAAGAGAAGACACAGGGAAATGACAGTGGTGCAGGGCTTGATCCAAGGCTTTCTGGCACAGGTCCAGAGAGGCTGGGGCTTGTGGGAGTCTGATGTGGTTCCCCCCAGCCACCCTCGTCCACCAGAGGGAAGCTTTGGGGGTGGAGGGAGACTGACCCCTGCTCCAACAGCGAGCTCTGTGCCCTATTCCGGTACCCAGGCTTGGGTGATGCTGAAAGGATTTGGCTTGGAAATCACCACCTGAGTCCATCTCCCTGGTGGGGGGCTTTGCTCCAGGTTTTCTTCTCTGCTGCATTGGCCATTTCTGCCTCGTTTGAGCCTGCCCGGCTTTGGCACTGCAGCTTGTGCTTTGTGGCCCTTCCTGGCCACCGATGTGGCTCCTGGTCTGCTTTGCACTGGCTGGGACATGTCCTGGCCACCTCCTTCCTGCTGCAAGATGCTTGCGGTGCTGTATGCGTGGCCCAGCAATTTGGGGACCTGCCAGCCATCCCTGCCACCACCTTTGGGGACACGGTGGTCACCGATGCTCGCGTGGTGTCTGTGTTGTGGTGGAGGGACCGTCTCTCCCCGCTCCTCTCCAGCCTTGGATAGCAGGTCCGTAGTGAGCTCATTAGGAAAGACCTGGAGGTGTTTTCCAGGCAGTTCAGGAGCTGGGCTGAATTATTTAAGACGCTGCTCCACAGCACAGTGGGGAGGAGGAACTGGGGGAGCTCATTACCAGGCTGGAGCTGTTTGTTTCTTGGCCATGGCACGGCGGTGCCAGGGACAGGCTGCACCTGCAGCACAGCTCCCTGTGGCTGGGCACTGCTTGCCGATGCCAGGCACGCTGGTTCGGCAAAGGGACCACCACTTTCTGCCTCTGACCATCACTTCTGCCTCTGACCCGAGGCAGGCTGGAGATGTGCCTTGCCAGGAAGGCCCCAGAGCAAGCTGGGGGTCACTGCAGGGCTGGGAGGTGGGAATTGAGCCCAACAGAGGGGAAGGATGAGGGTTTCAACCAGGCTTGGGGTGCTCAGGCCATCCTGGCAGGCTGGGTGCTGTCTGGGGGTGCTGGGGTTGGGGCACACAGCTCTCTACCTGCTGGGAGATGGGAGTTTTGTCGGTCACAGGCAGCGTTTTCTAAAGCCTCTGGGTGATTAAGGAGGCAAGCAGGGGTTGAAACCCTGCGCGAGGCTCTCAGAGGCTCAGTGATGGCTTTTACAGGCTGAAGGGCTCTAAATTAGCTGCTGGCACTCAGGAAGAAGATCCTGGAGATAGCTCTGGAAAGGGAGACACAGTGCAGCAGCTGCCACAAAGGGCAAATGGCAGGAGAGGGATTATTAGGGAATAAATTAAGCAGCAGAGCGAAACCCCAGTGATCCGGCTGCCGTGCGAGCAGCGCCAGCGGGTGCTCCTGCCTGGATGGGAAGGGTCTGGGCAGGGAAGTGGCAATGGCCGGGGCTGGGAAACTGGCCCAGTGTGAAAAGCAAAATGGGAGAAGGCAGATTGTGAAAGAGAGGGTGACAGGGGGGTGCGATAGGTGCCCGAAACCCCCAGCATGGCAGCTTCCCTGCCCTCACCGACCTCACTGGCACGGGCCCTGCCTGATTCCCCCCACACCTTCTCCAAACCCCTTCTGCCCGGGATGTTTTTGACTTGGACACACAAAGGGGGCTGCAGGGGTGCTGGGGTTGAGGAGGGGAATCTCCAGGTGCAGGGTCCAGCCATGGCAGGTCAGAGACGAGCTCCTGCTGCCACTCGTTAGAGCTGCTTCCTTGAGCTGCAGCCCAATGCACTGTGGGTTTTGTTAAATGACACAAATTTTACAGAGGAAAGGACAATTCAGCCACGAGCTGAGATGGAAACTCCATCTTCCCAGCCTCTCATTTCTTCAGGCAATCCAGAGTGGAGATCAGCCAGCTTTTCCAGTTGCCTTTTGCGAGACATTTACAAATGCACCAGTTTAACCCCACAGCCTGGAGACCAACCAGCCCTTGCGAGATTCTTGATTCTCAGTTCTCAGGGATAAAATGAGATGCCCTCAGGGTTTCCCGGCCGAGAAGGAATGGATTTGAGGTTCCCAGAGACGTGAGCACACGGCCTGCAGGACACAGGAGGAAAACTGCTGCCTTTAGAGCTGGGGCCACCAGCTCAGCACCTCCAAAGCCGCCTTCCCAAGCAGGCAGGGCAGAGCAGATGGATTTAGTTCCTGATTCCACCAAGGACACTGGCTCTGGGTGTCACAGGTGCCATCTCGGCGTCTCTCTCCACCACTCTGTGCAGCCACCCAGCCCCAGTGCTCCTCCCCAACAAGGTCCCAACTTTTGCAATCACAGAGGAGGAGGGAGATGAAGGGCAGGGAAGGGCCCTGGTGATTATCTCCAAGTGGAATAAACCTCCAGAAAGCCTGAATGCTGCTGAACCACGTTTTGGAGAAGCAGCTTTGCAGGGACTCCCATCACAGCCCAGGGACCCCAGTTACTCCCTGAGCATCTCCCCAGACACCGAGGTACCCTCTCTCTCCGCATCCCGGTGGGATGGGACTGTTCTTATCCCCAGGCAATGAGTGTGGGACCAGAAGCAGCTCTGGGATGTGCTCAGCACTGCGTGGGCAGTTTGTGGTTGAAGGGGGCCAAATCCTGCAGCGTTCCAGGCTGGAGGCTGTGCCTGAAGCTGCCAGCAGCATCTCTGGGAAGCCAGAAGGACCTGTGGGAGCGTTTGGGAGGCAGGCAGAGCCACCACAACCTTTCCGGAGCCTGAAAGCAAAAGAAGAAGAACAACAGGTTTATTTCCCAGCCCTCCTCATTAAAAAACATGTGAAGTGGAGGCAGAGAAGCATCCAGATAAGAAGCGGGGACGGCTCCTGCCCGCCGGCTCCTGGCGCATCGGCGCGATAGCGAGATGCAGGCAGCCGAGCGCTCTGCTTTGCACGCTCCCGGCAGCGTTTTATCTCCCAGACAGGCAGGAATAAGGCTATCGCCCTCCCTGCCAGGAGAGATGAGGGGAGGAGGCCCGCGAACAGCATCCCTGGGTCTCTCTGCGTGCAACGAGGCTTAACCGGGGGAAGGAACCACCAGAAAAGCAGAGCGGAGCAGCAGACCCAGAGCTGCTGAATTTGGAGGGGGGTGGGGAGTCTGTTCCTCTTCTCATGTAAATGATTTTCAAGGGATAACGAGCTAAAAATCACCCCTCGAGGCTGGGGCAGGAGCTAAAAATCACCCCTCGAGGCTGGGGCGCGGTTTATGCCCCCGTGGTCCAGTGCATGGGTGCAGAGAGCGCACAAGGTGGGATGCAGGGAC
>VZTM01017453.1:396468-420915 GCA_013400555.1 Jacana jacana | reverse complement strand
CCCCCCCCCCTTTCCTTGGGCTTCTGCCGCCTGTTTGTGCAGCCACTGCACACCCCGTCTCTCCTGTGCTCCCCGTCTCCTCTCCCTCTCCTGGCTTCATGCTCTGATGGTCTCTTTGTCCCTTTCCTTCTCCTTTTCACTTCTAGTTCTCCTTCTTTGTCTCCTTCTGGCGCTTTCGTTCCCCTTTAGTCCTTCTCCATCCATATTTCTCTGCTGTATCCCTCCCTCCATCCCTGAGAAAACCTGGCTGGGATGGAAATGGATTCCTTGAGGCCCCATAAGTGACACCACAGATGATGTCACGGGCTTGTGGCAAATTCAGGCCAGTGCCATGTGGGGCAGGGCCACAGACCCTCTGCCTGGCCCCGGGCACTTTGTGTCTCATTTCCTCAGGGACCACCTCCAGATAAAATCCTTACCAAAGGCATACTGGGGCTCCAGCTTCTTTGCAATCTGGCTCGCTGGGAGCTGTGGGGAAGGGGAGATGGACACTTGTACCTGGGAGAAGTCCAACCTTGTAAGCACAAGTCACAGAAATGCCTCAGGGAGATGGAGGACTTGAGTAAATTCTGGGAAACTACGGAAAAGGCAAGTAGCCTCCCCAGTGTGGGGACTGGGCTTGAGTCCTTCTGGGGAAAAAAGTGAAAGTGGGGGTATTTTCCATTTCTCAGTGTGCCAGGGCACTGCACCAAATGTTTCAACCCCCCTTGGCTCTACGTTTTTGGACAAAAAAATAAACTCTGAGCAGAAACGTCACGCAGCTCCCTGCTGTCACCCTCGCCGTGCTGCAGCCCACGCCGAGGAAAAGCCCGAAATAGCAGCCGGGGACTGGCAGGAGCTGGGGGTCCCGTGGCCTCACCAGAGCCTGGGCTGGCTGTGGAGGGCAGGGTCCTGGTCCCCAGCAGACCCTCTCCACCACCCCATGTCCCCTCTCTTCCTTGGTGTCCCTGTTCCTCTCTCTGGTTTCACCAAGGCTCCCATTACCCCAGGCAGCGTTTTCCCACCGCCTGGAGAAGCAGCCAGTCAGTGTGTCTCAGAGAGGAGACGAAATCTGGGCTCCCTGGGACACCCCACTTACCCTCCCAACCTTGGCCACGTCTCCAGCCTGATCTCTCTATTTGGTAGCTTCAAATCCCACGTCCCTCTGCTTTTTCTGTCCTTAAGCCTGTTTGGGGGGAAAACAAGCACTTTGGGCACTTGGTCAGGGCTTCAGAGCATCTGTGGGCTAATTACACTCCAAACCTCTGGGGATGGGAGGGGACAGTTAATGCTATGGATATAAACCAGCTTAAATAGTCACGTTGGTCTGTCTTGAGGCTGGGCAGGGCGTTGGGGGTCCTGTGTACGGGGTTCCTCCTCTCTTTATTCTCCTGTTTGCCATGTGCAAGAGGTCTCCTCTAACACGGCTTCTTGTCTGGCCTCTTTCAGGAATGACCTTGAGGAGGGACCCAAAAGATGCAGCTGAGTGCAAAAATGAACCATCTGGGGAGGAAGAAAAGGGGAAGCTCTGACTGAAGACACCAGCCCTGGTCCTGGGTGTTATGTGCTCTCTCCAGGGGGGACCAGGCAGGGCAGCCGGCAGCAGGGGCTGAGCAGTGCCAGGGACTCTCATGGAGCATCTTCTCCTCCGGATGCTGTCCCCACCCGGCTGTCACCCCGTGCCCTGCTCCGGATGCTCCTCGTGAGCCTTTCCTGCCTGGGAGGAAGCCTGTCTCACTGGCCAAAAATGAGAGGCTTCCAAACCAGCTCACTTCTGCTCTGCGTGGTGGCCGTCACCGCCATCCCCATCGTGCCCTGGAAAGTCAAATGCCCCCCGCAGTGCGTCTGCCAGATCAGGCCGTGGTACACCCCCCGCTCGGTGTACCGGGAGGCTGCCACGGTGGACTGCAATGACCTGTTCATCTCCACCGTGCCCGAAGACCTGCCAGAGGGGACCCAGACCCTGCTGTTGCAAAGCAACAACATCGCCAGGCTGGAGCAGAGCGAGCTGGACTATCTCAGAAACCTCTCGGAGCTGGACCTGTCGCAGAACAGCTTCTCTGACGTCTGGGACTTTGGCCTGAAGAGCATGCCCCAGCTTCTCAGCCTGCACCTGGAGGAGAACCAGCTTTCTGAGCTGCCTGATGGCAGCTTCCCCGGGCTGGGCAACCTGCAGGAGCTCTACCTGAACCACAACCAGCTCCGCAGGATCGCTCCCCGTGCCTTCTCTGGCCTCAGCAGCCTGCTGCGCCTCCACCTCAACTCCAACCTGCTGAGGATGGTTGACAGCCGCTGGTTCCAGATGCTCCCTAGCCTGGAGATCCTCATGATCGGGGGCAACAGGGTGGATGCCATCTTGGATATGAATTTCAGGCCCCTGTCGAACCTGCGGAGTTTGGTTTTGGCTGGGATGAACCTAAGGGAGATCTCGGACTATGCTCTGGAAGGGCTGCGGAGCCTGGAAAGTCTCTCTTTCTATGACAACAAGCTCATGAACGTCCCCAAGAGGGCACTCCAGCAAGTTCCTGGCCTCAAGTTCCTGGATCTGAACAAAAACCCATTGCAGAGGGTCAAGCAAAGCGACTTCACGAACATGCTGCACCTCAAAGAGCTGGGGCTCAACAACATGGAGGAGCTGGTGTCCATAGACCAGTTTGCCTTGATCAACCTCCCTGAGCTGACCAAGCTAGACGTGACCAACAACCCCAAGCTGTCCTTCATCCACCCCAACGCGTTCCACCACCTTCCCCAACTGGAAACCCTCATGCTCAACAACAATGCCCTAAGTGCCTTGCATAAGCAGACGGTCAAGTCCCTGCCCAACCTGCAGGAGATCAGCATCCACAGCAACCCCATCCGCTGCGACTGCGTCATCCGCTGGGTCAACAGCACAGAAAACCACATCCGCTTCATCGAACCCCAGTCCACGCTGTGCGCCGAGCCCCCTGACCTCAAGAGGAGGCACATCCGGGATGTCCCCTTCCGGGACATGACAGACCGGTGCCTGCCTCTCATCTCCACCAAGAGCTTCCCCTCCCACTTAGAGGTGGCAGATGGTGACAATATCTCCTTGCATTGCCGAGCCCTGGCAGAGCCGGACCCGGAGATCTACTGGGTCACTCCTTCTGGGGTGAAGTTGATCCCTTATGCAGAAGATGAGTGGTACAAGGTGCACCCCGAAGGGACACTGGAGATTCATGGGATCTCAGCTCGGGAGGCTGGGCTCTACACCTGCGTGGCTCACAACCTCCTTGGGGCAGACACCAAGAGTGTCAGCGTGATGGTCAACCACTCCTTCCCTCTCAGCGAGGACAGCCTGGAGCTGGTGGTGGCAGATGTCCAGGCCTTCCACATCCTGGTTGCCTGGAAGCCACATCTCAACACCATCTCGTCCAACCTCACCTGGTCCAGCTTCTTGCTCAGCTCCAACTTGGACATGACCAACGTAGCCCGCATCCCCATGGGGACCCACACATACAACATCACCCGGCTCCACCAGGACACGGAGTACTGGGCTTGCCTCCACGTGGCCTTTGTAGACTCGCAGGCCAAGGTGGCTTGTGTGAACACCAGGACTAAAGAGGCTCCCCACCGCTACCGGCTCCTGGAGGGCAGGCAGGGCCTCCTGACTGTGCTGGTCCTCTGTCTCCTGCTCCTTGTTGCCAGCCTGGTGGCTCGTTATGGTGTTGGGGTAGAGCCCAGGAGGGCCAGGGAGCTGCTGCAGGGCACCACGGCCGTACGTGTGGTCTATCCCCCCCTTGCCCAGCCCTGGCCTTGGGGGCAGCGTGGGGGGCAGCTCCTGGCTGTGGAGGTGCAAGCAGCCCCCCTGGACTGCTGAAGGTTGACGTGGTGGTGGGGGCTGATGGGGTGGGGTGGGGTGGGAAGGGAGAAACGTGGTTCTTTTTTCTTTTCTTTTCTTTTTTACCAAAAAAACCCCCAACCCAACAACAAAACTGAACAAATACGGAATTTCATGGACTTGACCACGAGCAGAAGCTGTGTGGTGGATGGAGAGGAGCAGAGGTGGTCCACGGGGCTTGCAGAGCCTCTTCGTGGTTCTGGCAAGGGTCTAGACCCGTGTATAGGGTCTGGATCTGTGCCTGGCTCCCAGAAGCACCCTCTGTGTGGCCGGGAGGGCTTGGAGGGGCCCGAGCCCGAGGGGGACGATGCCCCAAGGGGTCAAAGAGCCATAGAGATGATCAGCAGATCACCCCTTCCCTTCCCCACCACCCCGTGACACCCCAGCGGTGTCACCTCCTTCGCTGGACACTCCCTGGTTTGGAACACCACCCCCCTCCCCCCCCAAAAAAAAAAGGCCTTTCCCTTTGGGATACATGTTCTTTTGTTTGTTTGGTTTGTTTTGGGGGTTTTTTTTTGAGGTTTTGTTGTTGTTGCTGTTTTTTATTTTATTTTGAGCACTCAGATAATCAGCCCCAAACCCGCCCCCAGCACCTTCCCCCCCTGCCCTGGGGTTCGCTCGCTGCCACCGGCTGGAGGGAAGCAGAGGGGAAAAGAGGGGACTTTGGGTGAAAGCACCAGAAATGAGGCTGGGGACACGTCTCTTCCTCCGTGTCCCCACGGGGCTGCCCGGCTCCCACCGCCACTGGTTGGATCTCGCAAGGGAAACCTCAAGGCTGTTTTGTAAACTTCTGTGGATCAGGTTAAAACAAAAACAAAATCAAAAGGAGGGAAAGTGGGAAGAAAGAGGGAGGGGAGGAGGTTCTTGCTTTACTGTTTTTGTATAAAAGAAAAAAAAGAAAAAAAAAACAACAAAAAAGGAAGTCCTTTGTATCCTGGTGTGCAGCTGGGGGGCTCCGCGGTAGGAACCCCTTGCTTCAGGTGCAGGAGGGGTCTGGGGGGGCTCTGCAGGACAGTCCCTGTGGGAGAGCAGCCCCTGCACCCTGGGGGGCGTGGGGGGTGAAGGTGGTGGTGGGGTGTGTGTGCACAAAACCTGCTCTTCTCTGTCCAGCAATTAAAATGGCAAGTGGAAGGGAGCGAAGGGCAGCACCAGCCTTTCCCCCGCTGGGTTGCACCAAAGCAAGGGACACAGGGAACCCAAACTGGTGAGGCTGAAGGAGCCCTTCCTCCCCCTCCATGGGCAGTGATGCTGCAGGTGATGTTCCCCTCCTGGTACAGGGGAACAAGCCACCACTTTGCTTGGGGCAGAACCCAGCCCCTGCCTCTGAGAGGAGAGGGCTTTGGGGTTGGTTTAACCACAATCCTAAACAAAACCTGCTTTTGCCAACACGCCTGGTCCCAAGAGACCCCGGTGCAGCTCGTGGTGGGGACAGGGGTGCATCCAGAGCCTGGCCAGTACCTTGTTTGGGAGTCCTTCCATGGGAAAGACCAAGAAAAACCATCCCAGCCTCACCTGGGAGGGCTGATGTACCCCAGGAGGTCACACCTCTGTGCACTCCCGGTGTCCCCCTCAGGGACAGCCAGCCGTGCCAGCGCTGTCACTGCCTGCGCAGACGGGGGGCTTTGAAGGGACCAGAAAACCCTTGACACAGTAAAAAAAGAGCTGTTTGAACTTCTTGCTCATCTTCCAGCCCAGGCGTGATGAGTACCTGCTGGACAAGCTCCGCTCCACACTGAGCAGGGCGTGGGAAACGGCTCCCCTGCCTTCGCCGGGTGATTCTCGTGGAGGATCACGGCTCTCCCCGGTCCCCATTCTGTACACCAGTCTGTGTTGAGGACCCAGAGAGCCCCTCGAGCCCTCACACCCCCCACCCTTCCCCACCCCCACAAGCACAAGCTGCAAGTTAAGTACAGGCTTAAATGCTTTGTTGAATTAAAATCATGATCTGATTTGAATACTCGGCTGCAGAGCCCCAGTCCCCGCTCCGCCCAGGTGTGCAGCCAGCAGTGTTTGCAGACTCAGGGTTTGGAACAGCCTTTCTGTGCAGCAGGGGCGGGGGGAAACTTAAATGGGAAACATATTCCCCGCGGTTCAGCTAAATTGGTGCTGGAACAGGTTGGAAATAGTGGCTGAGAAACTTCCCCGGTGTAAACGCGTCCCTGATTTAATCCTGCCTCATCCCTGCGAGGCACGGGCTGAGCCACGGCGTCTCCCGTCCCCTCCGCCCTCCCACTCCCTGCCAAAAATATCACCAGTTCCCAAACAGAGCGGGAGCCGAGCCCCTTAAAAGCTGTAATTTTGTAGGTGTAAGAGAAAAAGCCTCTTTGATGAGGGTTCTTGGTGGCTGCCGCCGCCACGCTGGGATGGGAGGTGAAGGTTCAGCCGCTGCTGGAATTGCCGGCTCTGATCTAAAAGCGATGCCTGGAAACCAGAGATTAAAATGCACGATACGGGCAATTAATTTGATTTCCTGTGACACCAGAGTGACCCGAGGAGCTCCCTGAGGGGCATTCGGAGAGAGGCACCTGCCGCCCCAGGACTTGTTGCCCAGTGGGTCCCTCACCCTGAGTGTCCCCAGGTGGGTGGCGCTCAGCCAGCCCAGGCTCCCCACAGACGGGGGGGCGGCCAAATCACCTCCCTGAAATGCCCCAAAACGGGAGATTTTTTGCTGTGAACTGCTCCCATCCCCTCCCTTCCTCCGAGGACGTCAGCTGAGAGCACCGTAGGTGCTTCATACACTATTTATTGTTGTTGTTATTTATTATTAAAGCACCAAACAGCCTTTCCCGGGCACCGTGCTGGAGGAAACGGTCCATAAACTGGTCCCTGTCCCCCGTGCCCAAGCCTGGATGGGGCACATCATGGGGGGGCAGAGCCTCACCAGCATCATCCCCTGTCATCTGGGGGACAAGGTCCCTTCTGCTCGAGACCCTTCCTCCTGCAGAGGGTACAACCCAGTGCGTCCAAGGCAGCAGCTGAATTAAAGCCAGCCCTCACTGCGGGGGTGGAGCCCAGCGCCTTGTACCAGCCCCCCCAGCACGTTGCACCCTCCACATGGTGCAGCTTCCAGCCCTGGCTGGTGCCTGTTCCACAGCACCGAGCCCCCCCACACACACAGGGGATTGATGCTCACGCTCCCCATCGGGAGGGATCCGGCCAAATCTGAACCTCGCCGGGTAAATTATAGAGGCTGCAAAGTTTTACAGGGTGCCTGATCACCACTTACAGCTCATCCTCTGCCTGGAGGCTGGATTCCACACCTGGGGAGGCTTTGGGAGGGTCACGAGGGTTATTTTGGGCTTCCAGGTAGGGGGAACGGGGCTCTTTAAGCGCAGCAAAAGATAATTGCATCTGAAGTTCCCTTCAAGAGGGAGCAGCTTCCTGGGCACCCAGGTGGGCTCGCTCTGCGGGGGCTCCTCTGCCAGCCTGGAGAGCAAGGACGCGGCAGGAGCCAGGGATGCTCAGAGAACAAGGCTTATGAGGATCGATTGAGGGAGTTGGGATTGTTTAGTTTGAGGAAAAGGAGGCTGAGGGGAGACCTCATCCCTCTCTACAACTGCTTGAAAGGGCACTGCAGAGAGGTTGGTGCTGGTCTCTTCTCACGGGCAATGAGCGACAGGACNGGAAAGGGGGGAAGTAGGGTCTGACCTGGGGTGCTCTCGATTAGAGAGCTCTTTACTCTGCCCCCCCAAAGGCAAGGCAGGAGCCAGGGTCTCTCAAATTAGAGACAAGATGCGGTGGGGGTGTATTTTTATAAGCAGCAGAAGTAATTAAATGCTGAAGCAGCTTTACCAGTAGCTGAAGCTTTACCAGTAAGCTGAAGCAGCTTTGCTGGTAGCAGGGGGACAGGAGTCTCCGCTTCCGAGCGCCACGCAGGGATGCAGCTCTCGAAGAGATGCTCCAGTGAAGAGATTCCCAGATTCCTCAGGCCCAAGAGACTCTCCCCAACACCCAACACCCCCCCTGCTTGCTGCCAACCCACCAGCCCAGGGGTGCTGGGGGCCCAGCATGGCCAGGGGGGTGAGCAGGGGTACCCCTCCATCCCCTCCCGATCCTCCCCCTTCCAGCCATCAAGGCTTGTTTGGGAAATGCTTCTCCTCCAGCCTGTCCCATGGGGTGTCACCCCCAGGGAACTGATTTTCCCCCTACAAACTGCTCTTCCTTAGCTGCTCGTCAGGTTTCATTTCTCCTTTGCTTTTCTTTTTTATTGTACTACCTTCACTTTGAGGGTAGCAGTAAAAGTCCTCATTTCTGCTTCTCCTGCCCTCTCCTCCTCCTCTTCCTCAGTGCAAAGAGCATCATGGACCTCATAAGCAACCCAGCTTCTCTCCACAAAGCCAGCCCAGAACATTGCGTGCCAGGCTCTATTTTAAGCACTTAATAAAACTGATTTTTGGAGCAGCTCCATCATTGTGTCCTTCTTTCACAGAGCCCTTGTATCTGGGGAAACTGAGGCAGGGAACCACTTAGTGATTTACGGTCCTCGGTCCCTTTTCCCTCTTCCAAGCACACGCTGGGGGTCAGGAGACCAAAGCTTCTTTGGCTGTGCCACCCAGAAGTCATCAAAGAGAGGAAGAAGAGGCGATGGCAGGAGCCAGGGAGTGGAAATGATTGCGGTTTCTTTATTCCCCCTCGCCTTTCCCAGCTGAAGCAGCTCCTGCCCCCTGCCAGAGCAGCCTGGCCCCAGTAAACGCATTCAGCTGCCTTCAAGTGGGCAATTGAGGCTAAAATCAGGCTGATGGAGAGCAGCCGGGCAGGAGAGGTGGCAGGAGGTCACTTTGGAACTGGCTGAGGCCAGAAAAGCGCTGACCTCGCTGCAATTAACTGCTTTCCCAGCCCTGCCCGGCTGCTCCCACCTCTCCCCTTCCCCTGCCTTTCACCAGGCAGCGGTTTGGGAAACCCGGGTCCTGTCCCAGCACTGGCTGCTCTCCTGATGGCTGAGCCATCTTGCAGGGGATGCTCTTGCAGGTGAGGCCGTGGTTTGGATTTGTCCCCCTGGTGTGGGGGGGGTGTCTCTGGAGGAGCGTGGACCAGGGATGGGTGGCTGCAGCATCACAGGAGGCTTCGGTGCTGCCAATGGACCAGATGCTGCGGGTCCTGGTGAGAGATGGGTGCCCACTGCTGGGTCTGCTGGTGCTAGACAGGCTTAAATAATTAATTAAGCAGCTGGGGTACACCTGGGTGGCACTTTGGGGTCCAACCCCACCGTGAGGGTGGGTGTGGGAGGCTGTGGTCACCCCAGGGTGAGGGGCAGAGCACCCCTGCTCCCATCCCGAGGTCTGCACCCCTGTACCCTCCCCGTTCCAGAGTTGGCCTAAAATGGGATTAAATCTTAATTTGGAGGGAGGGGGGAGGAACTGATTTTGGATTTGTACATGGAGCTGGGGTGGGGGGGGAGGAAGGCAGGGCTGGGGCTGATGGGGAGTGAGTATTAATAGGGAATAAGAAGCCAGAGCCCAGCCCGGTGGTGGCAGGAGCAGGGGGTGATTGCAGGGACCGGGGCTGAGGGTGGGAGACGTTGTGGGGTGAGCAGGACCCCTCTCCAAGTGGCTTGTGGTGGGGGCTCTGCCCTGGGCTGGCTGAAGCTCTGAGGAAGCTTTTGGGGTCTCAGCTGTGGCAGCAAGACATGGGGGAGACACAGAGCGGGGTAAATCCTCCCACCTCCCCAACACAACCCAGCAAAAACGGTTAAAAGCAAGAGCAAAAAATATAACCAAATATAAAGGGGGGGGAGTGGGCAGCATCTTCTGTCTCGGGGTGCTGCGGGGAGACCTCTGGGGAGCGGGGGATTCCTGCTGTGAACGCCCACCACCAGCTTTGATCTTCACCAAACCCGCCCCAGTCTTGAGCCCCGTCTCGTAAATCTTTAATTACAAGGGAAAAAAACGCAGCCTGAACAGGGAGTGCACAAACTGCCTTGACAAATGCTCGGCAGATCCGAGGGGATTGAGGGAAGAGACGCTGGAGAGACCAGTTGTTAAACACCAGCCCCCGCAAACGCTACCCAGCAGATCAGTAACGCAGGGCCCCGACGGCCACTCGGGGCTGACAAGGTGAAGGAGGGGGAAGAGGATGATTTTTGGGGGGTGGGAAGGGAGGTTGGTGGTGCCAAACCCCTGGTTCTCCCCAAAAAGCCCAGGGTGGTGGTAGTGGGGGGGGGAGGAAAGGGGTAAAAGCGCTTTTTCTTGGGTCCTGTGGCTCCTTCCCCAGTGTCACCGTGTCCCTCCAGTGTCCCCACTGCCAAAGCCACCGGGGTCTGGCTTCATTCCCCCACCAAGCCACCCAGCCCAGCCTGTGGTGTTGTTCCTCTGCACGGTCCCATCCTCCTCCCTCACCTTTTTCTGTGAGTTTGGAGGTCAGAGAATTCATTTCCATTCTTAAATTCCCAGCCAGCATTCGGGTTTCATGACCTCATGGAAGGTAACCCCCAAAAACAGCTCTTTGTTCCCAACAGCCCGGGCTTCCCTGGCGTGGAGGGAAGATGCTCGAAGTGTGAGTTACCCCAGCACCCTCCCTAATAAACTAGGCATCTTATAATCATCCTAGCCTAATTACTACAGCCGAGCGAGGAGAAAGGGCCCCCGTTTCCCCCCGGTTTGGGGGGGAAGGTGCCTTCTTTTAACGTGGCCTGATGGGCACTGTGCCTCCCTGGCTGATCCCTCTGTCTCAGGGTAAAGCCACGCCTGGCCCAGCACCCCCATATCCCTGCCATGGGGCTGGCCCCACTTGTGTGATCCCCAGACCCCCAGCACCCTGGGGGGAAGCCAGAGCCCCCTCCAGAGCCATTCCCCCACCCCACTGAAGCTGGGTGCTGTGGGGCGAGTCTGTGCCCACTGGTGTGTTCTTTAAATCTCATTTAGGGTGTGCTCAGCTCAGCTGGGGTAAGGAGGCACTGAACCTAACCAGGGAGGGGACAGGGACAGGGACGGGGGGAAATTGGTTTGTCAGCCTTGCAGAAGTGCTGATGCCCACCTAGTAAATCTTTAATTGAAAGTGGCAGGGAACTGGGAGGCTCACCAGTACAGAGGAAAACAGTAAATATTTAATCTGGGCAAAGTGATTACACAAAGGAGGTTAAAGGGGGAGGCGGGGGGAGAGGACACAGGAGTGGCACCTATAGAACATCAAGGCCCAAGAAAACAAAGTCACTGAGGAGATAAATAAAATAAAATGGTTTGTTCCTCCCAGCAAAAGGAGGAACAAACCATTTCCTGCAGGGAGTGGAACTGGGGCAGTGCCAGCTCCACACCCAGGGGATCACCGAGGGCTGAAACGTCTCAAAACCAGGAGTTGAGGGTTCAGCTCAGCACCACTCGGGGGGGAAGCCCCTTGCAGAATGGGTNTCAACTCTCCAGATAAAGCCCAGCTTTTGGCTAAAACCATCCCAAGTGCTCAGGGACAAGAGGGACCTGAAATCAGCGTGCTGGGAGCAGCCCGGATCCTGGAGACCAGCCCTGGGTAAAGCTGCTGGAGAAACACAGGCAGGGGACAAGGTGGAGACAGGACTCCGGACCCCTCCCTGTGTCAGTGCTGGGGGAACTGGCCCCAGTTTGGTTCTGACACCAATTTTGGTGTGGAATTTCATTGCTTCCCCACGGAGCGATCGGGATGCTCTCGGTTCTGAAGCAGCATCTCCTCCGCGGTGAGCAGCTCCTGACAGATCACTGCTGGGCAAGCATGGGGCTGGCTTACCCCTGGGAAGAGCAGACTGGGATCATCCATCCCTCTTCCTCCCGGTTTTCCCAGGCCAGCTGGTCTCCCACCAGTAAACCCAGAGGCGAATACCGGGCAGAAGGCGTCCCTGCAGGCTGGAGGGAGACAGGAGCTGCCACCCTCCATCGGTGCCATGCATGGCCAGCGGGTGCCCTCTAGTGACCCACCTGCCACCTCCAGGGCTGCTTCCAGCCCCCCCCCCCAGGGCAAACTGCCCTAAAAACAGCCAGAAAAGGGCTAAATCCCCTCCTGGCACCACCAGGAGCGAACACCATCCTTTTCCCTTCTCGGTGTTCCCAAGTGACAGGGCCAGAGGCAACTCTCACACCAAAACTCGGGAGGTTCTTTCTGAACCCCCAAGAAACACTTTTTTTACCATAAAGGTAATAAAAAAGAGGCTTGTTTTTTCAACCTGTCCAGACAGGCTGTGGAGTTTCCCACCTTGGCAATGCTCAAAAGCCATCTGGAAATGGTCCTGAGCAGCCTGCTTTAGGTGGTGGATCGGGGAGGTCGGACCATTCGACGTCCAGAGGTCCTTTCCAACCTCAACCCATCTACGGTCCTACTACAGACATACTGAAATGTGCATCTCCACAACCTGTACTGGAATCCCACCTGGCCCTTCTGCCAGGGGCCTGCCCCTCCTGGGAAACCTGGCCTGGCTGCCAGTGGCCACGGGCCTGTGGAACCACCTTAAAAACACCCCGGGAAGTACTTTTCCAGGCTTTGGGAGATGAAGCTTTGAGACATTCCCGCTCCTGCACCCATGGCCGGGTGCTACAGCCTCCCCTCCCAGCGGGGAGGGCCGGGAGGGCTGTCCCTCTGTGGGAAGGCAGACGCACAGGGAGATCCCAAGCCCCCGAACTGCAGCAACAGCTCTTTTCTCACAGGTTTTTTTTTCCCCCCCAAAGGCAGCACAAATTTAAACCAAAAATAAACCTGCATTATGGCAGAAGGGGCTCCGTTTAATGAGATTCATCACCTGCGGGACACAAAAAGCGGGACATCCGTTTTGCCGTACGTGGCCTTTTTGGTTTTGAGGAGGAGCAGTATGATCATTATTATTAATTACCATCAGTACATTTGTTTTCCCCAATAGTGCAAACACTGGGATGTCGCTCAGCCAGAGCTCCTGCTTGTTGCTGCGGTGACTGCGTGGGGGGACACAGAGATGCAGAGGTTCCTCTAGGCCAGACACCTAAACCCGGGCAGGCTGGGGCTGCGGGGAAGGGTGCTGGGGAGAGACAGGGGGAAAGCTTTCTGCCCAGAACGGCAGATCAGGTTTTTTTCTCTGCCAGAGGTACGTACAAGTGTGCCTTCTCAGAGTGGTGATGGCCTTCTAGGAGTCAGGAGGTGGCTGGGTGTCCCCAAAGAGCGTGGTAGGTGCGGGTGGTGGGTGGCCACGTGGCCGCCTGGGCAGCAAGTGCCCCGGGGTGAAACAGAGCAGAACCCCCGGGGCTGCAATCACAGCAGCTGCCTGTATCCGTGGCAATAAGGTGCAGAGAGCGAGTTGATGGGACCTGTAACCCCACTGGTGGCAGCTGGACCTTTCTGCTGGTCAGACCCCGCCGTGTGGTCACTGGTTTGCGAAGGAGCAAGGGGGATTCCAGCCGCTACGGGCGGGTAATGCTGCCGTACGAAGGTCTTTGTGCTTCCAGAGCTTTTCCAAAGGCACAGTTTATCACCCCCACATCATCTGGGGGGGTCTCACACTTGCTCTTGATAGAACAGCATGGCGGTATCTCCTTTTCAAGGATTCAGGTGGCCAAAGAGCAAGCCCAGGACCTGAGGAGCTCCTCGCTCAGCTTATGGACAGACAGAATAGAGATGGGTGCCCTGGCTCTTTCTTCAATCACTTGATCGTGGCATCTTCCAAACTGGTCAGACTTCACTGAAACGAGCATTTTGGTTTTCCTTCCTTCCTTCCTTCCAGGACTGGAAGATGAAGTTCAGGAGAGACAGAACCTGAGCAGGCAAAAGCGAGCTGCCCCTGTGGGGGTCTGAGACACTCGGTTTCCATCTGTCCAAGAGCCTCCTCTTCTCTGCAAGGACAACTTCTCGGCAGCAGAAGGATGCAGCAGACCCAGGTAAGCTGCATTATGGTTTCTATCACAGCCATGCACCATGATAACCAGGTAACACAGGCAGAAAGGTGGTAGCTGTCTTTGTGGAAACACCCACTGCTCAAAAGAAAGAAGTGCTCTGGAGCCGGGGGGGGTGTCCTCCCAAAGATCTTTGTCACCCACGTAAGGGCTTGGTTTCGGCTGAGGAACACACCCCAGCAGAGGAGGAACGCTGAGATCTTTTGCTTTTAGAGGAGAGAAGGCTGCAGAGAAAAGGCTGATGCTTCTGAGTGAGCCAGAAGAGGCACTTCAACTGGAAAGCCTTTCAGGAGCCAAGGCCGTGCGTGTACCTCTGGCTGCCGCTCCGGAGCTCAGGCAGGCACGTAGGGACAGCTTCAAGCTGCAGAGCACCACGCCACGAGCCTCCTGCCTCCCCCACTGGATTCAAATACCCAACAAGGCAAGAAACCTGCTGGCTCCAGGGATAAGCAGTGCCAAAGCTTCTGGCTGAAAAGCTTGAGGGATCTGGGAAACAGCCCCTGCCCTGTAGGTAACACTTGTGCTGCTGAGACATCAGCAGGTTCCTGAGGAGCAGCAACCAATGTCACTGAAGGGGAAAAAAATAGCAGGATAAAGGATAAACCTTTCTAGTCTGGGCATGGAAAGATGGCTGAGATCTACACTTCTCCCACCAGACGTGCAGCAAAGACTGCTAATTACCGAGGACGTCTTCTCTCATATTGCACTTCGTAGTAAAACCCACTGTAAGGGAGAAGAACTGCTGCTCCAAGACACCAGGGATGCGTTGAGAGAACCCGAATTCACACCCATCTCGGGGAAATGCTGGGCTCCTCCACAAAATGAGCCTCTGAATTAGGGTTCTGCACCAACTGTGGTGGCTGGCGAGAAGCTGGGCAATAGCAGCGCCCGCCCTGCAACATGAGCATTGAGCCAGTGCCTTGAGCAAGTTCTTCAACCCATACCTCAAGTCTGCACCTCCTAAAGAACATCAGAAGGGCAGCTCTTGAGAAATTGCTACTTATTTAGACTTAAAACAATAAAAACATTCTTCTCCCTTTCTCCTCCACCAAAACTCCCCAGGCCACAAGCCGGGCAGTTACAGCTACACATATTGTGCTCGCCCTGCAATAGCTTATTCTTCTAGAGGAAGGAAAACCTGCTTGAACATTGTGGTTCTTCTGTCCACCAACAATTTCAGTTAAAAACAATGAAGGACTTGACAAATGCAGCTTGTTACACTGAACGAGTCAGGGGTACAAAGACCATCACACTGAAAGTTACTCGGCAGATTTGCTCTGCATCCCAAAACGCCACCCTGACAATCGTCACTGACTAATGGGAGCTGCCCAGGGAGCTCAGTAGGATTTGGGGAGGGATATTCAACCCTGTCACCGGAATTTCAACTCTCCTGACTGTTTTTGTCAACACAAATTTACTCGCTTTTCAGCGTGGCCAGATCTGACCAATTCACTAAAGCCGCCGGTGGCGAAACCTCTGGTTCTTAGAAGCCGTCAGGGGAGTTCACAGCATTCAGAAGTGCCACAAAGTGCCACAAGGGCACCCTGCTGAGCTCGACAGCCTTAACCTCCAAAGGGAAGAAACAACCTCCAAAGGGAAGAAAACAACCTCCAAAGGGAAGAAACAACCTGGGGTGGACTCCCTTCTACGGTCCCAGGCGGCCACGCTGCTGACCGTAGCAGGATTAAAGTGCATCACCGGCAATGTGACAGCCCTGCAGTTAAGGGGAACAGTAAATCAGTGTCTCCCCCTGGGCTGATTTCCATGGACTTACAGATAGTGCACCAAAACTCCACACCATTACCCTCCCACTTCAAAAACACGACTGGAAAACAACAGCGCGACTCTACATTACAGCCGACACAGAAACAATCACAACACTACACAAAATACACCAGAGTGGCTCTGACTGGTGGCAGTGATTACATATAGCACCTACTCCTGGTACCTTTGCAGAAAAACATCAACTAGGACATCACAGTTTGTTGGGACCTTCTGCTGGGCAGGTTCCTGGGCCCCCAACCCGACGCCTGACCTGACCTGCTGGGGCTGGACCAGCACAAGGAGTGTGGAAAACCATGGGGAAAGAGCCCAGAGAAGCACCAAGGTATGAGCACCACCTGGTTTGGGTTGGTTTTTTTTTGTCTTTTTCTTCTTTTTTTTCCTTATCTTTAGGGCTACTTCTTAGATTAGAGAGAGAATTCTAGAGAAGATGTGCCAAGAGGGTTTACTCTACGCGCTGTACTGAGTTTGGGTGCCTGTTTACCCCAGAGGTGAAGGCACCACTGTTGCTACTGCTGCATGTTGCAGCACTTCCAAAGCCCTGGAGAAGAGGAAAGCTGAGGAACATCTGAGCACACTCTAGGATACGATCCCAGAAAAGGGTTAGAGGTTTTTGAACAGCAAGTTCTAGCTGAGTTTGAACAGCCAGCAGAGCAACCATGCACAGCTTGGATGAGGGACATCCTAAAAACACAGCTGAAGCGTTCACCCACAGGGAAAGACAATGAGTGGAGGAAATGAAAACAAACTTAACACCAAGCACAGCCCAAAGGCTGACCAGCTGCAAGTGGTGCTTTACAGGAATTACCTTTTTTTCCCCCAAAGGCCTGTATCCTGTCTTTAAAGCCCCACCGTGCTCTGAAGTGAGCATCTTCCATCTAGACTGGGCTGGGGCAGGGGAAAGCTGCGGTGGGGCTGTAAGCACAGAGCTACCAGGACTTCCCAAAACAGGGAGAGCTGTTACAGTTCAATCCAGCTGGCAGAGCAGGGCAGAGCCTGAGCTAATGCTGGGCAGGTTCCATCAAAGCTATGCACAGGTGACACAGGACTGCCTTCAAATGGAAAAAAACAAAAGCAAAGAATCAGCAGAAATCAGCAGATCTAGTATCAAAGCAAAGTATAACACGCCATTCTTTCACTGTCTGACATGTGACCTGAGATAGTCTATGGATTAAAAGTGTAGGAGGACTTATTTCAACGCTGACATCAAGAGAACTGTCACCTTATCTAACAAACCTGCACTAAACAAAACAAAACTGAATCAGGAACAAACTTATTTACTTCTCCCTGACCTCAGGAGAGCTGATCCTTGGGGAAATGGCTTATCTAAATTGCAAAGGCTGTGGTCTGCCTTCCCCTCCCACCCTTTCCCACCCCTTCCCACATCTATCTATCTATTCACCCATCAGGTGCAGACTCCTGCTGTGGAAGGCATTGCACAGGTCTGACTGTCTGGAGAACATCAGTCCAACAGCCAAAGTCACCATCCTTTCCAAAACTCGCTTCCTGCAGGGACTGCTCGTCAGGACAGAGAATCCCAGTGACACCACTGAGCTGAAATGAGAGGATTTAGACAATTTCAAAGCTGGGGTGTTGATACCAACGTGCTGCTCATGGTCACTCCCTGTGGGCTTTCATTTAAATGGATGTTTAGAAGTGGATGCTGCTTCATTTAATACCGAGGATTCCTCAGCACTCCTGGTCAGATAGGAACCTCGACTCTCTTTGGTACTGACCAGCTGAGTTCTTAAAGTTGGGGTCTGTGGGAGTGCAAGAAAGTGTGCTCTCTTTTGGGAAAGGACTCAACCAGCACAACTACCCCATGAAGATCCTGATCACCATCTCAATCTCTTTCCTGCACACTGGGCAAGGCGATCTCTTTTTCTTCAGCATCTTTGCACACTTGAAACAGGCTACAAGGTGAGCAGTCCTTCCATGGACAATGTTCCCATCCCGTGGTCTGTGATGGCATAAGAAGCAAGGATTCAGTAATTTTTTTGTACTCTCTAAAGACTGTATTTCTTCCTCCTTTTTATGCTCAGTGAAATGCAGGAGAGACTCTTTGCTTTCACAGTCTCGTGCCAGATCCAAAGACTCAATAGAGCTGCAGGGATCTACGGGCAGTTTGCTTTCCACCACGTACAGGTCTTTGGGTTGGCCAACTGGGGCAGAGATAGTCCTTCGGCAGTCGGGGACGTCTATGCCTTCATGGTCAGGTTTGTTCTGCATAGCATCAATATTGGAGAGAGAAAGAGAATGAGCCAGTTTGGGACAATCTGAGTACCAGTCCTTCCGTAAGGCCCAGCAGCGGTAGCAGTACCGTTTGCCCGGAGAGTTAAACTTCTTGCATTTGGTACACTGCCAGCAGTCCTGAGGAGTAACACAGGCAGAGAAAAACAGCAGAGAATCAGTCTATTCTGGGGTACAACTCGTTTCATCTACACAGGACAAACCAGCAAAGAAGTTTCAGAGAAACCAAAGCAAAGCAAAGCAAAGCAGGACATTAATTATCGGGTATAAGCTTGTGAATGCAGGACTGCTGGTTTGTACCAGCCCTTCAGAAAGCCTAAGGAGAATTTGACCATCCCTGTGCATGCTATGGATGGCAAGATTTCTCCTTAAACATTCAAATCTGTCCTTCCTTCCTCCCAGCCTCTGGAAGAGTATGTTCTCGAGCTGTGCAGTTTATTGACTTATCAGTACCTGGCTGTAAATTGAAGGGTAGAGCTCCTGGAGTCAGTCAGGAATGTGCTTCCCAGACTCACTAATCCCTCAGCATCTGTTGAATCTGCAACTCACTCGGTTACCCCACACAGCAAGGGCAGGAGCAGCCCAAGTTCAGAACTATGACTGCTGTCCAATGCCAGGGACATCCCAATTTTTCACATGTGCAGTCCAGAAAATTATGCTAAAAAATGTCAATGCCACCAGCTGCCAAGAGTACTGTGATAGACTTCTGCTGATTTACAACAAAACCTCAGAAGAACACAAACTCCAAGCCCTTCAGTATCTGACATGATGGAATTCAGAAGAGGGAAGAGTGACAACCCAGTAATTACTCCTTGGTCTCTTTCCACCTTGTTTTTATATTAAAACAGGGGAAAAAATAAACCTGGCCTGTCCTTAGAGGGGCACTGGGAGGACAAAGACATTACACCAGCAGGTACACACAGGCTCTCCCCCTGGCAAGGGCAATACAGGTATCTCAGAAATACAGGCTGAGCCAGGAGGTGGATTCTCTTCTCATCTCAGAGATCAACCACAAAAGAAGTGACAGCTTCAGAGCTGGCCCAGACACCCAGGACTCAGTGGAATCCTGAGCCTGACACAGAGATTTCCACTTAGGAGGTCTTTTTCTTCAGTACAAGCACTTCAGCCGTGACAAAGTGCCTGCTTTAGATTTCCAAATCTCTGCCAAGGACTATGCTCTGGATTTCCTTTCAGAGGACAAGAATTAACCTTATTAAAACACAGACAGAGATTGTTAATACTAATTTCATACAGCATTAGACTGACCATGCTGGAAACTGAAGGCCTAATCTTCAGCCACTCCCTGGGTGTGTGGAGGAGTGAGTTAAATCACAAATAAAAACCCAGTGGCTGCTTATGCTGACACTCCATTACCCTGCACAGAAGGGATGAACAACGTAGAAACAAGACAAAGTGGCCAAAATTTCATAAATTCCAGGACTGCTCTGGCCAGGAGAGATGCTCAGGGTCTTTAGACCAGGTGGGTTAGAGGATTCCTGGGCTGCCCCATCCCGGGCAGGATTTAGCAGAGCCCTGCTAGGATGCAGCTCTGAGCAGGGCTGGCTGAGCTGAAGGATGCCTACCTCAGAAGTAGCTTCAGTATCTGTGTCATCGCTGACGCACTGAGAATCCTCCAGGTCCTGCACACAGGCATCCTCGGTCTCCTGGAAAGGGTGGAAGCGTTGTCAGAGGGGTCTCTCTTTGTGCTGTGCCTGGCACTGCACACCACAACTGAAATGACTACTGGATTGCCATGAAAATTAAGCCATTTCTGTCAGTGAATGCAAAGCCCTTTCACGGACAGTATCTACTCTGGATGATTGTCAGTAACGATCATGGAATTGTCGGTGTTGGAAGGGACCTCTAGAGACCATGGAGTCCAACTCCCCTGCTAAAGCAGGAACTACCCCTGGGTAATATCCCTTTGGTCAACTCATACCTCTCTCTGATGCACACAAGAATCATACAAACACACCGGGACAATCCTACCGGTTTCCATGGGAAAAAAGTCATACCCTCAATCCTTTGAAGGCACACTTGATTAATCACTCCTGTGACCAATCTTACTGCCACCTGAGGCACAGGCTCAGGCCAGCCTAGCTAATGCTGAGTGCCAACACAGAACAAACTCAAGGTGTCCTCTTCTGAGTCCTTTCATTTATTAGCATTGCAGAAATATTGGCTAGAAATACAGTCAGGTTGCTGCTTGAGTTTTAATTCATTTTAAATTCATTTTGTGTTTTAAGAATACACACTTTTAAACGAAAACCCAGGCAGATTGACTGGCAAACTCTCACCCTGTGTCTGGAACACAGTGACAGCCTTTCTAAACACAGTTTAAACTGGGTGGTTACAGACCAGGCTCCTCCCAAACGAGCACGGCCCTAAAGGCAGACGATTCTGCACTTGCAGGAGATCAGTTGACACAAGGAACACCTGCACTGGGGCTGTTTGAAGAAGTACCTTTTTGTCACCTTCTTTCACTTCCTCACAGTCGCCCGTTTCCCCCTTGAGGGCGGCGCTGCTCTGATCCAACGGGCACTCGTTGAGGAACCACAGGTCGTCAGTGGTATCCGAGACAACGGCGGTGTCTATGTCCTGCTGGAGAAGAAGAGAGTGCTCAGAGCCCAGCTTACCCAGAGCACCAGCACCGCAGCCACTGCCACAGCGAATTCCTCTCCCCTCTAGCAGCCTTCTCCAGTCACCCCTGGGAGAGAGCTCCCTGCTCTCAGACAACCCCAGCTTGTCCCCTTGGTGGCCGCCAGGCTGCAGCCACGTGCATCGAGTTAACAACTTTTAACCCAGAAAAGGGGCAAATCCTAAAATACAATCACTGCTCCGGAGCACTGACTTTCTTCCAAGGGCTGAAGGCAGCCTTCAGAGAGCCCCTGGTTTAGTTAAGAACACTAAAGGTAACCAACCACCTGATGTGAAAGGCTGGGACAGGAACACACAAGGGAGAGGCTGAAAGTCCTGGAGAGTGGGAAGGGGAAAGAAAGAAGAGTGGTTTTATTGATTTGGAACCCAAAAGAGGAGAGGAAGAGAATACAGTGCACCTATTTTAAAATGTCTACACACCTGGTTAGTCTGAATATCTGTTGATCCATTACTTCTGGACTTGTAATTGCTTCTGAGGTTGCCTAAAAACCACCATGGAAGACCAGCTACATCCCATTCCTCAAACACTAGGTCCAGTTTAGGCTTCTTGCTTTTAGAGAGGTTTTCTATTAAGTCTTTGTCTGTAAGAGCCAAGTAGAATCTAAGTCATGCCACACCTACAGAACTTCAGAGACCAGCAGAGAAAAATTGGGCCCCATCTGATTTGAGAAATCTCTTTTGCTCCTTCTTACAGCCAGTTCCTGAGAAGAGCTTTGGGGTTTGTATGAGTGTGCGGGGACGACAGTCACATCTGCACGCCTGTATCGACCCAAACAGACCTGGGAAACAGTCACTGTGCAGCCAGCAGAGCTCAGAGAAGCCTCCCAGTGCTACCAGTATCTCTACAGGTGCTCTTTAGCGTTACCCTGCTTTTAAGATACAGAAACGCTTCTATCAGAGCTCTGCCCACATCAGCACCGAGCACGTTTCTTGAGGGACTTAAGATGCAGAGACAGCTTTGAATTTGCTTCAAATTTCAGTGTTGGGAGCTCTTCAATTCCAAATCCAGGTTCCAAATGGGAAGCATGAAGGAAAGAATCCATCCTCCATAGCCCCCTGCTTCTGCCTCCTTTGAGACCTCTGCAGTTTAGTCTAAACTCAGCAGCCGGAGTTTCAAGATAACCTTGAATCTCTCTCTCCTCAGTGCCAAGAGTTTCAAAGGACAAGGACTGTTTCTGCCTCCTTTGTACGTGCAGCCAGGAACAGGTCTCCTGCTCTCATTTCATCTGGAAATCCCCACACTTGCAAAGAAGATCTGGTTTTACAAATGAGGTTCCTTGATATAAGAACGTCCCGAGAATAGAAAAGTAGAAACCCAGGAAAATTGTTTCCCTAACATCACAAAATCCACGAGGGAACCAGCAAGAAATCCCCAGGCATTCAACCCAAGGAAATGTCTGCCTCTGAAGGAGCTGTATTACACTTAAATTGGACAGAAAAAAACCAACAACTGCCTTTGCTATTTGGTTCCCTGATTGGTTTGCAGGTAACGACTGCGGGCGGCTCGGGCTGCGCTCTCTGTAATCAGAGGAGAGAGTCCCTTGGGAAGACAAACAGACACCAGTATAATTTCAGCATTTAAAATACCCTTCAGCAAGGTCTGTAAGATTTTTCATGACACTGTTTAGTGACATATGTTCTTTTTGGGGGCTTTAACCTGCTGTTTTAGATTGTTTATTTATGAGACCAAATATCCAAGCTCAAAAATGCATCTATCCTGAAACACCTTTGGAGAACGTTTCGAGTTCTCTCAATCTCTGCCGCGAGACCATGATGTTTAAAGACTATATATTCCACAACAGGGTTTTTATTAGTCTCTTAACCCTCCCCTCCTGCGTTTTGCTGATGCAGTGTCACACCAGAGAAGGAGCAGAGCTTGCACACACCGTGTTACTGCCAAAAAGCTGGCGCTCACCTTCATAATTCTCACATTTTGGCTCCGAGGTAGACAAAGCAGAAGCATTGCTTTCGCCCTCCATGACGCCAGGGTCGGACCCTTCTTGCTGGCTAAACTGCATGAAGGAAGGAAAAGACCCATGTTAGTCAGTCAGAGCTTATAGGGACAAGGGGATGTAGCACTTCCATTCCCAGTCACCAGCTGCAGTGCAAGATGGAGAAGTTACCAGAAGTCTCTGAACATAAACTACACGCTATGAACCCTTTGAGAAGACTAATGCATCTGGAATCAGCACAAACAACGCTCTGGCAACCTAGGAAAAATCTTCAGATCAGCCAAAGTCCAAAAGTCACCATCTTTAGCGCAGCAATACTGTGATCTTTGTGACTCTGTGGTCTCCCACATGTGAGCAGACACCTCCCACCCACCCCCCATCCCAGCACCCTGATGCCGAAACACACCCGGAAACGAGCCTGAACGTGCAAAAGATTTTTCCTAGGTTTCAGATTCTGCCTGAAAGCTTCTGAAAACAAACCTACTAACCACAAAACTTGTTCACACAGTTTAGAAAGCTTAATTATTTGGCAATTCCTACTCGGAGAGGGGATGGGAGAGAGGGGAGAAAGGCATGAAGATACAGTGCACGCTGGAGGAACTGAGGACTGGAAGTGCTGCACCCCAGAGAAACGCGCTCAGAGACTGGTACTCTGTTATGAAGAGAACAGAGAAGGGTCACTCTGTCCCTGCTCTGTGGACTCCAAGAACTTTTCAGGAAGGTGAGGACCTGGCAGCCAAGCAGCACAAAGTTCTGGCAGTCCACCATGCACAGGTACAGAGAAGGGGCACTCTGTACAACAAAAGAAACCACCAGGCAGTGGGTTTACCTTCAGCTGGTCTTGGCTTGGCTTATCGACGCTCTGTTCCTTTGCCAGATTCTGTTCAGCATCTAGATGGCAGGTAAAACAAAAGAAAAAACCTTCCCTGGTAATAACCATTCTCACAACACAGAGGGCTTTCAGCAAGCAACCAACGAGCCAGGCTTGGCAGACCCCTAAGTAACCCTTTACGAGAAAGAGAACCCCTTCTTCCTTAGAGATCTCCTCAAGAGGCGTCGCTCCAGAACTCCCTGGGCTTTGCTGGGTACATATGGAGCATCACCCTATGGAACAGAGAGTCTGTGCCCCCCCCCCAGATGAAGCTTGATGAGTCACCCTCCCTGACTGTGTTTAAGAGCAGATTAGATGTGGTGTTGAGGGATCTAGTGTAGGGGAGAACTTGTAGAGTAGGGCTGATGGTTGGACTTGATGATCCCAGGGGTCTCTTCCAACCTAAATGATTCTATGATTCTATGAAATGAAACCTCATGGCGTAAGAGAGCCTTCTTCAAATAAGGAAAAACTCTTCTTCTGCAGGCTGCCTGCCCACCACATGTTCTAGGTGCTTTATGCCAGAGGTTTGCACAGAGGTAGAGCCCCAGAGCAACAGCAGAGTGTGGGGACTCTCCCCTGAAGGCTGGATCAGATCCGTGCTGAAGAAGGTGGACACAGAAGAGTAAGATGTCCATAAATGCCTGAGGACACCATCTCCTTCAGCTTACACTGCAACCAGGGTGTGGGCACGAAGAACCACGACTAGACTAAAGAAGGGAGAATTCCATGCACACCAAGCTCTTCCCGGGTAACTGTGCACACACCCATAACACAATTAATCCAGATGATTATGCTGGCCCCGAGAGTTAATTAAAAGGCCAGCCTAAATAGCAAACCCAATCAAATTAACAGCAATCTTGCCATGTAATAGGAGAGCTGCACTTAGGAAGTCTACCCTGTAAAGAGAATGACTTGCTAGAGAACAAAAGATGCAAGGATGGCTCCTGCTTCCCCCCTCCCCCTTTCAATTTAGCAGGGAAATTCCCTGTGGAATGGCACCAACAGCCCGACTCACACCATGAATCCTGGCACCGATACCAAGACTTTGAGAATTGCTGCTAGAGGAGAAAAGTGGACCACAAAGTGCTCCATAAAACGAGCCCAAACACAGGACCACAACACAACCCGGCTCTATCCTGCCTTCTCAGCCCTCCCTGCACCAGCTCAGCTTCCCTCTCCTCGCTTCCACCGCCCTGCAGCTCCTGCAGTCACTGCTTATTTAATACCTGAAGGAAAACAGACACCCACTGGTTCCTCCATAATTGCTTTGGCTCTAGT
>VZTM01017453.1:383013-396438 GCA_013400555.1 Jacana jacana | reverse complement strand
GGGGGCAGGGGAGAGGCATTAGAAGAGGTGAAGCCCTACCCTTCTAACACTTTACAAATACTGCAAACTAGCCTGAAACGCTGGGTGAAAAGACACTCCACTTACTGGGAGGTTCCCAAAACGTCCTCTAAAGTGAGGTATTCCCAAATACAGCCCACTGTCAGTCAGACAGTGAAAGCCAGCCAACCCAGGGCACTGTCTGATAAAGAGCACTGAGTAAGAGCTGAGTCTTTATTTCCAAGATGCACTGCAGTCCCTTTGCTTGCTCCAAATGTACTTAAAAGTAAAGAAGTGGCCCAGATAATCTGCAAAACGACCAGATAATCTGCAAAACCACGTGCTGATAAGCACTGCTTCGGGTGATGAATACAAGCAGCTCTTACAAACCATGAAACCTGAAGACCTCTTTGAGCCCTGCAGCACTTGTAGTCATCCCTGTGTTGCTGATGAAGGAAAACCAAGACCTAATCTCACCCTTCCTATTGCCATTTGCCAAAGGTCTGGTCTGCCAAGCTTGTTTCGTTTCATAGTCACACACACACACACACACACGCAGACAGGGTGGTATAACTCAGTGAGCACCCCCCTAAAGGAACAGTATTTCCTTTGGCAGGTTTAAGAATAGTTACACCATGACTGGAGCACACAGGCAGACACAGCCACAGGCACACAGTGACACACACACACACCAAGCAGGAGGGGACAGGGCGGCCGAGGAGAGAGTGTTTCGCTGGGCTCCTTTGCTCTCCACAAACAGTGCCGATGGGGAAGGGAAAGCACACTCACACAGTTACTCTGTAGATGATGTGTTTAGGCAAGAGTCCACTTTGGAAGATTCTTCTCCATCAATAGAGAAAGGAGGGGGACCTCAGAGGCACCGAGACATGGCTCAAAGCAGAGGACTAAGCAGTTTGGGGCCACGTTTTCTCAGTTTCCAAATTTGAACGAGCTTTTATGTAGGTGTGCAACAACAGACTAAGAACTAAGGCCAGATTATCTGCTCAGAGACCCCAGGAGGGACGGCACAAGACTCCACAACCCTCCTGGTGCAGCTCCCTCGGGATCTGCACACTTGCAGTTTCATCAGAAGGCTGTTTTCCACAGGCAGGCTACCAGCCCTACAGCGGGGACTGGCTGCAAGGAAGCTCTCAGCTGAGATTAAGTCCAGAATAAGTTTTAATTTATGACTGAAGGACTTTTGATGTAGATTGATTTGATTTCTCTTATGAACTCGGAAGGTACCAGTGACCTTTAAAGGTTCACATGTGCAATTGAAGTCCAGACCTCTCTGGCCTGTAGAACTAGGCTGGGTTCCCAGCACACTCATACTCACTCTCAAGGCTATGAAAGTACAAAGTGAGGTGAGGGAGAAGGTGGCAGCATGCTATGAAACTGAGAAAAGACTGAGAAATCGCTCCTGATTTGCATGGGATCCTTCAGCCACGTTGATTTTAGCTCTGTCAGCTTCCAGAGGGTGCCTGCTGCTCCAAAGTCTGGCCATTGGGTTAGAGGCAGCCACATTACTCAGACAACTGATCTCCTATCACAGCTACTGATGGAGGACACGCAGAAGAGACACATACTCCACGAGATCGTCTTGTCAAAGCCTTCATTAGTGGTTTGTTCAAACTCCAGCAACATTTCTCACTTCTGAATATCATTACTTACCCAGGTTATACCAACAGTACATTGAATATACTTGCCCACACTGTGACAAACCTACCTGCCATGGCAGCAGAAGTCAGGTTCCGTTTCAACATGTCATAGACTGGGCTGTGGGAAGGAAGGTGACGGTTGAATACTCTCACAAAACCAAACAGCCTTTTAAACCAGGGGTGGAAATTCTCTTTTGTTTTCCAGAGGCACTGAAAACCACAGGACAACTGCAGATTGCCACTCCTAAATGCCTGCTGCAGTCAAATCTAGCTCAGAGCTGAACTGATGGGTGCAGATTTTAGCTCAAGCCTCGAGATCAAAGGCTTGAGAAGATGCAAAGCTAAAAGGGGGAAAAGCTGTCACCTCGAGCAGCTCACGGCTGGGACCATTCAGAACTGGCTCTTCAGAACAAAGGAGCTCAAATCCAACTTGTCACATGCATTACCAATAAGGCACCGAGCAGGGCCCTTGGTGTGCAGAGAGGTTTAGGTGACAGTGAACAGAAACAGTGACACCCAGAGTCCCCCTTCTGGGCAACCTCTACAACACAACGTATGTTAAAGGTGACTTTTTCCTACCTTGGATCTTTTACAGAGAAGCTCTCCAGTCCCAGCAGTTCTCCCAGCTGATCTCCTCCACAATAGACCATGTGTTGCTGTCTTTTGTCATAGAGCTGCCTCACCATGATATACTGTCCTAGGTAATGCATCACCTGGGGGAACATAACACACCATTAGCCATCTCTGTCAGTGGTGCCCAGGGACAGGACAAGAGGAAACAGCCACAACCTTGAACATAAGAAGCTCCATCTAAACACGAGGAGGAACTTCTTCACTTTGAAGGTGGCAGAGTCTCCACCTCCAGAGGCATTCAAACCCTGTCTGGACACGTTCCTGTGCAACGTGCTCTGGGTGGACCTGCTTTGGCAGGGGCTTGGACCAGATCATCTCCAGAGGTCCAAATGCCCCAGAGCATTTTTGTGATTCTGTGATCTGCAGCTGAAACCAAACCACCAGTGACCCTGGAAATCTGCTTCAGGATGCCTCCTGCTATCCTGCACACTGTGAGTCAAATAGTACCTGCTTTTTCTGCCCATCTGTCTGCATTTCGTCTGTGCCTCCCAGGAAGGGCACCATGCTTCACCACGCTGCTAGAAGGTTTGTAACTACTAACCCCTGACAAGGAGGGAAACTGAGTCAAAGATGGACAAACAGCAGTCACTGCTACCCCAGGGGAACATGAAAGAAGACGTGGGTAAGAACACTTTTGTCTGGGCCTCCTTCCTCAGCGAAGCTGCAGATGGAGGCTACTGGTGCTCAACTCGGAGCACGAGAAGGGAAGGGGTGTGTGGAGGAGGCAGAGGCATCCCCAGGTAAAAGCATAAGCTGTTTCTACAGGGTGACCACACTCTACAGAGCGGTTCCTCAGCCCAGTTTGCAAGATGCAAAACGAAGAGCGTTAGTATGACAAGGATGAAGGCTTAGTGTCAAAAGGATGGAGAGAAAACCTCCTCCCAGAGCTAGGGGACACTTCCAGCTACGGTGAGGAATGCACAAGAGCACAAGAGGATAAAGCAAAGTGCATTTAGCACAAAATATGCAGGTTTGACCCCCTCCATTACCCACCAAAGTGACCCTCCAGAATGACAGCATCACCCAGAAGCTGCTAATGGTACTCCATTCGCCCCCGAAATAACTGACTTGACAGAGCTAAAATGTTAATCCATACAAGTAACCCCCATTTAATACTCAACTCTCCCCATTCAATTTGTTTTTGCAAAAATTTTTAGAAGCTAAATAAGTTATTTAAATGCATAAGCATTTAAAATAAGTCACAGGGCTCTGCAGGAATATTTGACACATTCATAATGAAACAGCACAGCATTTAATTCTTTGCAGACAGCATACTCTTGTAAATCACAGTCAGTGTCATTTTTTTAATCTTTAACACATATTGCATTTTAATCTTAAAATAAATGAATTTGCAGGGTCTCAGGTTTAGCTGACAAGCCATTTCAAAGGAAACTTAAAAGGAAAACACCAACTGGAATCCAATTTTTAAGGTTTTCATCCACTGAGCAGAGAGCAAGACAATTGCACAGAATCTCCTACACTCAGGAATATCCCGTCTCTCTGTTCTCCAAAGAGGTTTCTTTAACACTTCCCACTCTTACTCTGGGGGCTCTCAAGACAATTTATGATCAACTCACAACCCTCTTGTGGGTAAGCTGTCCCTGCTTTGCAGACAGGGCTTCAAAATATAGAAAACTTCATAGCTGGTCCAGTCCCATCCCAGCCCCACAGAGCCAGCCCCACAGAGCCAGCCCCACAAAGAGCCAGGCCCATTAAGAGCCAGGCCCATTAAGAGCCAGCCCCACAAAGAGCCAGCCCCCAGCCAAGCAGGGCCAGGCCCAGTTTCAGCCATCACAAACTGAGCCCACCTCCTTCAGGGTGAAGGTCTCCCCCTGGGCGCCCGCAGCCTGCAGAATCTTCAGAAGCGGCAGTTTGGGTCGCACCTAGAACACAAAGAGCAGAGTTTCCTTTGACTGACTGGAAGCAGCACCCTGCTGAGAGGGAAAACCACCCTGGCACCAACTCCTGGGTATCCCAGCTCCACGTCAACCTGCCTAAGACTCACGGCAAGCACAGAGATGACAACCCTGGTATGAGCTGGAGCTCGTGGGGAAGCACTGCTGGCCTCAGGCCAACCTGCTGAAGCCTGGTGTTCTTTTTATACAAGTAATCTGCACAGACAAACGCTTAAGAAGAAGTTAGAAGGACTGGAAATCAGCACAATCCTCCTGACTCAAGTGCAAGACAGGAAATAAAGAAAAGGCCAAGGAATCTGGGCAGCCAGCTCTGAAGGCTTTAATCACTCCCGTTTGTGCCATTAACTTTGATGTCATTCATCCTGGGGGGCAGAGTGGAAACTCAGACCCTTGGTATGGAGTCCCAGGCAGTGACCAACCAAATGTACTGAGTCATGTATTGAGGAGCAATGACAGTGCATTCAGATGGCCTGAACTTCCTGGATCAGTGCAGTGAACACAGGGGGTCTGCTCTGCACAGGCCTTTGGGGGATCCATGGACAGACACATAGCGCTAAAACCATGTCAACAACGTGGTTAATTAACACTGAGGATCAGAGCCTGTGTTTTCTGTGACTCTCACACATCAACCAAAATCTTTATTATAAAAAATAGAAAGCACCCTGGGAAGGATGCAGCTGCTCCACAACCCCTTTAGGTTTCACCCACACGCTCAAGGAGCTCCAAGGAGCAGAGGAGACAGATGATGCCATATAAAACAGCAGCGAGTTTTAAATAGCTGCTTCCCCCCTTCATCACTACTTCATGGATTCCAAAAGGACATTAGCAGGAGTGTCACCACATCATCTGATGCCTTCTGTTCCCTAAGAACGTCAGCAAGCCCTCACTGTTCTCTGAAGGCTACACAGCACTGCACACTAACGCTCCTTTCCCACTCCCAATCGCTTCCTCCGCTCTCCCTGTCTGTCAGATGCTACTACAGCAAGACATTTCAATCTGTCACAGCACAGCCCATCCTCAGCATGCAACAGTCCTGGCTCTTTCCCCTTTTAGAAGGTTTATGCTGTCTCCAGGCACGTAAGCCACGCTGGGTAGCCAAGGCTGTTACCTATCATCGTTAGGTGGGTTCAGCTGCCTCCTACCCACCCTTCCCTTCTCCCTATATAAATGCAATTAGATCTCCCCTTCCCCAGGAGCAGAGCCTGTTTGCAGCCCTGAGACACCTCCCCAGGAGACAGCCTGAGCTGCAGCACCATCTTCCTGCACGAGGTAAGAGTGGGTTCTGGTTGCTTGTCACGACGGCCGTTTGTCACTCAGTTATCAGACAGTATCTTGGCAGGGTTTTTGTTCCACCTGCTTTGTAATACTACAAGAAAAAATTATCTCCCCTGTCAATGTGTCTGGGCTGCCTGTTTTCACATTGTTGAGTTTGTTAAATGCATTTTCAAGCTCAACCAGAACAGCTCGTGTCCAGCCCCAAGAATCTGCCCACAAACAGCTCTTTCCCTGGGAGAAGCTCAGCACAACAAGTGCTTCTACCAGCACATGACTTATTTTTTAGTAAGATGAAATTATGTGTTTGCCTTCATTCATTTCTCTAATGACCCCCCTCAAATAGACTTAAGTAACTCCTTATACATTTCTTGCTAATTAAAGAAGCAACCTAGTTAGCTTGATCACTTGAAAATGGGCCCTTAGCTACTGCAGTGCAGCCCAAATGGAAGTGTTGATTCCACGCTGCCTGGGACACTGGGTGTTGACAATCAATATTTTGCTACTAATATCAGAGCCTATTTACTGATTTTTATTTTTAATGCAGAGTGAATTGAATAAATAAGCAGAGACATCAGTTCTGTGCAGGACTTGGCTGTGTTTCAAAGCTTTTTAAATTAAGCCTCAAATGGCTTCTAAATTAAGCCTCAAATGGGAGGCTCTCTCTGCTTCCCATCAGCTCATCTCCCCTCCTGCCACATCCCCTCATGTTGTGGAGATGCTTTTTCCAGTGAGTTGGCTCTGGAAGGCTGGATGCCTGTGTCAGAGAAGCCTTCCTGATTTTTTTTGACCAGATTTTTACTGTTGTTGTTTGCAGATTTCTCTGCCTGGCTGTCAGCATGGGTATGGAGCCATACTCAAAGCTGCCAGGCTGGCCTTGGCTTGCAACTCCAGGTACCTTTTGTTCCAGGACGCTCCAGGAACAGTCGATAACGGGAGTACTGTGTGTTCAATACTTACCTAAGCTGACTCCAAAACAAATTCTCAGATGTGTTACTGACTAGACAAAGTTTGGCACAAAAGGTTACAAAGCTCTGAAACAACTGCCTCCAAGAATCCAGCACGAAGAGGAGTTCTTCAAACATGAGTCCAGCACAAAAATATGCATTCTAAAGCTGCTTGTATGGCCAGCTCTAGCTCCCCCCTTAAAATGCTCATAAATCACCAAACTGATACTGGAAAGTAACACAACTCCTCAGGATAGAAGCCCTACTCAATCAGGCTGAATCCTTATTACCTTACATGTGCTCGGGAGAGCCTTGGTTTGATGGGGGAATATCACTGCTTCAGTGAGGAGACAAGTGGAAGAGATGATTACCTGGTTAACTTGCCCAAGTGTGATTCTGCAGGTGTTCTCAGCTGCTGGGTGCTGGGCAGAGCTGGAAGATGTCATTCTGGCAGTGATTAGCTGTTGAGAGCACAAGCCTGTAAAAGGAGAAAAGCCACGTAACAAGTTAGCTGAGGAACCTGGTCTTGAGTTTAACCACTTCCACTTCTTAGAAGCTTCACGAAACCAGTGTTTAAAATTAGCCTTGCATGTGTGTCTTAAACCACTGCTGCACAATGCTAATGTCACCGTGCCCCTGTCCTACCCAGCTGCCCAGTGCCTGACCAACAGCCCATGTGGGAACAACTGGGACAACATCTGCTGTGATGCTGAGGATGCTGTGACCACCCATCTCCAGGAGAGGCACACAGCCTGGTGAGGGACTTGGGGACCTGCCAGTCTCCATCAAGCCACTGGCAAATTGATAGTGAAATCCTTGAGTCAGAGATAGGGGTGGGAACAGAAGCCGAGTCATAATCAACCACAATGAAGATCTCCTCAAGGCAGCAACCCCCCCATTGCCCGAAAGGAGGAGCAGTTAGTGCTGATGGCAATAATTAACACCTTCCCCACCCCTTCTGAAAGCCTTCTAAAGCTGCTGCAGCCTTCATCCCAAATAACTAGATACAGGCTATAAGTTACCAGTTTGTTAACAGCGTTACTGGGTGAGCAGATGAAACAATCCCTTCCTGGAAAGGAACAAAAGGGGAAGTCCTGCAGCTATTTGAATTTGTCAAGCCCTATCAGTTTCAGAATCCACCCAAAGGGCCCAGCTTCACATGCAGAAGGCTCTGTAATGACTCATGTTCACAGCACAATCCAGTTTAATCTACCCCACACAAGAGGTTTGAAAACCTCTTTATATTTTAAGAGAAAAGGTGGTGTGAATCTCAGTAGCCATTGAAGGGGGGGGTGGGGGTGGAAAGTAACTTTGAACCTGTTGGAGAAGGAACTTAAGTCTTGACCTTGTAGTTGTAGCCATAAAACTCAGAGCAATAGACCTGTAAAATCGTGTGTCCCTGGACCCAGGTACAATAAAATCTCAATTTCCATGTTAATTTCAATGTTTTGGTAACTCCCACCTGGGTAAACTCCAGGCTGGAGCGTGAGATGAACTAAAAAGACCAGCTCCTGAACCTGCCCACAGAGGTTGGAAAGCTTTTACTGGAATCTGGAAGAAGTGTCAACTTTTAACCCCTGCAGAACTTTAAACTAGACTTGAAAATGTAGAGCCAAAACCTTCCCAAGCAGTAATTTTTCTTTCTTTTTTTTTTTTTTTTTTTTTTAAGGCTTTCCTGATAGAGCAGAAGCATTTGGTGTTACTGCACGGGCTGTAAGGAGTGTGAGCCAGTATGAGCAGCCACATTTAAAAGGGAATACCAGCAAAATAACCTGAGGAATGTGACCAAACCATTTCAGAGGCAGACAAAACAGGCTGATAACTCTCCAGCAGCCAGTGCAGAAACCCCAGCAATGACACAAATCTCAGCTTTGGCACCAAATGGTGCTGAGCACCCAGCCCTCCCCAGCCCCAACCAGTACAAGGGACTCGTGAGGACTTCCTTAGAGGCTTCTGATAGTTCTTGAACTATTGTATTTCTCTGAAGTGAGGCATTTACCAACAACAAAATCACTCCCAAAGATCAAACATATCTGTAAATACTTAGAAAAGCTCGTTTAAAGCATTATCAAACGCTCAAGTCTGGAAAATAACACTGACTGTGACCAGATGTAGGCAGTAACTCAAAATAACTGACTTATAACAGCTCAAACAACTTCCATATTACCAGCACCTTAAACTGTAACCGAGTTTTCCACTCGATAATGCCAAGCACGTTGGAACACAAACTGCTCTCTGGCTTCTTTGGAATTTACAAGCAGAGCTGTACTTTGCACTCCCTGCAGGCAAACTTACCCACCTTGAACTTCTCTGCTCTAAGGAGTATCACCAGGATGGGGCCAGTCGCCCCTCGGGTCCCAGGCAGCTCCTTTGCTTCCCCCCAGGAAGAATCTGCGGGTCCTTGTGCGGGAGAAGCAGCTCCAGCGGCTGCGGGGGGGGGGGTGTGTGCTCAGTGTAGCCTCCCCAGGAGCTTCCCCACCCTGACTGGGCTGCGGCTGATGCCCCGGGCTCTGAGTCGCTCTTTCAAAAACTGCTCCTGCCTTCAATTCCTCCGGGCAGGAGGGGGAGTCACTAATGACATCAGCTTCTCATCAGAGCTGGAGTCGGTGTGAAAAACGGACAAAGAGGGAGAAAACAGTGGGTTTCCTCCCCACCCCATTCCTGGAAAGGGGCTCTGCCAGCCCTGGGATCAGACTCAACTCGAGATGACTTTAACCGTTTCAATTCTGGGTTTTCATCCCAGTAAGTCAGTACCTTGGTCTCCAGCCTTTACAGATAAATTGTACTTTCAGTAAGTTTGATTCTTAGAAATACTAGCTTCCTTTAATTAGAACTAAACCTGGAGATTACCACATACCACCTCCCCAAGCATGCAAGCTCTAAAACACGTCTAGGCTGCAAACACCCACGAGATTCGTGGGCACCGTCCTGCCGAGACTGGAGTCACCACCCTCTGTGCACAGACTGGGCAGAAACACAAGGGGGGTGGGAAGTTCCTAGAGAACTAAGCAGCTTCTTGCTCAGTGAGCCCTACTTACCTTTCCCCTGAAACTCTATCCTCCCACCTATTTTATGCCAAATATTTTAGCCCACAACCCTGGAAGCGTCTGGGCTACTTTGCTGCCAGCTGAAGGACGCACCAGAAAACTTACTGCTGCTCATGTCTACGGCTCCGGAGCTGCACGTGTAAGAAAACAGACCAGAGTAATGATTTCAGCTCCATGGGTTTGGAGGAAACTATGAATCACCAAGTAGTCATGAAGGAACAGCTTTTTCTTTTTTCCATTTGAACACTTCACACGGTCGTGAGCGTTACGGGAACAAGTGGTCTGCCCGGCTCGTGAGTTAAGGAACCCGGCTCGTGAGTTGAGGTTCCTTCTTTTGAGAGACCCAAACCCCAGCAGACCCCGGGTTTTGACACCTGAGGAAGGCAAGTCTTGAGAGAAAAGATCCTACAAGATCCTACAGGGCCCAGAAGGGAGCCCGAGCGCGTCGTTCACGGGCTCTGCTTGGCAGCCGCGCCTGAGAAATTGAGGCTAAAACTTGTAATTCAAGTTCAGTCCCTGCTTTACAGTCTCCTTCTTTTAATCTGCTTCCAACTTCTGTGCGAAGTGAAGGCACAGCAGGGAGTGTTGGGTCTGTCTGGGGGTTCTGGGACAGCTCCCCCAGATCTGACATTTGGCTTATCCTGGGCATCGCCCAGTTTCCTGCTCTCAAATAAAGCCCAATCTCTGCTGCAAACAAACTTGCAGTGTCCTGGGGGGGGGAGCAGCCCCGGAGGGCAGGCATTAAACCAGCACTAATCTGCCAATTGAATCAGGGCTAATTAGGTTTGTCCCTAGTGGAGTGAGTGCCTTTTGAGTTTTCCCGCCTGCCAGTCCCCCTGCCCACCCACCTCACCTGCCCCCTCACAGGAACACTGCCACCCCTCCCTGCCACCCCTGCCCTGTGACAGCCTCAGCTCTGTCACTGCTGTCACACCGCTTCCACCTTCCTCTGGGGCCACTTATTTTGCCTCGTTACCCACGTCCCCAACAAGCTCACGCATGTCCCTTGGTGTCCCTGCAGGGTGCCAGCCAAGGAGACGTTGAAGTTGCCCTTCCGTGGCCACCTCCCAACAAGGGCCACCCTTGTCATCATTCTACTCTATGGGCCCTTGTAAGTCTTAGCTGTTTTTTTGGGGGCTTCTGGCTGGGAAGTGGCAGCAGGAGGAGAGAAAAGTGGGCTGGGAAGGAGAAGTTGCCCTTCCATGGCCACCTCCCAACAAGGGCCACCTTGTCATCATTCTACTCTATGGGCCCTTGTAAGTCTTAGCTGTTTTTTTGGGGGCTTCTGGCTGGGAAGTGGCAGCAGGAGGAGAGAAAAGTGGGCTGGGAACTCCAGGATTTAACAGACTTTACACTGTATTGACTGCTCTACTCCAACTTCTGCTGCCCCGGGCTCAGTTAAGTGCTTCTACCCCACTGATTTGGTGCTGACGTGGCATTTAAACAGGGAAAACATCCTCTGTTAGGAAAAGCAGCCAGAGGAAAGCTCAGTTTCACTATGAAAAAGTCCCTTGGTGCATCATGTACAGCGAGGAAAGGCAAGGCTACAATTTTTAATATTAAACACTGATTTTTAGTGTTCCGTTTTAGCAGCTGCTCTGGAGTAAAATCCGCACCTTCAAATACAAAATAGACCATTTTAATTCTGAATTTCACCTGATAATTTGCTTGCTGACGTGATGCATCTGCCAGGAGTGGTGTGCTGCTCCCCAGGGGTCTGCCAGCAGCCAGCAGCCTTTGATAACTGTTAGTAGTTAACAAGCACAAACGTTCCACCAGGCCGGTTTTATTGCAGAACCAGCTAAGTGGGAGGCAAAACAGGACTGATAGTTTCAATTAAAAAAAGGCAGGCTGGCAAATTAGGCTGCAAATCGCCCTCAATCAGCTGCAGCCAAGCAGCATGGGTTGCTGGTGGTGCCTGGAAAGGGGTAGAACCCCCACCACACCCCCCTGGTTTCCACCGACCTCTGCTTTCAATGATGACACTGGAAGTCCAGATTCTCGGAGCTGCTTTTCCCACCAGCAGATACTTTCCTTAAGGGAACATCAAATTGGTATCACCGTTACAAGGCGTTCAGCCACGGAGCAAGGAGCAGTTAGATCATGAGAGTGAGATCAACAAGCTGCTTCATCAGAAAAGGGGCTGCCCAGCACCCCGGGGGGCTGCGCTGCCTGCTCCTGTCACTGCAATGCACGGCTTGGCTGGGGATTTCTTTCCCTTCAGTGCTGAGCCACGTCCTCTAGAATTTATGACTCAAACCAAAGCTAATAACCACCTTTTTATTTTTTTTTCAGCAGTGAAAAATGGGGAAAGCCCCCCATTTTAATCACATCTTCAGCAGAACTAGCTGAGGGATGTTTCAGTAACGAGTCTGCGTGTTGCTGAACATCCAGGGGCTGTTGCTCTACCACGAGCAGGGCTGCTAAATCATGGAATCAGGGAACTGTCAGTCAGAAGGGACCTCTAGAGCTCCCCCAGTCCAACTCCCTGCTAGAGCAGGGCTGCCCAGAGCACAGCACTCAGGGCTGCATCCAGGAGGGGCTGGAAGGTCTGCAGAGAAGGGGACTCCACACCCTCCCTGGGCAGCCTCTGCCAGGGCTCTGACACCCAAACCCCAAGCAAGCTTTTTCTCCTACTGGAATGGAACTTCCCCTGTTCCAGCTTGTGCCCGTTGCCCCTCGTCCTGGCACTGGGAACCACTGGGAAGAACCTGGCTCCATCCTCCTTCAACCCACCCTTCAGAGCATGAAGGTCTCCTCTCAGCCTTCTCTTCTCCAGGCTGAAGAGTCCCAGCTTTCTCAGCCTTTCCTCATCAGGGAGATGCTCCAGTCCTTCCATCATCTTTGTTCCCCTACACTGGGCTCTCTCCGGTGCTTCCCTGCCTCTCTTGAACTGGGAAGCCCAGAACTGGACACTGTTCCAGTTATGGCCTCACCAGTGCGGAGCAGAGGAGGAGAATGACATCCCTCGACCTATTGGTCACACAGCCCAGGACTCCATTGGCCACAAGGGCACATTGCTGGCCCAACACAGGCATTATAAGTCCTATCACACGTGTTTGCCACACAAGGGCCAAAGAACACTCCTGAAGAAGAGGGCACTTGGGATATGAATTTCAACCCCTCTTCCATCAGTAGGCCTGGCACCTGCCCTACCCTTGGAGCAGGGCCACCCACACTAGCCACACGGCCACCCACACTAGCCATACTCAGAGCTGCTGGAGAGCATTTAAATTAACAAGCACCGCAGCAGAAACAAGCCCGAGTTCTTGTAACAGCGTTCGAATTTCAGTGCCCCCTTCAACCTCTCCTCATCACCTCCCTTAAAGATCATGGTTAAATTCCGCTCCTGTCAAATGTCAGCCTTGGATAGTTGTAGGTTTATTTCAGCTCTTTTTAACCCTCTGAGCGCCACAGCCCTAAATCCTGCACTGTCCCGCAAGGAGGTGTGTCAGGGCTGGCCAGCCTAGAAACGAGGGATCATCTCTCCAAGCCCCTCTCTTTAGCAGGTGGGGGACGTTACACATCCCATCTTTTGAATTATTAATCCCTCCCTGAAAGCGCTTCCTCGCTGTTAACGCCGCAATCCAGGGAGTCGGCTACCTCCAACCCTCACACGGCCCCAGCTCTGGCAGCGTTTCGCCTTGGAAAAGCTTGGCCGGATTTAAGGGAAAAGCCTGGCAAGAGGCCCGCTCAGTCCCCGCCGCGGTCAGCGCTCATGGCGTTCTTAAGAGCTTTTACTCGCAATGCTGTCAGAGTTATCAACGCTGCAGGTTAACCACCGGGCACGCAAAAGCTCAGGAAGCGAAAAACGTGTGCTCCAGAGAAAGCTCTCGGCCCCTCAGCCGCCTCCANGCCCTCCCCGCAGCGCTGCGCCCCCGAGCCCCGGCCTCCCGCGGCGGGCTCACCCTAGAGCTGCTCCATGGGCCCCAGCTCGCCCCGCAGGCCGGGTTCG
>VZTM01017453.1:362682-380031 GCA_013400555.1 Jacana jacana | reverse complement strand
TGGGGTTTTTTTTTTGGGGGGGGGGGTTGAGGAAAGTTGGGTTATTTTGATGAGCAGAACAATGAAACGATCCCCGTCAAATTGCAAAGTTGCCCATCAGCAAAGTCGAGAGGCAGGGCTGGGGGTCCTGCTCCTTCCCTCCGTGTGGAGCCCCCACCCCTCTTCCAAGGCGGAACAGGGACGGGGACAAGGACAGGGACAAGCCAGCGCTCGGGGAGGGTGACCTCGTCCCACCAGAAGCCTCAGGGTGCAGGGGTGGGCTGCGGGTAGGGTGCGGGGGGGGAGGCAGAAAGCAGTTGTGAGGATGCTGGGCGTGCTGCAGCCATGCTCCCTCTGCCCCCGCCGTACAGGGCTCTGCATCCTCAACTTGCAGAAACGCTCCTGCCCCCTATTTAGCTGTAAACTCCAGAAATATGCGAGTTATTACCCCGAAGCGAAGGAGATCTATTGACTTAACTGCAGCTATTCCTGTGTGTACGGCCAAGCACGGGTGTAATCGCTCCCAGGATCTGGGCCGGGGTGAACTAATATCAATGGGATCAAGGAAAATCAATCTTTTCCTCCCCAAGCTGGAGGGATGGGGTAGCGGGGGGGAGCTGTGGGGTGAGGGAAACCAGCCTGGGCACCCGGCTCTCCCGGGCTAACCGCCCCGGCAAGGTGCTTGCCCCACCTCACCTTGGGAGCACCCTCCTAAATACCGAGTGGTGCGAGGTCGGGGAGAGGATCCGCTGCTGGGAGCTGAAAGGAGCTGCTTTTCCAGCCCAGCAGCCAGGCACCAGCCCTCCCTGCGTGCTGCAGCGTGAAGTCAATGCTCCCTGTGTGTGTGTGTGTGTGTGTGTGTGCAAGAGCGTTGCCTGGATGCACACCAGGGATGTGTGTGCACAGCACCGTGGTGCACGCCGGGGCTGTGGGGCAGGGGAGGGGTGTGTGTGAGGCTGGGGTGCTGGCAAGGATGGGCGTCCCGCAGTCCTGAGCTGTGGGAAAGGACCACCAGGGTTGCAGCAGCGGCAGCATCCACGGCTGCATCCCAAGTGAGGTGTTTCCCTGTGTGTTGGGAGCTCTGGAGGGGTTGCGTGTGTCCAGGCTGTGTCTGCCGCGTGTCCTTGGGCTGGGGCTCTCTCCCACGGGATGGAAATCCTGCGGGAAGAGCAGGGCTCAGCAGCCCGAGGAGTTGTTTCCCGTTGCAGCATCCCTGAGCTGGGTCTGCCCAAGCCCCCTGCATCCCAACAGGGTGCTGTGAGCAGGGAGGGGGGGGGAGCTGCACCCTGCACCCCGGCTGCTGCATGTCCTCAATCCCCAGTTCAGCTGTGGGAACGCTGGGATGAGAGCAGGGATCAGCCCTGTGGAGCGTGGGGCAGGGATACTGCTGCCAGCCCAGCAGCAGGATCCACACCCTGGGCTGTGGGGCAGAGGGCAGGGAAGGCAGTGGCTATTGCTTGCCAGCCCAGCCCAGCCCCACCGTGTAGCCAGGACTCTTCCTGGGAGCTGCTGGTGCCAGCGGGATGCGCCGAGGATGGGGAGGTGTCATGAGTGGGCTCCAGCCCCTCTGTGCCTTGACCCCGTGCGGGATCGCTCCCAGCACCCCGATGTGCAGCTGGGTACCCCTACATCCCTGCCGTCCCGCTGCTAGCCACACCGCGCCGGGCGCTTGCCCCAGGGCAAGCCAAGATTTGCATAGGAACCGAGTGCCGGAGCTTCTATGCCGGGGAGAACCTGACCACCAGCATCCCCCCGGCGATGCCCCGAGAAAACCCTACCCGGGGGCGGGTGCCTGGTACCCGACCAGGTGAGGGCTGAGTAATTCGGAAAGTCTGGCCGGGGGTGTGCCCCGCCCCCGGGGACGGGGACCGGAGGGAGGCACTGAGTGTCTTGTCGGCCCCATTGTCGGAGCTGCCGCCTGAGAACGCCGGGGAGGATGCGGCGGTGGGTGGCTTCGGGGAAGGGTCCCACCCACGCTCCTCCCCACGTCCCCACCGCTTCACAGGTGCTGGGTGAGCTCCGGCATCTCCGATGCAGCTGAGCATGAGGCGGCTGTCGCTGTAAAAGGGGGCTCTGACATCCCCCACCCACACTACCTCCCACCCCACCTCTGGCTGGGAAACCCCTGTTGTCCCCTCTGTTGTCCCCATTGCAGACTGGGCTCTNTTGGGGGGGTGGTTCCTCTGCAGAGCTCCCTCCTTTGGCTACCCCAAGTCAAGGGGGTTTTCCCATCCCAAACCCGACCCATCGTCCCGGGGCAGGATTTCCTCCTGAGGGTGGAAATACGTAGAGAAATGATGGAAGAGGCTTTGGCATCGGCCACCTTCACATCCTGCCTCCTCTGGGGAGCGAGCTCGGACCGGGCTGGACTTCTCTGCTATTAATAGGAGACGTATGGGCTTGAAGAGGAAGAAACTCCTCCTGCCGTAGAGCAGCAGGTTGGAACCGAGTGGCACCGGCTGGTTTCAAGGCGTTCACTCAGCTCCGGGTGTGCGGGACGGCGGGGGCTGGGTTTTGCTTTGCTGCACATAAGGGACTGGCCAGACCCCACAGGTCTCCACTCTGCAGCAGGCGAGTGCTGTGGGTCTGCCCCGGTGATGGGGGGCTTTGGGGTGCATGGAAGGAGCTGTGAAGTGGGGCCGGAGGCTGGCACAGCGACCCTGGCCATGGGGCTGGATCCTGGTGGGGGGGGAGGCACAGGGATGAGCTCCGGGCTCTTCCTACCACTCTGCCAAGAAGTGCTCCTGGTGGGGGGAACCAGCTCCAAACCCCCTCTGGAAACTCTGTGAGCACAGCCCCTCGGCTTTCAGAGTTTGCCTTTTTGTCTGCAGACTGGGGAAAACAAATAGAATTGCCCCAAAATGTCTGCTGGGATCGGTTTTGGGGAGAATTCGTGCTGTTTTTTGCTGGGAGAGCTTTTGGAGCGTTGGTTGTGCTGGGTTTTGGGTTGAGGGGTGGCGTTTCCACAGCCCTGACTGTGGCTCCAGAAGTGAAGTGTTCTGGGTTTTGTTTTCGTTTTTCAGTGACCTTTGTGACCAGGTTCCCTTTTTGGAGCTCCAGTTCCAATCTGGGGTGAAAATCCTTCATTTGCTGTGTCAAAACACCACCTGGAGACCCACCCAAAGGGCTTTCCTTGGTCAAGACATTGACCCCATGGTCCCCAAAGGCCCCGTTTCCCTTCCATTTTGGAGGGGAAAAGGAGAATTGAGACCAGAGAGTTTTTTTCTGGAGCAGGGCGAGCTGGGTGCTCCTGCTCCCAGGGCGGGGGGTGTTGCTGGAGATGGTGGGGGTCCCTGGGAACCTGCCCCCCGGTGCCACAAGCTGTGTGGGACGAGGAGCTGGTGCTGCCTCCAAGAAGTTGGAGCATCCTCAGGGCCAGAGGGTGGTCCCGGGGTTTAGGGAGCTTTGTAACCCCACGATGCGCTGTGAGCTGCGGCGAAGGTGATGGAGCGAGGCCATGACACACTGCACGGCTGGGGACACAGCTGAGTCCCTGTCCCCGAAGCAGGGAAGCCATCCCCATCCTCCTGGCTGGGCAGGGGCCGCTCCGAAGGCTGGGAACGCAGCATCTCGCTCTGTTCAGCGGGAGAGGCAAGGATGGATGGATGGACCCGCAGCCCCAGAGGTGAAAGCCGGTGCTTTATCCTTCTCACGGCTGCTCCTCCCTCCCCCCAGATTATAAATGGGTGTGAATTGTCTCCCCTGATAGGCATAACCTCCATCCCCGGCTCCCACACCCCGGGGAGGTGCCCCTCCAAGGGCTGGCTTTGCTTCCTCGCCCTCAGATGTTTGATGTCTTCCCAGATGCTTCGGGCCTTTCTATCTGGTCCCAACGCAGCTGCCTGCAAGGGGGAAGGGAGGGATGGGGAGAACTGGGAGGAGGGGGGGGGGTGGTGTGTAGAGCAAGCCTCCCCACACTGGCTCCAGTGGCTCTGCCCCGGTCTCTTGTCCCCGGGCACGGGGAGGCAGGGATGGCTGCAGGGTTTGCTCCACTGTGGGATCCCATGGGATGATTTTCTCTTTCCCCTCATCCCTCCCCACGCCAAGGAGGTGCTGCTCAGCCTTTGAGGAGCCAGGGTGGGGGGTACAGGGAGGCTGTAGGAGATGCTGAGCTTCCCCAAAGTCGTTGTCCCCCCAGCATGCCCCAGTCTGATACTCAGCTCTTTGTGTGAGGGTTAGGATTGTCCCTCCCTGTCCCACCAATGCTGGGTTTGGGGACAGGGAGGGAGCCCAAGCATCCTCCCCCCCCCAAGCCCTGCAAAGTGTCCCCAAGAATGGGAATGGCTGCTGTGAGGGTGTTTTGAATGGGGGTAAGGGAACCCCTGAGCCCTTGGCGGGGGGACAGGGATGTGGCCACTGCTGCTGCCGCTGGGCTGGGCTGGCTCCTGGGTGGATCTGGATGTTTTGGTATTTGAAAAATTAACTCTGTGGGATCTGCAGGCACGAAAGCCTCAGCCCAAACCTCCCTTCCTTTCCTTTCCTGTGCCGGGAGGGTGCTCCGGCGGGTGGGGAGCCCGGAGGGGTTGTTGGCTGGGCTGGCAGGAAAGGTGCCAGCACCAGGAGCTGGATGAGGGAACCCGCTCCAACCAGCAGATGCTCCGAAATCGTGTTTAAAAAATGCAAGAGGTTCCCAAAAGAGGATTTGGGAGGCTGGGGGTGGTCGCAGAGCAGAGCAGTGATTCCACAGGGGGGACATGGTGCTGCGTGTGGCTCCCAGCAAGGCTGCAGTGTCCCTCAGGGGGCTGTGCCGGGGCAGACTGTCAAGAAAATTGCATCGAGCCCTAATTTTGGGGCTCAGGACACGGGGTTTCCAGTGGCCAAAGGGTTTCCAGTGGCCAAAAGGGTTTTCCCTCCCGTGCTGCTCCAGCCCAGCAGTAACTCGTCGCAGCCAAGGGTTTCGCCGAAAGGTGGGATCCCGGGCGCTCCCGGGATGGCTCTCCCGAGGCTGACGTGACCGTGGCAGACGCCAGGAAATATAAAGTCAGAAAATTACCCCTGTGATATTAGTACTGGTATTTTAAAGAGGGGAAAAAGAACAATAAAGAAATCTGCTGGTCTCTGCTCCGCTGGAATTCAGCTCCCGCCCCCGGGGAGCTCCTGTGCCGAGAGACTTCACCCGTGGCTCACAGGCTCGGGAGATTTGGGTAACCAGCTGCTGGGGAGAGGGAGGAATTGGGTGGAAACGCAGGTGACCACACACCGAGCACCCAGGAGCAGGAGCCTGCAGTGGGGGGAGCTGGTTGAGCATCGGTCCGGCCCCCACCCAAGCGCTTGAAGGGTGACTGGGGGATTTGGGGGCTCTTCCTGGTGGATTTGCATCGCTTCCCTGCTGGCTCAGGAGGGAAGGGGCCAAGTCACCTTCTCAGGGATGCTCATGGTGTCCCCAGCTGAAGTGACATCCCCCGGGTTGCATGCGGGCCCTTCCGGGTGGCTTTTCTCCAGCTGGTGTTGGCACTGTTGGGCTGTTGTGCCAAGCACGGGCTGAGCCTGCATCCCCATCCCCGTGTCCTGGCTGCTCCAGTGGTGCCAGCGAGGCTTCTGGGGGAGGCAGGACCAGGTTTGCTGGTGGAGACTGGGTGTGGGTCCCGCTGCATCCCACCCATCCACGCGGGAACCTCGGCTCCACCAGGCGGGAGCGTTTCTCCCCTCAAAACGTCAGCGAGATGCAGATGCTTCTCTTGGAGACGAGAACGGGTTTGTGGCTTTGTCAGCCACAAAAACCGGTTTGATTTTATTGCTTTTGGGTTAAAAGCAGATTTTCTTTGTTGAGCTTCCAGGAGCCCAGGACTGCCAGCTTTTGGGATTTCTGTTTTTCTGGGAAAAGCCCATGGCTGCCGGCAGGGACCGAAATGCCAGGGAAAGAAGGGAGCGTTTCCAGCCTGTCCTCAACCCACGCCTGGTTTTCTACCTGGAAACAAAACCATTTTTCCAGTTAGAAAGCAGAAAGTGGCTGGTTGAGTGAGGTGTCCAGCCAGCCTGGTGCTGGGGGGCTGAGGGGGGACCCTTGTGGCCAAGCCCACCTCACTGGCAGGAGATGTGTTTGCAGCCTGGCCCAGGCTAATTAGCAGCCATCTGGTCCCGGGGTCAGGAGGGATGGTTTGTGGGTGGGGAGGGGGTGATGTGTCTGGGGGCTGGGAGGGGACAGTGGGGACCAGCCTGGTGACGATGGTGATGCTCCGTGGAGTGCTGTGTGCCAGAGGAGGGTGGTTGCCGGCATAGCCCAGGCTGGAGGTGGTTGCCCCATGCTGTGGGGTGGGATGTCTGGGGCACATATCGTGCCAGATGGGCTGCTCCTTCACTGGAGGGGTCTGTCCATCCTCCTCTCCCCATGGTTAAGCACCTGCCACACAAGCAGAGGTTTCCCCACCACGGGCACTGAGGAGAGGATGCCCAGGTTCAGCAATGCCAGCAGCCCTCAGCTGCACTTTCCAGCAGAAAGACTTTCAATCACCAGGAAGGAGCAATTTGCACTCTTTGGCCCTAAATCAGAGCATCAGCCAGAGCCCTGCGTGGTGCAGAGAGAGCAGTGAGGGGCAGAGGAGAGCCCGGGGTGACAGTGTGTCCTCCCCGTGCTGAGCCCTGGCTGGAGCCTGAAATCACTCAAGCTGCCTCTTGGCTCTCCGTATTCCAAGTGCTTGGCCCTCTCCAGGGGCTCCAGGTTCGCTCCACTCTTCTGTTTAACATCCACTTGGTTATTTATTTTTGCTAGGAAGGGAAGAGGAGGTGAAACATCCTTCCCCGGGGAGCGCGGTGCTGGCAGAGCCCCCCCTTCTGCGGTCACCGCCCTCGGCGGGGTTTGGTCGGGGGCCAGGGAGCCGTTTCCAGTCTGGCTGTTCCTCCTCTTTGCTCGTGAAACCGAACTCTCGGAAAAAAAGCCGGATTTGGAGGCTGCTGAGAGTCTCAAAGGGACCCACAGGTCCGTGGTTATGAGAGCAGAGCATGATGCCCTGGTCCCCATCGCCGTGCCCGGTGTCTGAAGCAGCTCAGGCTGGTCGGTGCTGGGGAATAGCAATGGGCACTGGTGAGCACTGGGAGCTCCCAGCTTTCCTGAGCTGTGCCCAGTTCCCTCTGCTGATGTGCAGTGTGGGGACAGGATGCCACGGCCTCTCAGATGAGGAGAGAGCAGGGTGCTGTGGGGTAAAACCCCGGGAGGATGGTGCCTCAGAATCACAGCATGGTGGGGGTTGGAAGGGAGCTCTGGAGTCCAGAGCAGGGTCACCTGGAGCAGGATGGGCAGGAACTGAACCCAGGTGGGTTTGGATTTATCTCCATCCTCATTCCCCAGATGGCTGCAAACCGAGTATCCTCTTCCCCATGGGCATGGTGTGGGGCGAGAGGGGCAGTAGCACCTTGTCCCTTCCTTCCCCTTCTCACCTTTTCCTTCCTGCTGCAAAAAAGCCCTGGTTTAGCTGCCTTTTCCTCCAGGCTGGGCTGGTCCTGAGACGAGCGAGGCACCTTAGAGCCACATCCTGGGCACGTCACCGGAGCATCGCCGCCACTGCCAGGGTTGCAGGTTGAGTCAGCCCCAGCTGCAGGCGCCGGCCCCCCCCCGCCCTCCCCACCCTCTGCATCTTATTTGGTCCTCGGGGAAATACGTGGAGCTCCAGCAATAGCCCCAGCAGCTGCCCTGGGGCCAGCCAGCCCTGCCTGCCTGGTGGCCATGGAGAGGGGGAAGCCAACCAAATCTTTATTTAAGCCCATGGCATTGCTGAGCCGTTAAACACTGTGGATTCAATAGTCATATTTCAGTCGTTCGGGAGCACCAGTTTGGAGCAAGCACTGGAGCATCCGCCAGAGAATCTCCCGTCCCAAACCTACAGAAAATTAGTAATTGGTGGGTTTAGAAGTTTAGAGGTTAAGGATTAATTCTCAGCTGCTCTTGTAGAGATCCGTCCTCTTCCGCTGGAGTCTCCTGCACAGAATGGAGTCTCAAAGTGAACCCACCTATCTTCTGCGATGGCTTTTTGTTAGAAGCACCCTTTGTCCTCCTTGGGTCGGGCAGTAGATCCCCTTCCTTAAAAGACAGGCAGCCATAGTGCTTAGAGATGTGCTTTAGTGATGGCTTTTGCCAGCGTTGGGTTGGTGGTGGGACACGGTGAGCTGAAAGGTCCCTTCCAACCTCAGCCATTCTATGATGCTGTGATTTCCTTTTCTCCTGGCAGAGAGGAAGGGCTGGACCAGTGGCTGCTGCCAGCCAGACCCTTCTCAGCCAACCTTCCTTCTGGTCGCCCGCCCAGCCTTAACCCTTGCCTTTCCCCTCCGCCCAGGTGGCCGGCGGTGCAGCATGCCTTTCTCCTGAGCCCGGGAGGAAGAGGTCCTGGTCCCTGGAGAGATGTCCTCCACGCGGGGCAATGGGGAGCACTGGAAGTCCCTGGAGTCAGTGGGCATCAGCCAGAAGGAGCTGGCGCTGGCGGAGGCTCTGCAGATGGAGTACGACGCGCTCTCCCGCCTGCGGCAGGACAAGGAGGAGAACCAGGCCAAGCAGCGGGGAGACCAGCCCCTCATCTCCTGGGACGACCCCCCTGAGAGGAACGGCTGTGACAGCATCAAAGCCGCACGGGGCCTCTCCGGCTCCGACCCCGCGCTCAGCTACAACGTCCCCCTGGTACCCGAGGCTCCTCCTGCACCCACACCCCACCCTGGACCCAGCCCTCCCCATCTGGACCCCCAGCCCTGGCTGAAGGGACCCCTGGCCGGGGACTACCTGTACATCTTCGAGGGGTCGGGAGGGGATTTCCTCAGGGAGCCACTCAACGGCACCTCACCCCACGACGATGGGGGCAGCTCCCCCAAAAAGCTCTCGCCACCCCCGCTGCCCCCCCGACACCCTCTCTGGAGCTCCTCTGAGGGGAGCCAGCTCTCGGGGAAGGGATCCCCCCCATCCTCCAAAGGACCCCAACCCAGGGACATCAACATGTTCTCGGCAGCCCACGAGCGGGCTCATGGCAAGCTGCTTGGCCGCCGCATCTCCCAGGAGGACCCCTACGGCATCGCCGACTACGGGGGCATCAACGATGCCATCACCTGCCTCAACCTGAAGTCCACCTATGAGTCGGATGTGCTGCGGGAAGCTGCCCGTGGCTGGAAGGAGGGCAGGAGCATCTTTGAGAAGGAATCCAGTGGCAAGCCGGTGGCACGGAGCAAGACCATGCCCCCTCAGGTCCCCCCGCGGACGTATGTCTCCCGCTTCGGCAACCGGAAGAATCTGGCACCGAACAAGAACCGCAGGATCTCCATCGATCCAGTAAGAATCATAGAATGGGTTGGGTTGGGTGGGGTTGGGAAGGACCTTAAAGGTCATCTAGTTCCAGCCCCCTGCCATGGGCGGGGGCGCCTCCCACTAGAACAGGTTCAAAGCTCGAAGCTCCGTCCAGCCTGGTCTTTCTCAGCTGGAAATGCAGCATCAGGATGCGATCGGGGCCATGGGCACCTGCAGCTTTGCTCTCTTTCCTTTCCTCCAGGCTGGTTTTATTTGTCCCATCCCCGAGGCTCCTCAGAGTCTTGTTTGTGCATCCACAGTTGGGGGCATCCGCGCCCTGAGACACTGACCTTGGGGGTTAATACAACCTTTCCAGATTGTGCATCTCCCCCAGGGGTGCAGGATCACGTAGTCACAGCCAAAACCCTCCAGGGCAGGTGAACTGGGGCCAGGAAGCCAAGCAGAAGGACAAGTCCCACCTGGTCCTCATCCTATTACCAGCCATGCCATCCGGTTCCATCATCCCAGTCCCACCATCCCATCCGATGGAACATCCTCCCGGGGGATGTTCCATTCACGGCCATCCCGGGCGCTGCCTCCTCTCCACACCCTCATGTCCTGACACCTCTGGGGCTGCCCTCAGCCTCCCAGGGCACCCTGGCCATCTCTGTCACCCCACAGCCAAAGCCTGGTGGCCACAGGAGGGCCTGAGCATATTGAGTGCCTTGGAGATGCCACACCAGGCACTCAATGGCCATGGTCTCCGGAGGTGACGCTGCAGGTGGCTTGCAGCGGGCTAGTGTCCTGCCAGCGTGCAGAATGTCACAAGATCCTCCGGAAAGAGCCGTGAGTCTCCTCCCGGCAGCCGGGTGATCGCTTTCCTGTTGGGCTCGTAACATCCTTTCCTATCCCGGATCCCTTCTTCCCTCCGGCAAGCGGTGAGCAGGTTACCTCCCCTCTGCTCACAGAGACCTCGGGGGTCTCTCCTGGAGCTGCCGGGTCCCTTGTCCCTTGGGCAACTTGGGGTGCCCGTTCCGGAGGCAGAGCCCCAGCTCTGGTGTGGTTCATCCCACCTCCATCAAGAGGAGGAGATAAATAACCGGAGAAGTCACCCTCCTCGCAGGGTCCCCCCTCCCCGAGGAGCAAGGGATGCAGCTGGGGACCACCGGTGGGAGCTACGTAAGTCACTCCCAGCTTTCTTGGTGCCAGAAACTAATTATAAAAGAGCATTAAAATTGTCTTTAGCGGCTGCTGTTCTCTGCCTTTCTCTGCCTCCCGTGAGCTGTTGGCTGGGTTAATTGCTCTGACAGTGGGGCCATTGTTCCCTGCCAAAGAGCGATGGAGGCCCAGGGACCCCCACGCACGGGGGGGGGGGGGGAGCTTGGCACAGGGGTGGTGGCGGCACCACGGCAGGAGAGCGGTGCGTGGGGCCGGGCATGGCCAGGGCTCTGCTGCAGCACCCTGGTGGCATGGGGACAGTCCTTGCCCCGTCCCACAGCATCCTCAGGTCCATCTCTCCTCATCCATTGTCTCCGCTGGGGAATCTCCCCACTGGAGCTTTTGGAAACCACGTGGAAATGGCCAATTTTGTGGGCTGGGGGCAGAGAAACCTTGGGTCTCACTTATCCCAGCCGTGGGGAAGGTGTTGGTGCAGATGTGGGTGGTGTGCCCGTGGCTGGTGTCCACCTGGCACAGACCCCTCCTGTGCTGGACCATGTTCCCCCCATGCTGCTGTGGAGCTGCAGTTCCCCTGGGGCAAGCAAAGACTCCTGGTGCTTTAACAAGGGGATCCAGCAAACCCTCTCCTGGGCAGCCAGTGGGCTGGAGCCCCCAGGGACCTTCTAGCCAGCTGATGGACTTGTGCTCTGCCCCATAGGTTGCCCCCCGGCCTCACTCCTTCGCCAACGGCTATGAGCTCTTCGAAGTCTCCGAGGAGCGGGATGAGGAGGTGGCTGCGTTCTGCCACATGCTGGATGTGTGAGTACCTGGCTGGGGCTGGAGCATCCCACTGCAAAATGCCCCAAAACGGGCGGGTTTTGGGTAGTGGGGCAAAACTCAAAACTCTGACCTGTCCCTGCCTCCCCAGGCTGCGATACAGCTATAGCACCAAGGACTATTCCCTCACCGGCTTGGTGTGGAACGCCGTCAACCTCAGCCCCGAGCAGCTGGGGCATGGCATCAGCCTGAAGGTGACAGTGGTGTGTGACAACCTGCGGGAACCTCTCACCTTCACCTGCGACTGTAAGTGCCCCACTTACCTGTGTTCCCCCCCCCCTTGCAGCAGTCAGGGTTGGGGGTGGTGGAAAACAGGGATAAAACCCCCAACACCACTTGGGTGGAGGATCTGGGAGAACCTGGTGGTTCCTACCATCCCCAAGGCTCAAGATACTGCTCCCTCTCCCCACAGGCTCCTCCACTGTGGACCTGCTCATCTACCAGGCGCTGTGCTACACGCACGACGAGCTGCACGCCGTCGACGTCGAGGACTTTGTGCTCAAGATCTGTGGCTTGGAGGAGTTCCTGCAGAAGTGAGTAGTCGGGGACAGGGAAGGCAAGTGGGGTGACAACACAACCCAGGCATCCCGGGGCTCAGGCGCTCGAATGGGTGTGATGGATGTTGGGGCTGATCCATCTCCCGCTCCCTTTTCCTGCCTCCCGGGCCGCAGCGATGCTCCGGCCAAAAAGCAGCAGGTTGGGAGCATCTTTCTCCTGACGGCGGGGTATCCATCACGCTGACCCTCCTGCACTGGGAGAAGGGCCTGGAAAGCTGGGAGCTGCCAAAAAAGCTCTTTGGAGGAGTATTAATAACAGCCTTGTCACCGAGCGGAGCAGCCGAGCCCGGCTTTCTCCCAGCCGGGTGTTAAAGCTGTAGGAAAAGGGATGTGCTGGGAGGGAGCAGAGGGGACAGGAGCATCAGGGCTGCGATGAGCTCCCTTCACCATGAAGTTGGGATGGGTGATGGAGGCTGAGACCTGCAGAGATCCCTCCTGCCTTTCCGGGAGGAAGGCAGTGATGCCGGAAGGGTTTTGGGGTGCTCAGGAGAGCTCTCCGCGGGAGGAAGCGGCAGCAGCCAGGCATGCACAGGCACACGCCGTCCTTCCCAGCGGCTCGGTGCAGCGAGCCAGCTCCTGCTCCCGCTGCTGGAGACATTCCCTGGGCCTGGCCCTGCCGCGGGAAATCTGCGGGAGCTCTGCCATGGCCTCCAGGAGCTGCTGGTTTAGGCCCTCAAGGGGCGGCTGGGAATTGCTGAGCCCCGGAGAGCCTGCGTGGTACCCCTGCCGAGGGCGAGCGGAGCCCAGCCCCTGCTCCTGGCTGCCTGGCACAGCTGCCCAAGGGGTTGTCCCTGCTGGTGCTGAGCCTTCCTGCTGCCAGGCAGCCCAGCACGTGTGTGTGCACGTGTGTGCACCCGTGCTCACACCCAGCAGAGGTGCAGGCTGTTAATTAACCATGGGTACAGCAGCATTTCCATGTGGGGAGGCTGCAGGGAGACCTTAGATCCCCTTCCAGTCCCTCAAGGGGCTCCAGGAAAGCTGGGGAGGGACCCTTGATGAGGGAGGGGAGCCCTAGGAGGAGGAAGATGGGATTTAGGCAAGAGATTGAGATGAGATGTGGTGAAGAACTTTTTGGGTGTGAGGGTGGCGAGACCATGGAACAGGTTGCCCAGAGAAGCTGTGGCTGCCCCATCCCTGGAGGGCTTCAAGGCCAGGTTGGAGGGGGCTTGGAGCAACCTGGGCTGGTGGGAGGTGTCTGTGCCCAGGGCAGGGGGGGACTTTGGGGGGCGGCTTTTGGGTCCCTTCCAACCCAAACCATTCTGTGACCCTATACAGCAAACCTCTGCTGTGGGTGTCTCGGGGCTGCCAGGGGGTGCTTCGCTATGGGACAGACTCAGCCAGCTCAGAGGGCACTTCCCAAAGGGACAAAACCTCCTGCTGTTTTGGCAGGGAATGGCATCCTGGGCACGGAGCGGGACAGCCCGTCCCCGGCAAACAGTTCCCTGGGAGCCGGTGAGGGCAGGGGCTGCCGTATCACCCGGGGCCCTCAAAGGACCTTTGAGAAAGCCCTGGGACATAAAGCCCTTTTGTCCCCGATCTTTTTCTTTCTCCATCTTCCCCCGGCTGAGGAGATGCTGGAAGTTGCCAAAAAAACCCTCCCTGCGGAGCCGCTGTGGGCTCTGGAGCTCTTCAAACCCGCCTGAGCTCCTGTCACTCGCTGTCCCTTGGCTTTCGGAAGGCGGCAGGAGCGGGCAGGGGTGGCCTTGGGCGCTTTGCTGCCTGGGTACAGCTTTTTGGAGGGCGCCAGGGAGGGAGGGGGTGGTGGGTGGTTGGGTGGGAAGGAGAGGAAAACAATAGCTTATTCTTTGAGTTTCCTACAGCAAGCTGCCACGAACGTCCGTTTTTGCAGGCGAGGTGGTGGCTGCGGGCGAGCCCCAGCCCAGCCTGCCTGGCCCCAGCCGTGCCGTGGAGACCAACAGTGCAGGTTTGAGAAGGTGTCACTGCTCGGGGTGAAATGGCCCAAGTACTCCTTGTTTTGGGGGTTTTTTAAATTTTTTTTTGGAGGGCTAGGCCTTAGGAAATTCATCCCCAACTTCAGGTTTTTATTGGTATTGTGAGGAAGGGATTCTAAAGGCTCTGCTGCTGTTCCTGGGTGCAGTACAAGTTTGGTAAATCATCTAAAAAGTGAACACTTATTAACTTCTGGGGAGTCTGCAGCTGGGGAAGTTCCAAGTCCCAGTGCTCTGAAGCTGGAAGGAAACAACTAAATTCATTTTCAGTCACTGTTAAGAAAGTTTAGGTGACCTTCAGTAGAACTTGCCATCGTTTGTGCTCTTCATTTTGCAAGCTTTCAGTAATCTAGTACCTTTTGGGATTGGGCTGTTGGGATGGGGTGGGATTTTGGGGGTGTCTGATGGGATGAAGAGGGCTCAGCATGTGGGGGGTGTGTGTGTGTTGTGTGTCCCCTCCCCCTGCAGCAAACACGCGCTGGGCAGCCACGAGTACATCCAGCACTGCAGGAAGTTCGACATCGACATTCGCCTGCAGCTGATGAAGAGGAAGGGGGTGCGCAGCGACCTGGCCCGGACGGTGGGTACCCTGGTACGGGGTGGGCAGTATGGGGGTGGCAGTGCCACCCTCCCTGCTGCAGGAGCACCCATGCATGGCTGAGCTCAGCGTCTCTCCATCTCCAGGCCAGCGATGACCAGAGCCCCTCCACCCTCAACCACTACATCCACCTGCAAGAGAGACCCATCAAGCAGACCATCAGCAGGTAAGGGGTGGGGACAACAGTGGGACCTGGACACCCTCCCCAGTACTGGGTGCCCACCCAGCTGGGGCTGAGCTCTGCTCCCTGTCCCCCAGGCAGGCCCTGAGTCTCCTCTTCGACACCTTCCACAATGAGGTAGATGCTTTCCTGGCAGCTGAGGTGAGCACCAGGAATGGAGGGGACATTTTGGGGGGCCACCTTTTGGGGTGCCACTGTCCCCAATGTTTTGGGGACGTTTGGGGGGGCCACTCTTTTTCATTATGGAGCTCTAAGGGGAGGGGAAAGGCATGAAAGTAGGGGAAACTGAGGCACGGGCTGGTGCACCTCCTTGTGCATGACCTGTGGGGTGTGGGGAGCATCCCCTGCCCCATCAGATGCCCTGGGGGTCCCCCATCAGCCCCCCTCCCCCTGCCTTTGTCCTCCAGGGAGATTTCCCACTGAAGGCAGAGCGGGTGATCCAGTCGGTCATGGCCATCTGCAACGCCTTGGCTGCCGTGGAGTCCCAGGAGATCACGGCCGCCCTCAACCAGATGCCCCCCTGTCCCTCCCGCATGCAGCCCAAAATCCAGAAGGTGAGCGATGGGTGGGACATGGGGCAGGGGAGGAAGGGGGGGGTCTCAGAGGGGGAAGGAGGTTGTCATATCTGCCTTCTTTCCCTCCGTCCTCCCGCTGTACCACGTGGAAAATTCCTCAATAGCTGGGAGCGAGGAGCCCGGGCTGGTTGTGTAAAGCCTTGGCGAGCTGCTCCGGGGCCGGTTCTGATGTTGCTCTTGTGGTTTCTTTCTGTTTTTTTTTCCTCAACAGGATCCAAATGTTCTGGCCAAGAGGGAAAATCGAGGTATTTCTGTTCTTCTCCTCCCCTTCTGGGCTCCAGTTCTTGGTGCTCTTCAATCTTCAAACCCCTCCCCTCTCGATTATTAAGGCCAAAAAATGTGTTTGAAACTCTTCTGGTTGAGAGGGTTTCTGGAGGAGATGGCTTGTTCTTTCCTCCTCATCGACTCAGCAAAATGGGAAGCTTGAAATTCTCCCTCTCACCGTCTCGGACCGCTGTGGTGGAGGGGACACTCCTGCCCATGGTCCAGTCTCTCCAGCATCCCAACCCCAGCCTGGAGGGACACCTCGGGGGGATGCAGCAGCACCCCGACTCACCCCTCTCCCGCCTCCCCTCCAGAGAGGATCGTGGAGAGCCTGACGGCCGCCATCCTCGACCTGGTGGAGCTCTACTGCAGCACCTTCAACGCTGACTTCCAGCCGGCCGTGCACGGGAGCCGGGAGCACGGCGTGGCGCAGGAGGCTCGTCTGCTCTCCTGCCCGCTCTCCTTCACCGTCTACGCCACCCACCGCATCCCCATCACCTGGGCTGCCAGGTAAGGGCAGCTGCCACCACCATCCTGGGGTCCAGACCTGGGTTAAATATACCCTGTTCCTCTCCCGGGTGGCTGAGGAGTGTGTCCCTGTCCCAGATATTCATCAGGCGTGGAGGGAATAACAGCTAACCCACCCAAGTCTCCTAAAAGGCAGGAATATGGGGATGCTGGTTCTCTATGGGCAGGAATATGGGGATACTGGTGCTCGACGGGCAAGAATATGGGGATGCTGGTGCTCAGTGGGCAGGAATATGGGGATACTGGTGCTCAGTAGGCAGGAATGTGGGGATGCTGGTGCTCAATAGGCAAGAATGTGGGGATGCTGGTGCTCAATAGGCAGGAATATGGGATGCTGGTGCTAGATGGGCAGGAATATGGGGATACTGGTGCTCAGTGGGCAGGAATATGGGGATACTGGTGCTCAGTAGGCAGGAATGTGGGGATGCTGGTGCTCAATAGGCAAGAATGTGGGGATGCTGGTGCTCAATAGGCAGGAATATGGGATGCTGGTGCTCATGGGCAGGAATATGGGGATGCTGGTTCTCATTAGACAGGAATATGGGGATGATGGTGCTCAATAGACAGGAATATGGGGATGATGGTGCTCAATAGGCAGAAATATTGGATGCTGGTGCTTGATGGGCAGGAATATGGGGATACTGGTGCTCAGTGGGCAGGAATATGGGGATACTGGTGCTCAGTAGGCAGGAATGTGGGGATGCTGGTGCTCAATAGGCAAGAATGTGGGGATGCTGGTGCTCAATAGGCAGGAATATGGGATGCTGGTGCTCATGGGCAGGAATATGGGGATGCTGGTTCTCAATAGACAGGAATATGGGATGCTGGTGCTCATGGGCAGGAATATGGGGATACTGGCGCTCAATAGGCAGGAATATGGGGATGCTTATGCTCAATAGGCGGGAATATTGGATGCTGGTGCTAGCTGGGCAGGAATATGGGGATACTGGTGCTCAATAGGCAGGAATATGGGGATGCTTATGCTCAATAGGCGGGAATATTGGATGCTGGTGCTAGCTGGGCAGGAATATGGGGATACTGGTGCTCAATAGGCAGGAATATAGGATGCTGGTGCTTGATGGGCAGGAATATGGGATGCTGGTGCTCAGCAGGCAGTGAGAGATGCTCAGAGCCAGCTGATGCAGGAGCCTCTGGATGCCATCGGGTGGGATGAGCTCTGTCATGCTCTCCCATCCCAACCCCACCAGTCCCCAGGGTTGCTGCATTGGTCTCGGGCTCATCGCCACCCCCGGGGATGTGACAGATGGCCCTGGTGCCACGGGGCCGGGCTGCCCTCACCCCACATCAGCGGCGTGCTCCTTTGTTAGGTGCCTCAGTGCCTGTACCCGCTTTCGGCNGTGATGGTATGCGTGGTGGCATATGGTGATGGGGGCTCCCTGGCTCTGCGCCCCCTCCCCGGCACAACCCCCTTCCCTGGGGAAGGCACGGATGGGCAGCATATCCATCCACCCTCCCCGCTGGTGTGGGGTTTGCCCCATGGTGGGGTGAAACCCCTGGGTGCCC
>VZTM01017453.1:341248-353945 GCA_013400555.1 Jacana jacana | reverse complement strand
GCTCTCGGAGCCGGCCGCCTCGCTGGAGTGGGCCGAGGAGACGCTGCCGTGGCCGGAGGAGGCCCTGGAGAAGGGGGGCGAGGGCAGCGCGGAGCCGCCGGCGGGTGTCTGGGGATCCGGACTGGTGCGGAGCCTGGTGTCCTTCCACCCACGGCCTATGGACTGGTACGTGCTGGGCTCGGAGCGGGGCCGGGCTGGCTCCTCTGGCAAGAACCATCTGCCCCAGCCGCTGCGAGCTGACGTCCCCGCCGAGGCCTGGCGAGGCTGCCCTGCCCGCGGCGGTTTGCCGGAGGTCGAGTTCCTCCGCAGCAAGCGCTTGGCTTTTCTCCAGCGGTGGCATTTGGGGAGCGGTGGCCTGGCCGTGCCAGAGCCCGACCACGGCTATCACAGCCTGGAGGAGGAGCAGCAGCAGCAGCAGCACCAACAACAACACAAGGGCGTTCGCCAAGAAGAGGTGGAGGGACGGAGGAGCCACCGGTGCGACGCCGGGGAGTCGAAGCGGCTTGAGGAGCCGGGGAGACAAGCTGGAGGTCCCTCCTTCGACCAGGAGAGGATCAGGGGACCAGCTGAGAAGGGGACGCTTGAGGCAGAAGCCTCGGCTGAAGAGGATGATGAGGACTCCGAAATAGAGCAAGGCCTTCCAGTTTCAGCCAGACCCGTCTGTGCAAATAAATTAATAGACTATATCATAGGGGGAGCTTCCAGTGGGGAGGAGAGTGAGGATGATGAGGAAGACTGGGATGAGGATGATGACGGGTTTGACAGCGAAGGGCTCCCCTCTGATTCAGACACCGGTAGCCAGGACGGGGAAAAGCTTCATCTCTGGAATTCCTTCTACAGTTTGGATCCCTACAACCCTCAGAACTTCACAGCCACCATTCAGACATCTTCCAGCAGTCTGGGGAAGGATATGTTGGATGTGGAGGAGGAGGAGGAAGAAGATTCTTCGTGGGCAGAGGAGTCCTCAGGTTCTCCTCACCCCAGTTCTGAAGAGGAGGATGAGTGGGACTGTAGCAGCGTGGATGAGGCAGAAAACTTGAAACTTTGGAACTCGTTCTGTACCTCGGATGATCCCTATAACCCTTTAAATTTCAAGGCAGCCTTTCAGACAGCAGAGAAGAAAGGGACACCTGGTTTGGAAGGAGCAGAGAGGCCGAATTTGGTCGCTTCTGAGCCCAGCCACGTAACAGTCTGTCGGGTGCAACTGGAAAAACACAACTGGGGGGGGGCTGGCTTTGTGCAGCAGGGCATTCTTTCTGCCCAGAAATGTGGGAGTACCAAGCAGAAAAAGGTATCTACTTTGTTTATGGTTGGGTTTTGTTTTGTTTCTTGTTGGGGTGCTTAACCCCCCCCCAAAAACCTAACCCAAAGCAACAGCCCCGCGTTGGGTGGTGTGGTAACGTGTGTGGGGGGGGTGAGGTCAGTCGTGCCAGGATTCCAGCCCTGGCAGATCATGCCCTCGTGAGCTCACGGTGTGCTTATTTGGGTGAGATGACTGTGCCTCATCCTCTTTCCACGTGATGGGAGATTCTGTAACTGGGTGACACACACAGAGCAGATGGTTTCTCTAAATCCCTTTTCGAGTTGTAGTTCTGTTTGTGTTGTGGTTTTCGGTATGGGAGAAACCGGTGGGGAGCCGTGACGTCACTTTTTTTCCCCTCGGGAAAGTACACGTTTCTGTTAGGATGGTGGGGAAGTATTTTAGGGCCTTTGGGTGTGGGGGAGTGTGACCCAGACCTAAAGCATCCTAAACATTGTAGGAGCCGGGACAAGCCCGTCTGAGTCACAAACGCCTTTTGAAATGGGAAGAAACGTTGTGTCGTGGGTGAGCACCAGCTACCCCAAACCCCTCGGGTTTCAGTAGAGGGTGTAGTAATACTCCTGTTGGAGAGACTGGTACGATTTAGCAGTCGTTTATTAGAAGGATGTAAAAGGACTGGGCTTTTTGAGCCCGAACTGGGAGTTTAATGTGCTTTTGAGGAGAGAGTGGGATTAGTGTAAAGAGTAAAAAACTCTAAGAATACTTTATTACTCTTAGTAAGAAATTCATCCTCTGGTGAGTTTTCTGATGTTCAGGTGTGATGTCTGAGTTGTGCCTGACACCCACATACTTGTATGAGTTGTGATGCCCAGTCCCAGCGTAATACACCAGTGTGACCGGTTACCAGGATAGAAGCCTTGTGTGCTGCTTCCTCAGCGTTCTTACAGCAGAGAGATCTGTTTGCTCCTTGAACCAAGAGCCTCCTTTGGAGGTAACTTCAGACCTGGCTTTGCAGGGGCAGCTGTCACTTGGTGGTTTGCATGGGAAAAACCATTATATTTTCAATTTAATGGGAAACAGACAGTGTCAGTGAGAGATCCCTTGTGTACTGGGAGTGTCTGGAACGCTGTGAGGAGGCACTGAGGAGCCCCACTTGTAGTTCCTGCTGCTGTGACCTAAAACCTTGTTGTGTGTCAGGGATGTAGACTTCACAGTAGTGATTTATTTTTGGCTAGTTTGTTGTTTGGCTGCGTGTGTGATCTACTGACGTGGTGAAAGAACCATGAGGTAGGTGCAATGTGGTGTTACAGAATGCAGTAATTGTGCCCAAGGGTGTCCTAGACTGATGTAAAAAGGGTGTAAGGTAGGAACTCGCAGAGGGACGGGCTGATGTAAGAGCTCCCTGTGCTTCAGACCGTAATTAACCCCGGCTGGGAAACAGCAGAGACTGCCCAGCAGTGACAGAGGTGTTCCCAGGGAACCTCCAAATCCTTGGTCCTGCACCGAGGCTGTTTCCTCTCTGGCTTCCTGCAACCAAACAGCCACAATATTCACCTCTGTGAAGTCCTAAAACCCGAGAGAGCGTTTGGTTTCACTTAGGGGTTAGTGAATGCATTGACCCCACACGAGGGGGTGATGCCCCTGCCTTTCCCAGGGAGCTTGGCAGGGATTTGGGAACGCTGCCCTGGAGTGGGGTGACGTGTGGAGGTCGCTCTCATACGCTCTCTTGAGGCTCTGTATCCTCAAGTGTGATTATTCCTGTGGGGCATGCCTTCTGTGAAGGTTGGTAGATGACCCTACCACAGAAAGCCATTTTGCTCCTGGTTGTGTGAGCGTGAGAGCTGGGTGTGGAACCGGGGTTCTGTGGTGATAAAACATGGGGATGGAGCAGCAAGGGTGTTCATACCCCCCAGGGTTTGTTTCCTGACCTTCAAAAGTAGCTGTCCTGCAGGAAATTTGGTGGAGTTGTCTGCAAGGACAGCATTTGGTTTGTCTTCTAGGGTTGGTCCTGGTCTGAGAGAGCTGCTGGATGAGGAGTTTGGGGCCTTTTGTACAAAAGTCAGGAGGAGCCTGAAATTGTCTGGCTTTCGCTCTCTCCAGAACAGAGCAACTTAAATCCTCAGCTCAGTGGTAACGTGAGCACAGTCAGGTTTAGATCCTTCACAGTTCTTAGTCAGAGAAAAGAGTTTTCCCAGGTATTTCAGAGTGCTGTGACTTTGACTTCATTTTGGGGCGTGAACTGAGGAGAGGCTGGAGTTTGATCCCAGCCCTGAGTAGCTGGGTTGGTTCCAGGCCCTGGTGACGAGTGTCCCTTCCTTTATATGTGGTGTAGCTCCACTTCTGTTGCTGGTGCTGGAGCACAGGCTGACTCAGGCCATTCCTTGTTCCACAGAACAATGACCCTTCCTTCTCTTACAGCAGGAGCTTCAGCACCCGGTGGCGTTGGCCGGTGCCCGAAGTGAGTGTCCTGGCACGTCCCGCTGCTCAACCCGCTGGAGCTGGGTCTGTGTCGGGTCATAACCCTGTGCTGATTGCCAGGGGGGTGCGTTATTTCACAGGCAGCGCTCTGTCATCTGCCCTCGGCCTGAAGAGGCCTCTTGGGCAGCAGTTCAGGAACTCTGGAGCAGTTTTGGTGGAGGGAGAAGTCAGCAGGTGGTTGATTGCTTGTCAAGCTGGGAGGTGAGATTGCTCTGGCCTCGGTGGCGCAGAGGCCTAGCGTGAGCTCATAGCACGTTGGAGGCTCTTTGCTCTTCTGGGCGTTCAATAACTTCTGTTAAATAGATATAAATACATCTTGGAAGTGCAAATAAATACCGTGCTCCTGTTGCTGAGTGGGTTTTTTGCTGATGTTTTACTGAAGGAACCCCTCTTTTCCAGGTAACCTTCCTCGACAAAGTGACGGAGTATTACGTGAGCAGCGAGGAGGATCGGAAAGGCCCCTGGGAAGAGCTCGCACGGGATGGGTGCAGGTTCCAGAAGCGGATCCAAGAGACGGAGGAAGCCATCGGCTACTGCTTGACGGCAGAGCACAGGCAGAGAGTATTGAGCAGGCTCCAGGAGCCCCACTCACACCAGGGCTGATCCCCTCTGGCACCTCAGAAGACCCCGGGAGTCGTGTTGACCCTACGCGCGCTCGAGAGCACCTTCGAACCAAGACGTGGCAGCTGCATGTGCTATTTTGAAATGGGGAGAGAAGTGGGAATTTAACCATTTTTATTCTTTTCTCCCCCCCCCACCACCCCGCCCCCAAATTTGATATTCAACCAAACAGCTACACCCTGGTGTCCACTTTTGGTGTCCTGGCAAAACCTTCTGAGTATCATCAAGGGTGAGGGTGAGGTCGTTGCATTCCTGTGTAGTGACACTTGAGAAACGGACTGCTTTAGGTTAAATCCATTCCAAAAAAATGCCTTGTCTGCCGTGTGTGGAGAAGTGGTGACTATTTAGTTGGATTTTTTGCACTTTGAATAAAGCAAAACCTATTTTGAAGGAAATATTTATGGGGCTCAGAGCCGAGTTATTGCAGTTTTGATTTAAAGTTTCTAGAGGTGTGTGCTACTCCCTTGTGCTTCTCCATTGTCTTGTGCAAAAGCCTCAATACTTTGTTAGGGAACAATGTTAGCTGCAAAACACTTCCTTCCTTTAAAAATACCAGTTTTGCACATCATCTGCTGGTTGGAGTGTTTCTGTGGTGCTTGGGTGTGCTGGTATTTCAGCCTGGTGCACTGGGGGGGGGTTTAGGGGAGCTCTGGTGCCCTCTGAGCCCTTTGGTTTGTCTCTCATGAAGTAAATCCCTTTCCCCAGTACCATTCTGAAGGGTCTTGGCTGCTTTTGCCTATCCTCATCCCTCATTAAAGCTTCGAGGGGTGCATGGAGGCTCTGGCTGATAGTTTGGATTTAGGTGGCCACAGGGGGAACTGTGCCCGAATTCTTGTTAATCTTAGAGTAATTCTTCCCTAATTGAGTCTGCTTTTTGCAGATGGATTTGAAGTGGAGCATTCTGCCTATTTCTTGTACCCAATATGCTCGTTCTGGTCCTGCTAAGGAGGATCAGCTTTTGATTTATGGGAATCTGAGGCTACAAGCTGCTGTGTTCGTTGCCAACAGCCAGTATTAATACCTCTGCGTCTGCACTTCGGTTTGCCTGCTTACAAAAAACAACATTTCACGTTTTGGGGCTGAAAGTTGAGGTCCTCGGTGACAGGAAAACACCCCCTTGTTTGTGTTCCTGACTTAGAATGTTTTAACTGTTGTTTTCAGTCAGAAGTAAAACCTCAGCACCCGTTCAGACACGTGTTTGGACCTGACGGGTGTTGGGTGGCTGTTACCCAGGCGGGTACAGGGTCATGGCATGGGACAAACACCAAACAGCAAAGGGTCCCTGGCTGTGAATAATGATGTGCTGCTTGGTTGAGGCCAGAATTGGTTTCTTCCTTTTTGGTTTAGGGGAGGAACCTGAAAACTTCAGATTTCTCACCTCATTAACGACTTCAGTTACTAATGGGAAAGATCTGGACAGGAGAGCGTCTCACAGCCCTCACAGAATCTTCTGCTTTATCCAGGCCCTCTCTCATCCTGCCTGAAGTGTGTTGAGTTTCAAAACCTCCCGTGCTACAGTGAGGAAACTCGGTGAGCTACAGTAGAGTGGTGTAAACCCTAAAATCCAGGTGACACTGCAGCCCCCTTGCTGCCTGGCTCCTTGGAAGCAGAGCAGCCGTGGCGTCACCTCACCCCTGTGAGGCAGAATAAATTGGATTTGCTGGTTTTTTCCCCTAAAAAAAAAATTACAGCTGGGAAACTGTAATTCTAATCACCCCCTTAAATCCTGTAACTTCTCACTTTTAGGAGTTCATTTTCCTGTATTATTTGATGAACAGCTGCTCTGCTGCTTAGTTTTTAGGGCAAAAAGCAGGCAGGCTGATAAATGTAGGATGACACCGAAAGTGTGGATTTCTGCTCCGAGCGTGACTGAGGAGTGAAAATGCTGTTTGTAGCTCTTGGTGAAATACACTAGAGCCACTGGGGTTTTGGGGTGACTCTCCTTGTTTCTTTGATCTTGGAGAACTTCTTGGTGCTTCATTTTCTTGGGACAACTCGCTTGGGTCCCGGGGTGCCTGCGAGTGAAGCACCTGCAAGCTCCCACCCGCTGTTGGCAGCAGCCTGGGAAAGGGGGCAGCTGGGGAAAGGGGACAAACTGGATGTGAACTAGATTAAAACCCACTTCTGATGTTTGAGGAATTGCTTTTCCTTGGTTTGTTTTTCTTCTTTTCCCCACCTGCAGCGTGTGAGGTGCTGTGTTCCGACACTGCCCGCTCCCCTTGGGAGGTACCTGCCTGGGAAAGCTTTTTTCCACCTCCTGCTTTCGAAGTATCCAGGTTTAAGGGGATGGAAAATGAACACTAAATTCATGGCCTTTGTCCCCATTTTCCCCTCTGCTGTACCTTAAAATGGTCACTCTCACTGTGTACGTGTCTGTGCTTTGAGTGGGGCAGTCAAAGAAACCCCTGTTGAACTTTAAATCAAAACTGTAATTATCAGATTTTATTTTTGTATAATTTAGAGGAAGTTAGGAAAAACCTTCAGCATTGGCTTTCTACGGATTTTAATTGGTTTATGTGGAGTTTGTTGGGTTTTTATATCTAAAGTTATATTTCTGTACATAACAAGAGCTATCCAGAACTAACCTGTAAGTTGTAATAAAGAGATTTGCAAGATAATGCCGAGTTGTTTTCCTTCAGGGGAGCTTCCCGGAGGCAGCGGGGGACTCCAGGCTGCAGGGTGAGTGCTATGAGGATACTAAACACACCTCTCTCCCTTGGGGGGTTTCGGGGGAGCTGATGCTAACCCAGAAGCAGACTCTTCCAGGTGAGTTCCCTTCCAAAAGGGCTCCTTCTGCCTGATGGGACGCTTTTTGAACCAAAACCCCAATTAGTTGTATGTATCAGCTGCCCAGGGAGGGGGGTGGAGTCCCCATCCCTGACTGTGCTTCAGAGCAGATTGGATGTGGTGCTGAGGGATCTGGTGTAGGGGAGAACTGGTAGAGTGGGGCTGATGGTTGGACTCCATGATCCCAAGGGGCTCTGCCAACCTCTGTGATTCTATGAAATGAGGTGTTGGCTCGGTGCACGCCGGGCTCTTCGTGGTTCGTTGCCCAGCTGGGAGCAGGGTGTGCAGACTGGGTTTAGTTTGCTGGCTGGCCAGCACTGCCTGCAATTTAACTGGTGATGGGGTGGGAGGCATCTCAGGTGGGGTGAGGTGGCATTTTTTGAAGTATTTTCAGGTTTTGCGCCAAAATAAATGTGAGTTCTCCCCCGGGGAGGAGAAGTGATGCCTGATGGTTGCTCAGAGAGGAGCCAGGCTGCTTCCCTGTGTTCTGCCGTGTGCTGTTGACCCACAGTGCTGAGAATCATTTCTTATTTATTAAAACTGGTGTGTTTTAATGAGTGAAAGCTCTGAGGAGGAGGGGAATTCACCTTTAAAAGGTCACAAGGAGCTGGGAAGGCGGCGCTGCCCGGTGACACTCCATCCTGCACAGCATCATCTGGTGTCATTATCTTTAATGAAGGATTATTTTTGGGGGGTGCAGAGCTGTGTCCATCACTCTGTTTTTTACACCAGGGAGTACCAGAATTCTAGCAGAGTTTTCCCTGAGTGTGGAGCCCTGGAGCCTGGGAGGTAAGGGGGGGGGCGTCGTGCCCTCGGCTGGGGGGGTGTCTTTGCTTGGTGGGATGAAGGAGGCTGGAAGACCAGGGTGGTACCAAGAGCTGGGTGTTGTATCCCAAAGTGTTTCACGGGCATAATTCAGCTTTTCCAGTGGGTGACTGGGTGGAATGGAGCTGGACTGGACGTTGAGGATTTGGGTCTTGGCCAAACCCCTGCTGACGAGCCTCCTCTGGAGCGGTGGCACCGGTGACACAGCCGTGACGTAGGGGTCTCTGGAATGGGTTCAAGGGCCATGAGGTTGGTCAGGCCCCTTCCATGGGATGTTTTGGGGAGTTAGTGCTTGTTTAGTTTATGCCTTAGAGAAAAGTGCTGCTGGGAGCTGGGGAATGTGGCGCTGGTGCCGATGGACTTTGGGCTCCGTGTCTCACCTGCATCTTCTCTGAAACTCCCCCAAGTGGCATCTGTTCCTCTAAGAGGAGAATGGGCAGGAAACTGCTGGACCAGGCGTGGAAAAAACACGTCATTTTCTGTGATACCCTGTTTAAAACAGGGACTGAAGCTGAACACCCTGATGACGAGCTGAGGTGCTTGGCAAAGTACGGTGCTTTTCTCACAGTCACATTCCCCCCTTCTGGCTCCAGAATCTGCCTTAGGAAATGAACATTGTCAGTTCTCTTGAATCAGTTAAAAACCCAAAACATTATACTTTCTCTTTGCTCACTGAGATAGCTTAAAGAAATCCCATCCTAACTAAAAGCTGCTCTGTCTCCGGCAGCGCGTCCAGATGCCATCTGGGATGTGGGAATCCTGCTGGGATCCCTTTATCCTCTGGGTGCTGGGGGCTGTGGCTGGGGTTCAGCTGATGATTTATCTGCTTGAGGGGGGGGAATTGTTCCTGCTCTGGCAGCTCTGGCTCCTCCACGGGGCTGAGGAACTTGTTTGTCAGCGAAGCACGTGGGGAGTAAAATGAGCTGCTGTTCCTGCAGTCGCTGCTGGCTGCGGGCACCGAAATGCTCTTTGCAAGTTAATGGTGCTGTGGAGCTGGCTGGGTCCCACAAAAAGCAAGTTTCTTCTGAGAGTTGGGAGGCAGGAGAGGGCGCTGGGGACACTGAGTCACGATGTGACTCTGGCTCCTGGGAGAGAGCCCGCTGCTTCCCGACCCCACGGGCTGTAGCTTGGGTGTCCTCAGGTTCAGTTTTAGCACGTCTGGTGCTGGTGGGGAATGAAGCCTGGGCAAAGCTGCCCATTAGTTGTGAGGGAATAAAGTGTTAGAGCCCACAGGTGTCCATCTGTCTGTCCCTGTCCAATGCTGCCCATAAGGCTGGTGGCAATAAAGCACTGGCTGCTCTGTAGGCCTCCCAGCTGTAGGAGCACATGGGATACTCATAGAGTCACAGAATGGTCTGGGTTGGAAGGGACCTAAAAGCCACCCCACCCAGTCCCACCCCCTGCCCTGGGCAGGGACACCTCCCACCACACCAGGGTGCTCCAAGCCCCCTCCAACCTGGCCTTGAACCCCTCCAGGGATGGGGCAGCCACAGCTTCTCTGGGCAACCTGGGCCAGGCTGTCGCCATCCTCACCCCAAAGAAGTTCTTCCCCACATCTCAGCCCCATCTCCCCTCTTCCAGTTTAAAACCATTATCCCTCCTCCTCGGGCTCCCTTCCCTCATCCAGAGTCTCTCCCCTGCATTCCTGGAGCCCCTTTAGGGACTGGAAGGAGCTGGAAGGTCTCCCCGGAGCCTTCTCCAGGCTGAACCCCCCAACTCCCTCAGCCTGTCCTCGCAGCAGAGGGGCTCCAGCCCTCACAGCATTTTCCTGGCCCTCCACTGCCCCCCCACCTCTGACCAGGTCCATGCCCTTCCTGCACTGAGGAGTCCAGAGCTGGATGCCTCTCGGGGTGCATCGGGTTGGTCCCAGTGGAAGCCCTTGGCTGACTCACTCTGCAACTGCATTTTTGCTCTTGTTTCTGGGGCAGCTTTTGTCCAGGAGATGGTGCCAGAACCGTACGGCAGCGCGGGAAGCACAGCCGGCAACGCTGCCGGGGGCCACCACCAGCCCATGGATGGGGCACTTCTGGCCAAGTGGGTCCCTTCAGAGCACCCTCCCACTCACCCCTCTGCGGTGACCCAAAGGTACTGTGCCACCTTGCTCCAGGGCGAGCATTGGGGCGGGTTGGGTGAATGTGGGACAAGTGCAATAACCCTCCCTTTCGGTGTAGAAACGCCCGGTTTTGTGACATTCCTGACGCCTGACCCACCAGCGCTCCTTCCTCAGCCCTTCCCGCTGAGACAGGTCACCCAGGATGGGCTGGGAGCTGGGTGTCAGGCAGCAGCCAGGGGCAGACGTCCTCTGTGACCACAACTGAGCCACCGCGGTGCCCGTGTCACACCGCGGCTCCCCGGGCACAGCCCTTTCCGCGTGTTTCCTTCCCTTTGCCTTTTGTTCTCCACAGGGTCCCACCACAGCTCGGAGCCAAGGCTTGGTGCAAGAGGAGGTGGCTTCTCCGTGGGGACCGTGGTGCCAGGCAGCTCCTGGCACGCTGGGCAGAGAAATCCTTCTGCCCCAACCGGCATCTCGCACACCAGGGTGACCTGGTGCCCCCGGGGTTGCGGTGGCCACGGGTCTCCAGATGCCTGTGGCGCTGGGGCTGGTTTTTGCTGTAGCTTCTCCCTCTCCTCCCTCTGCCCGATCCTGACACAAACCCATTTCTCCACTGGTGCCCTCAGGATGATCCCCTGGGAGACTGGTGGCTTCCCCGTCCCTCCGTGTCCCCGCTATGGGACGAGCAGAGGGGGCCATGCCTGATGCTGTGGGAACCGCCCCCCCCCGGGACCAGAAATGCCAAAGATGGGTGGTTTTGTGAAGAAAACCTCGGTGTGTGCCCGCTTGCCCTCCCCTTCCTTCCTAACCTGGGTGGTTGTGAACGAGGAGCTTTGAAAAGGATTTTAAACCAAAGGAAAACACAAAGCCCCACTGGTATTTCCCCTTCGAGTTTCCATTGGATTAAGATATAACGAAAGCAGGGGGTGAGGGTGGGGGGGGGATCTCTTGTGGAAAGCAATAAAAGCTGATTTATTTACCTGGCAGGAGAGAGCCCAGAGCTGCTTGGGATTCTTGGCTGAAGGTCCTACCAAGCCCTCCAAGAACCTCACAGCCTTATTTACCCCGGGGGCTGCACCAGCTCCTTCTCCTTTCTGACGCTGAGCCAGTCCCCCGTGGCTGCCTGGGAGAAGCGAGGGGGACCCCAAGAGCACACGTGGTTGGGGCAACGAGGGTCACTAGAGAAGGAAGGAAGGCTTTTAGGATTGGATGAGGTTACCTGGCACCCACCCTGAGCCCACCTACCCTCTGGGTACCTGCAAGAACAACCCTGCAAGTAATGGGAGAGGTTTTGCCCTGGGCTGGAAGGTGAGGGCCATTGGCAGGGAGCTGCAGGGTGGGCTCGGTCGCTTCTGGTTCTCTTAAGGTTTCTATTTCAGGTCTCTATCAATAAACCAGCAGCAGGTTTTTTAAAGCCCCCCGAAAGCTGTGTGATGGGGAGATGTTGGCCTGGGGCTGCTCCCAGACCCAGGCTCCCCCAAACCTTTGTGCTGAGAACTAACCCAGTGTGTGAGCCGTGACTTGAGTGAGAGGCTGCTCCCCCTAAAGAACAACCCCCCACACACACACCCTGTCCACGAGTGGCTGCAGGGGCAGGGTGGCCGGGAGGACACCCCACAGTGCCATAGGGGCATGGTGGCCAGGAGGACACCCCACAGTGCCACAGGGGCAGGGTGGCCAGGAGGACACCCCACAGTGCCATAGGGGCAGGGTGGCTGGGAGGATACCCCACAGTGTCACAGGGGCAGGGTGGCCAGGAGGACACCCCACAGTGCACAAGGGCAGGGTGGCCAGGAGGACACCACACAGTGCCACAGGGGCAGGGTGGCCAGGAGGACACCCCATGGTGTCACAGGGGCAGGGTGGCCAGGAGGATACCCCACAGTGCCACGGGTATCCCTGTGCTGCCTCCCCTGGTGCTGACATAGGATTTGGGCAGCTTTGGAACAGTCTTCTCGCCGTGTTTGACTTTATAAACCATTTCTGCCCTGAGACAGCATGTGGCACAGACCGTCTCTCAGCCAGGGCTGCCTTTTGGGGCTTTCCCCCCCACAAGAAAACCCCAAACCCCCTGATGGAAACAGTTAAACATGACAGGGTTTTCCACAGCTGCCTGTTTTGGGTGAGGAAGTGCACGTCCTGGCTCCCAGGTCCAACTTCCCTGGGTTGAAGCTCCACCAGCCCGAGCTGCTCATGTGCTCCTGAGGTTTGGCCATGAATATGAATTAAGCTCCAGGATTTCATGGCTGTGGTTTGGCTCCTGCCTGCAGACCCCGCCTGGGTGCAGAGGTGGGGGAAGCAGAGCTGACTCTTGGGGTCACACCATCACCTCTCTGATCCCAGGGGCACACCGTCACCTCCCCAGTCTCAGGGTCACACCATCACCTCTCTGATCCCAGGGTCACATCATCACCTTCCTGATCCCAGGGTCACACCATCACCTCCCCAGTCCTGGGGTCACACCATCACCTCCCCAATCCTGGGGTCATACTATCACTTCTCCAATCTCGGGGTCACACCATCACTTCCCCAGTCCTGGGGTCACGCTGTCACCTCCCTGATCTCAGGGTCACACCATCACCTCCCCAATCCTGGGGTCACACCATCACCTCCCCAGTCCTGGGGTCACACCATCACCTTCCCAATCCTGGGGTCACACCATCACCTCCCCA
>VZTM01017453.1:308103-326828 GCA_013400555.1 Jacana jacana | reverse complement strand
GCGTGGGCTCGGTGTGGGTGCTTGCTCAGCCCAACCTCCTCTCCTGCACCCCCATCTCTGCCCCCCTCTGTGGTTACGGGAGGTGAATCCTGCAGGGATTTACTTCCAGACTGTTAAAAACAGCGGGTGATTTGGAGCTGGGGGGAGGAACCTGTGTGTTCCTCAGGACCCAGCAGATGGGTGCAGGATGAGGCCAGTGCTGAAAGAGGCAGCTCAGGAAGCTTTAGCATCCTGGATCTGCTGGGAACACGGCTGGAGGCAGCTCAGGTGCCTCCCCGGGCTCCTGCTCTCCCCATCACCCCCATCCTGGAGTCACCGTCACTTGTCACGTGTCCCCATGTCACCCCTGCACAGCCATCCTGGCTCCTAGAACCCTGGTGGGGGTTCAGCTCTGCCCCCCCTCCACCCCCCACTTTTGCAAAGGGGATGCTCAAGGGGCAGGAGGTCCCCCAAAGCCCCAGCCCTCGGCCATCTGCTTGATGCACCGAAACTAATTTTCTAGCCTTTATTCTTCCGGAGAATTTGAAAACGCGATGGCACCCTCAGGGCCCAGAAAGGGAGAGCAAATCAGGAGACAGAGACGATGGAGATCTGCTGGTTTCGCCTGTCTGATTGTTTTAAAGCCGATTGTATGGTGCCAGCCTGCCAAGGCCAGGGTGCTGGGGGGGGACGGACCCCAGTTTGGGGCAGGGTGCTCCTGCAGCAGCACCTTCTGGAAGGGTCAGGAGTTAGGGGTGTCCTCCTGAGAGCCCCCCCCGAGCAGAGGGAAGGGCTGCAGCCACCGCTCTCCCTCCACCAGCCCCCCCCAGGCTGCCAGGGCTGGAGGGAAAAGACCCCATAGGGGACAGCCAACCCCTCCCAAAGCACCAAAGAAACCCGTTTCTGGGCTCTTTTGGGCTCGTTGGGGGGCGGGAAAGCGCTTCCAGGGCCGGAGATGAGTGCGGGGGGTTCTCAATCAGGTCCGACCCTGCGCCTCACGATGGACTCAGGTGGGTGGGAGGAGGACACCGTCTNGGTGGGTGGGAGGAAGACACCGTCTCAGTTCTCAATCAGGTCCGACCCTGCGCACTACGATGCACTGGGAGGGGTGTTTGTCACCGTCGCAGTTCCCAACCAGGTCCGTCCCACGCTTCCCTCCCCCGGCCTCGGCGCTCCCACCCCCCGCGGGGGGGGAGGTGGCCAGTGCTGGTCGCCCACCGCCCCTTTCCTGGGGCAGTCCCCGAGGACCAGGGCTGCTTTTGGGGCTCCTGCAGCAGCCCCTTCTGGAAGGGACAGGTCCTCCATCCTGCCAATCTCCCCGCAGCCCCTTGGCCCTATCTGCCCTGCGAGTGTGGGATGGGTTTTTTTTTGTGAGGGTTTTTTATTTTTAAGACAAAAAGGAAAGCCTGTTTGGGGAACGTGCAAACGCGGTGACCTTTGACGGGGCCCGCCCGGAGGTCTGGCTCTGGCTCTGGCTCTGGCTGCTCTCCTGCTTGTCAGGGAGATGAGGGTTTCGAGAGCTACGTGCCAGCCCCGGAGCCGCCGGGCTCCGACACTCCCTTGCAATCGCGGTGATGAGCTCCTGGGAGGGGAGAAAAGAGCTCATTTCCCATCTCTCCCCACTACGCCCGGAGACGCCGGACCCTTCACCAGCCTCCTGTCCCCACCCTCCCTGCTCTCCCCGTCACCCCCACCCTGGAGTCACCATCACTCATCCCCCGTCTCCCCCTTGCTAGCTCCAATCTGTTATTGGCATGGCCTTGCTGTCCCCCCAGCCCTTGCAGGTGGCAAAATGTCCCCCCACCCTGTCCCTGAGAGTCCCTGGTACTGGGGCAGCCCGGTATGGACCCAGGATGCCACGGGGCGATGGGGCAGAGCACTGGGTGCCAGTGAGGAGAGTCAGACTCCTGCCCTGCGTGGTCCTGGCAAGTTGTCCCCTTCCCTGGTGTCCTTGGGCACGGTGATAGGGCTGGTGGCCTCTGTGGGCTGCAGACAGGCCTGTGCTAGCCCTCCACAGATAAGGGCTGTGCCGGCGGGGAGCCAACAGGAATGTTATTTATGTGGCTAAAGTTCACCTGCCCTTAGAAGCCATCCTGGGCACATGCTCATGGGGGGCTTGGGGTGGCTGAGAGCAAGGTGGTAGGGTGACCCCCGGTCTGGGTGCCACCATAGCCCTGGTCCTGCTGGGAGCAGGCTCTTGGGCTGCTCTGGCTCCCATGAGGATGGGGGGCATGGATCCCAGCTTCCAGCCCAGTGAGGACTGGGGCATGGTGGCAGCATCCTGCTGCCAGTTTGAGGCCAGGGAATGGCAATGGGATGGGGCCAGTGGGATGAGGATGCTCCTTGTCGAGGCAGAGCTGCTGTCGGTGCTTTTGGGGTGCAGGGGGTGCCGTGGCAGAGGGAAGGGCTCGGGGGGGTGGCACAGCACAAGGGTGTTCTGATGCCTCTGGGGTGATTGCAGGATGGTGGGAAGAGGCAGGGCAGCAGCTGGGAGCAGGATGCCCAGCCATAACTGGGGAAACTGAGGCACGGAGCCCACACAGTGGGGATTTAAACTGGGACGCCCAGCCACAAGTGGGGAAACTGAGGCACAGAGCTGGCACGGTGGGGATTTAAGCTCATGCCTCCCTCTGACGTGTCCTGTCACTGCTCCAGCGAGCTCCTGAGGTTTTGTGGGGTGAGTGTGCGTGTGCGTGTGCGCGGGTGCACGCGTGCTCTCTCTGGCACCCAACAGTCCCATTTCCTGATCGGGGTTTGGGTGTTACCATCATATAATTAGCCTGTAATTGCGCTGTAATGAGGGAGCAATCCTGTGGTGGGGCTGCACTTAAAAGCATTTCCCCCGCCCTGGGAGGCTCCCCGCAGCCCCCCCACCCCCCCCAGCATCACACCCTGAGCCCCATCCTCCTCCTCAGGCTGCTGGGGAGAGAGGGGGGGGCCTGCCATGGGGTTCAGTGCTGGCCCCCCTCTTCCTGGGAGCGGGATGGAGAGATGTGGGGCAGGATGTGCTGAAAGAAGGGCGGGGGGGGAGTCTCCTCTGCGCTTGCCCTCCCCTCCTGCTCTGCCCGCCCCACTGGGGGCACTGGGAGGTGGCGTGTCCCCATGGTGCCCGCACTAGCCTGGCAGGTTGCCCCGGTGGCTATCAGCGCTGCCTTTCTCTCCCTCCTGGCACCCGCCCCGCTGCCTCCAGGGCCCTTTGGGGATTTCCTCTGTCTCGCCCCCGCTTGTCCCCAGTGGCACCATCACCCTGCTGGCACCCCCACCCTGCTGCCAGTGTCCAGCTTGCCCGACCTGTGGCCACCGTGCCCTGCTCCCGCATCCCACCCAGGGGAAGAGCCACCCCATCCTTGCCCCGTGTCCCCCCCACTGGTGCCACCGGGTGGGTGCCCTGCTCCTCACCCTTCCTCCCACCCCGCGGGGCTGTTTCCATCCAATCCCATTTAAACCCCCCCACCCCGCAGCCAGAATGGAGAGTGCTGGGTATTTATAGCCTGGCACGGATGCTGGGAGGCAAACACGCGTAGAGGGGGAGTTGTTTTGGCCCTTTTTGTTGTTTTTTTTTTTTCCCAGTCCTCCTATTTTAAAGGCCAGGCTGGCTCCACCGGAGCTAGGGGTGCCCACGCCTTGGCAGATCCCATTTGTAGGTCCTGGGAATGGGACCGAGGGTGACAATCCATCCTGTCCACTCCCCTGTGCCCAGGCGCTGCGGGCACTGAGTTGGGTGGAAGGGATGAGGGGTGCCAGGGCAAACCCCATCTTTTGGGGTGGCCCCAAGAGCTGCTCTCCTGTCCCCAAGGGTGGGTTTGCATCCTCCCACGGGGGATGCTCAGCCCCGGTNGCCAACAACCCCCCCCCTCCCCGTTCCCCCCAGCCATCTCTCCTGAACCAAGTGGATTGTCTGATTGGGAAACAACAAGCAACTGTTGTGTGTGAACGTAATGAATCTTTTAAAGCTCATCAAAGTGAGAGGTTGCCTGTGTGCTGGGGGGGGGTGTGAGGCTGCTGTGGAGTAGGGAATGGGGAGGGGGTGGTGTTTGAAGGGTGCAGTACCCCTCAACCTTGGGGCTCAGCGCCGGAGGAAAGGCTCATGGGGCCTTATCTTATCCCTCCTGTGCTGGGCTTATCACCAGACATGCTTGTGCTGCAGATAAGCAGGACCTTGGGTTCAGGCACGGGTTGCGGGGGGCGAAGCGGCTGGGGAGAAGGGGGGGGAGTGATGCTCTGTCTCAGCTCCATCTCCCTGCCCCACTCGGGGTGGGGGCAGCAATGCAGGGGTCCCTCTGTGGCTGGGCTGGTGCAACCCCCTCCTGCCAGCGGGTGGAAGATGCGTGGATGGGGCTGAAACGAGGGCTGGGAACCATGTGTCAGGTTCGGCCCCATCCTGTCTTCTCCCTACGCAAAAGAAAGCCCAGATCCCCCATTTTTAGGTCAAGATGACTCCTGTGGGCTCATCTAGGTGCTTAGGTACTGTATTCAAAACACCTGAGGAGGGAAGCCCCAGCTTCTCTCCCCAGCCATCCCCAAAATCATCTGTGCCAGCAGGAGCCCCAGTCCTTGCTGGTGGTCTCTGCTCCATTCCCGGTGGATTTAGGGTTTGCTGGAAGAAGATAATTCTGGGCACTACTGGGTCACATTGGTGTGCACTGGAGGAGCTGGAGAGGGGAGGTGTTCATGCAGAAGAGCTGCCCGGTGCCAGGGCTGCTTGTAGGGCACAGTGGGTGCTGTCCTGGTGGGGCAGGAGGACCTGCTGTGGGGCCAAAGTTCTGTGGGGTGGCCCTGGGGAGGAGGAAATCCCTACCCAAGGCCACCTCATCCCTCTCACACCAGTCAATCCAGGCTCTCCAAAGGCAAATTTGCTCTTCCAAAGTACCTTTGCAGCGTGCTGGGGGTCAGGGTGCTGTGTGGGGTGGACACCCATTCTGGGAAGGGTCCTTGTGCCATGGTGGTGTTTCGGTGGGGGGGGTTCCAGTGGCAGCCTCTGGTGGGGGGGGTGGTTAATGAATGAATGGCTGAGGGTGCCCAAGGAGCTGAGGGTGCCCAAGGAGCTGAGGGCAGCTGGGCTGGGGATCGGCGGCACCTTCTTCTCTTCCTCTCTGTGATGAGGAAAGGTGATGAGAGCTCTGGAGGCAGGTGGCTGGGGCGATGCCCTGCCCGCAGCCAGGGCCTCGTGCTGCCTGCTCCTGCCTGCTCGTAAACAGGCTGTTATTGTTTGTGCGCAGCCCGGCAGCGCCCCAGGGCCGCTTGTGCAACCAGCCAGGGCGGGGAGCTGGCTCTGAGCACTGTGGGGCTCGTTGCACCCCAGCTGGAGACGCCTCGGCCCCATCTGGCTCCAAGAGCACAGGGAAACCCTTGGGATGTGCTCCTGCAGAGTCAGCACCCCCCAAAGGTGAGCTGCCCCCTTCTCAGCATGGAGCCCCCAGCACAGGGATGCCATGTGCGATGGAGAGGTCCTCATGGACGTGCCCACCTAGACCCTCTCCATGCCATGGGGTGGCTGGCTTCACCCCCAGCTGGCAAGTGGCAGTTTGGGGAGTCCCCTTTCCCACAGGTTCCCTGGGGGACCATCCCCATGTCCCCAAGCAGGATACATGGCACGGCCCCGCACGCCCCATGGGCTGGAGCTGGGGTGAATCAAGCAGCCCAGCCTCGCTGCTGGTATGTGGCTGCCCCAGTTCTGGGCTGCAGATGAGCCTGGAGAACAGGGAGAAACCGGGTAGGGTTTTATCTTTCTTGTTTCCTCCCGCTGGAGAAAGCGCCGCCGTGGCGGTGCTGGCACAAGGAAGTCCCGTGGTGGCACGGTGTGGCCACGCTCTGGCTATCAGCCACCGTGGCCCTGACAAGCAGAGGGGCTCAGCTGGGTGCTCAGCTCATGGGGGACGGTGCTGGGCACCCACCACCCCGGTGGTATCACCGCTGGGCGAGAGGGACTGAGATTTTCCACCTCTTTTTTTTGTCTCTATTTCTGCTGCAGGCACCCTGCACGTGGTGCTGAGTCCCTCCAGTCTCGTCTATCAGGTTAAAAAAAAACCAAACAACCCAAAAAATGCACTATTTGCTTTTCCCACGTTGCTTTTTTTAGCCCCCAGGCAGGGGGTGCCCAGCCGGTGGGTCCCTACCCCTCTCCCGAAGCACCGAGCCCGGAGGCAGAGCTGTCTGGGGGGTGAAAATACAGCATAAACCAGCGTTGGGCTCGCCGTTGAGCTGGTACCAGTGCGTTTGGCAGCAGGACTGGTGCCAGGGTGGTGGTGGTGGTGGTGGTGTGGGGGGGGTCTCAGACGGTGTGTCCGTGCCCGGCAGAGGGCTGGCGTGGCCGGGAGCGGCGGGAGTGGCGTGAGAGCCGGCGCGCACAGTGGTGTGTGTTTGTGTGTGTGTGTGTGTGTGCGAGCGCCTGTTTATATAGGAAGGAGCCAACCTGCAGTTTCGGATTTCAGACCTCACTTATCAGCCCTGGGCTGCGCTCGGACGTGGCAGCTCTCGCAGGCGGCCGAGGCTTTCTCCCCCCTCCCCACCAGCCCCGGGCACCGAGCCCACCGCCCTCCCCACGGCTGGCACCCTGGCCCCGGTAGCGCCCGGAGAGCAGGTAGGCTGAGCCAAGCGACTGTGGGTGCTCTGTCCTCCGCCGGATGACCCATGGTGGGGGTGAGGAGGGGAGCAGGGGGATGGAGAAAGACCCCCTAAAGGCTGGAGCGAAGGGGATGGAGACGGTGGAGGGGTTTGCACTGCGCTGGGGGCGGCTGGTGAGTCGGGCTTTGCTGAAGGGACGGCTGCAGAGGTGGCTCATGGGGCAAGGGCTTGGGGACACAGCCCTGGAGGTCAGGATGGTGGAAGCATCGAGCTCAGGGACGGGCAGCGCATCCCACTGGGCATGGGCACCGGCACGGCGCACGGGAAAGCCGGCTGCGCTCTGCCAGGGGTTAAACTCCTCGCAGGGAGCTAAATGGAAGGTGTGGCAGCACGATAAGGCTGGCAGAGCTGGGACTGGGGCAGAAGCACCAGGGGCACAACTCTGCTTCCAGCTGGGATGCAGGATGGGATCCTGCCCACCCGGTCCCTGGGAGGGGATGCGCCTGTACCGTGCGCCGTGGGGTGGCTCTGAAAGCCTGGGGGAGCTGCCATCCCTGCCCTGCCCTCAGCTGGCTGGGGAATAATGCTGTGATCTCTGGGAAGCACTGCTCAAAATCCCTTCTCCTCCTGGGGGAGAGACCCAGCTGTGTCACCTGCTTTGTCCTGTTTCAAGAAAGGCTTTTTTAAAGCAACCCTCTGCTGTACCCTCTGCTGTACCCTCTGCTGTACCTGCTGTGCCTCCCTCTGCTTTCCCAGAGCCTGGAAAAGCCCCTTCCTCCCCAGACCCTCCAGCTGAGCCTCTGCCATCTCGCAGAGCAGCTGGAGGGGACAGTGACACCGGCACCCTGCAGGTGTCAGAAGGTGCTCCAGCACTGGGCACCAGTGGGTACCACAGCTCCTCTTTGGCATCTGGCATCATGTGGCTGTTGTGGGTCTTCTCCACTCTACAGCATGGGGAGGCTGTGTTTTCCTTTCAGATGCTCCCAGCCCTCCAACTGGGATGCCCAGGAGATAGAAGGGATCTCCCCACTGCTCTCCAGCATTTATGGGGTGGTGGGTTTGTAGCTGAGCTTGACCCTGGCACCCTCCTGCTCCGTCCTCCCCTGTTGCTCCAGTGATGGCTCTGGTTTGGAGCAAAGCGCTCCCTCCTCCCGGCAGCACGTCCCTCACTCCATCCCAGTGCCGCAGGGCCACTCATTAGTTTTGTGACAAGGAGGGACCTTTGGCAGCTTCAGGCAGTGCCCAGCGTCTCTGGGATGTCACCTCTGCAGTCCCTGCAAGGTGATTGCTCCATCCTACTGGGGCAGGGAGACACCTGGGGAGGGAGAATGCATCGGGGCAAGTCAAGCGGCTTTTTCTCACTTACTGGCTTCCCAAGGAGTTGAAGTTCGTGATCACATTCCCTTGTCCCTTCCCAATGACTTCTGGGCCAGATTGGGCTGGGAACACTGGTCTCCATGTATGTGGAGCATCCTCCCCTGACCCCAAACCCATAGGAAAACAGGAGGCACCATGCCAGAGGCAACTGGCGAGGGGATCTCCCACCTCTCTGGTGCCCGCCTGCTCTTCTTGTGTATCAGGCCCCATCTCTGCCCTCTGGAAACTCAGCACAAGCCTCCAGCTCTTCCCAGCACCGAGCAAACCAGTTCTTTGTGGAGGGCAGCTGCTGTGCTTGCTCCCCTCAACCTCCCCTGCATCCTTGGGGGGATGCTGCGAGCTGCTGCGTCGGCGAAGGGCTCACCCGGGATGGGCAAAGGCATCGCCAGCCCCGCTCAGCGACTCCCGTCCCACCGGCTCCCCTTCCCCGGGCAGGGCAGAGGCCACGGGGCTGGGACCGGAGGCTGCATCTCCCCACGCCGGGAGGGAGGGAGGGAGAGAGGGAGGGAGGGCTGGGGGGTCAGCGTTTCTTTATGTGATGCTGGGGGATGAAGGGGGAACTGGCAACAAGCTCGCTCGCAAATGGGATTTCTGGGAAGCAGGAAGCTGGCAGGGGTTCAGGCTGGAACTGTCCCGATTTCCAATGGGAAACATCCTGCAGTGACTACACTTCACTGAGGGGAAGGGCTCGTTCTGCAGAGCCGGCGCCGCGCCACCCAACTCACCCACGGCGCTTGCGGCGTTGTGGAGGTGGCTGCAGGGGGATGAGGAAGAGGAGGAGGGCTGTTTGGTGGCAAGGAGATTGTGGCCTGTCCCCATGTGGGCTTTGCACCACCCCGAGAGACTCTGAGGGTCCGGTCTGGTGGGTTCAGAGGGTTATCTGGTTTCCCCCCAGTGGATTCCTTGCTTTTCTCCCTGCAGCTGCCCCCCAGGGCTGCTGTCAGCTTTGTGCATCAATTAGGACGCGGTGGGGAAGTTGGAAACCATGGGTGATTCACCAGGAAGCTGTACCTGTCTGCCCCAGCCACGGCCCTGGCCACACCAGGGTGTGTGTTGGGCTGGAGACAGCAATAAAACCAGGGCCATGTCATCTGAGGGCAGTGAAGGAATTGCTGTGCCTGTGCTGGCACTGGTGCTAGTGGCTGGGCTGGGCATTCCATGGCTGGTGGAGGAGGCTAATGGCTTGATATGGCAAGGACCTGCAGATAGATGACTCTCAGCAGGTATTAATAGGAAGAGGACAGTGTCTGGCCTCATCTCTCTGCCCGAGGCTGTGCCCCAGGATGACTGTGCTGGAGACAGGAGCTGGCAGATCCCCTGGCTCCCCAGTGCCCACATCCTGGGGCAGAACCGCTGTGACATCAGTGACAGGACACCGGGGTTGGTCAGCTGTAGTTCACAGGACCAGCAGGATTTTGTGCAGAAAGCCCTGACAGAGATTTATCTCTTGCCTCCAGAGACCCATTCTGACTGTGTCAGCCTGGCACAGGGCTTGGGGGGGTCAGCTGTAGCTCCCCCTCAGATGCCCTGGACTGGGATGGCATCTCTGCCAGAGGTGGACACCAGCTTGGCAAAGGCAGCAGATCCCAAGCCTGTGCCTGGGGTCTGGAGGAGGCTTGTCTGTGTTTGGTTTGGACTGTTTGCTTAAGAACAAACCTCCCGGGTTCGGGGGACCTTTGGTTCCCGCTGTGTTTGTACACGGAGGGCGAGCGGCTCTGGGGCTGGGGGAGGTTGGTGCCGGGTCCAGGAGGAATCAGAGGCACCACCGTGCCATGCGTGCTGGGCTCAACTCCTGCCCATGGTCGGTACCCACCCCAAAGGCTGTTCCTGGGCAGTTGGGAGTGCTTTTGGCTGCTCTGCACCCACTGGCATCCACACCAGCGGCTCCCCGGGGCTGTGGGACACGCTGCAGGCAGCTGAGGGGTCGGAGAGCCTCGCCGGTGCTCGCCCTGTCCTTGGGAGCTCTCTCGGTGCAACACACGCTTGCACAACTGAGGAGCGTGCGCTGTTGCATCACAAGCTCAGTTACAAGCTGTTCCGAGGCCTGTGAAGGTACAGGATCAGATCTAAAAATGGAGAGTTTCCCCATATACCGCCATCACACCCATGCCAACATAAAGGGGAGGGTGGCATTGCACCAGGAAGGCAACTGGGACGGTGGTTGAGCTGCTGGGGAGGAGGACGGGACACCCGCGGTGACAACCCGTGGCACAGCAGAGCTGAGCTGCTCCTGCCCCGGGCTAAATCCCCATGGGCACAGGTGGCCACCCTGGGCCACAGTGGCCATTCAGAGCGTGGTGAAGCCAGGGGGTGCGGGAGCCCCCTCTGGGGAGACCCGAGGGTGCTGCTGGCCTCCACCCAGCCTCGCCGCTCCGGCAGGTGTGGGGCTCTGCGCCGGCACAGCACCGCCGGGCCGGCTATGCCAGGAATGTGCCGAATGCGTCGGGGCTTGACTGCGGGGGGTCGGGGCGCAGAGGAGCCGATGAGTCACTTGGAGGGTTGGCAAAAGCTGGGGAGCTGGGGCAGAGCCAGAGCTGCCGCGTCCCCCTAAACCTGCAGCCTCCCTGGATCCCAGCGCCCGTGGGGAAGGTGCCAGCAGCGCCCTGTCACGGTCCCACGGGGACAGCGGGGACAGGCAGGCTGGCAGTGCCAGTGGTAGCAGTGTGACATGCAGTGTCTTGCCCCCCCCCCCACGCCCCGGGGTGCTGTGTTTACTGCTTAAATTTTCATCCATGTGAGTGCACCCATTTGCCAAAGCGCTCAAGTGAGAGAGAGAGAGAGAGAGAGAGGAGCCCATGGGAAATCCCACAGCGGAAAATCGGGAATTTAGACAAAAACAATCAAAAGCCTCTGCAGGGATCGGCACAACCTGCTGCGGCCCATGGAGCCCAGGCTGGGGCTCACCCCACTCCCTCTCCCGGTGTGGGGGGGCGCTCAGAGGCAAGCACCCACCTCTGCAGAGACCCCTCCCTCTACCAGGGCATCGCTGCACCCTGCAAAGGGGCCCTGCGCCCCCCGAGTGCTCCCAGCTGGGCTCCATGTCCCGTGTGGGTGGGGGGGAGTTCAGTTCTGAATGGGACATCCAAAAGCCGTGCCCAAATGCAAGGGGGGCACACGCACCCCGGGCACCGGGAGCCGAGCCGAGCTCTGCCGCCGCCTGCGGGTCTTATCAGCCCCTGCTGATCTGCAGGGATTTACAGCTCGCTCCCGCCTGCGGGGTTCTTTTAGCCATTTGATGGTCTTATATCATGATTAAAACCATCCCCACAGCAGCCCTCCGCTTCCCAGCCTGCGCGGGGTGGTGCCGTGCAGATGTTTGTCCAAGGCTATTTCTGAGAGCTCGCAGCCCGGACGCCCCCGGGGCCGCAGCTGGGGCTGGAGAAGGCGAGATTCGCTGCCTGTCGGTGCGCGGAAGCCGGAGCCGGGCTGCGGGTGCCAGCGGGAGGTGGCAGGCTGTGAGTGTCTCCAGACCCACGGGAGAGCCTGGGAGGTGGGACGGGGATGAGGATGGCCCCTTTTGTGCCTTTCTGTATGAGCACAAAGGTGTGGTGGCTGCCCTGGATGTGTCCCTGCTCCAGGGCCTGGCACGGGATGCTCCTGGGGCAGGCGGCAGGGACTGGTGGCGCTGGGTGGGCTCAGGACTTGGGGGGATATGGGTTTGCTCCCCAGTTGCTGTTGTGCCCTGGAGCTGTGCATGGGCAGAGCAGGGCTCTGCCAGCTCCTGGTGATGGCACGGCCAGAGGTTAATCATTCAACCCCTTCTCAGGTTGGGTAACGGAGGCAGTGGGGGTGGCAGGGGGTGTGTGACAGGGACATCTGTCCATCCACTTCTCAGACCTCAGATGGGAACAGCCCCTATGTTCCTCCTCCAGCTCCGAGTGCCAGTGCCCCCTCTCCATGGTGGTGATCCAGAGAGCTCCATGGGTACCCCAGCGTGTGGGAGACCCTGGCACTGGGGTGCTGGTGGCACTGTGTGCTGGCTGAGCGGCAGCCCCGGGAGCTGAGCCGGGCTGAGGGAGCCAAGATCCGGGCCGAGGGAGCCAAGAGCTGGGGCTGGGCTGTAAACACACTGGGATAAAGTTACAGCCATCGATGTTCCTTGGAAAAGCTGTGGGAAGGGAGAGCTGGGGGACCCCTGAGCGGAGACACCCCATCCTGCCCTGGCTCCCGCAGCGAGGAGGGGATGGACGTGCCTCCTGCCTCGGTGGGCAGCTGAGGGGGAGAAGCCCCACTCCTTGAGGGGCAGAGAGCGGTGGGGCTCAGCACCCCGACTTCCCCCAAGGACGGGGGGGATTGGGGCTTCCCTGTGGCTGATCTCCTTATGGCTCAGCTGGATGCGGAGGCAGGATATGGCCCTCGGGGCTGCGTGGGGACACGCAGGGCTGCTCCCAGGGCCCATGCTGCTGCAGGAGCAGTTTGGGGTGCACAGAGGTCTAGGGGGGGTGCGGAGCCACTTGGAAACCCCTTTGCATCCCCGGCAGGTCGGGCTGCAGCTGCGGGTGACACTGCCGTGTGGTTAAAGGGGCTTCAATGGCAGAGGGTGCCTTGCGGTGCTCGCCCCGCAGCGGCGCGGTGCCGAGGGGGTTAAGGCTGCCGGCAGCGGCGGTGGCTGTTAATGATTGATACCCATGACACGGTCTCCCTGGGGCTTGGAAGGAAACCATCTACCCTGGCTGCTGCTGCGGGAGAGAGAGCCACCCGTGGCTGTGGACGGAGGGGACGCGGGGTGGCACCGGTGAGTGCGTGCGGGTGTGCGTGCGTGCAGCGTCGGCAGGAAGCCCGGCCGTGCCACACGTGGGCCATTGTCTGTGGCCGGTGGCCGAGAGCAGGCTGGGGACCTGAGGGCAGGGTGACAGGCGCAGCTGGGAAGGTGGCAGGCAGGGATGGCGGCAGGGGAGGCGGCAGGGGAGGCGGCCGGGCGCTGGTGCGATTATCCTGTGCGATGGGTTAAGCAGGTGCTGAGGATTTGTCCCAGCAGGATTTTTCCCAGCCCTGCTGCTGTAATCCCTGCTCCTGACCTGACCTGGCTGGGGAGGGGCTGGGGCCGGGGTTGTTTTGATGCCTCGTACCGGTGATTGCCTTGGACAGGTAATTCTGCCACTGGAATTGGCTTCCTAAAGAGCTTAGCAAGAGGTTTAAACCCTCCAGGTCTGGGTCCAGCTTGTGGCTTGGAACCTGCATTAGTGGGTCTCTGCTGGCAGAGGTGTCACAGCTGCCCAGGTGCCTCTGTGCCCAGACCCACTGACACCCCCCCCCAGCTGGGTTTTGGTGGCAGTGGCAAGCCCAGCCATGAGCCATGGCCCTGCCACCCCAGCCCCTGCCACCACGATCCCACAGGAATCCCAGGTTTATGGGAGGCTGCAGAGCATGGGGGGAGAGGCTGAAGGATGGCACCCTGATCTGATAAACACTCTTGATGTCTTATGTCCACTCACCCGTGACAGTGGCCTGTGCCTCTCGGTGTCTGCCATGGTCCATCTCAGTATGCCAAGGTGCCAAGCAGCCTCCTGCCCTGGCTCCTCGCCTCCAAGCCCTGCAGTCTCCATTTGTATTTGTCCATGAGTTACTTCATCCTTGGGGGTCTGCTCTCAGCTCCACAACTGGGGAAGGATGCTTGGCTGGTGATGCCCCAGGAGAGCTGCCAGCCACCGTGGGGTTGCCCCGTCCCGCGTGGGCAGGGACACTGGGCACAGTGGCTCAGGGAGCCTGGCGATGCCATGCATGTGGGGTTTGTCCCCAAGAAGGGCCAATGGATAGTTAAAGCAGGGCCAGGCACTGCCAGGACACAGACCCTGACCTGCTCTGCCCCAGGTCCTGGCCCACCCTGTCCCAGCGCTGTGACACCCCCCAGATGTCACCCCAGGGCTATGGGATGCTTCTGCGCCTGCCCTGAGCTCTCCCTCTCCCGCAGCAGCGCATTTTTGGCCAGGCCACCCCCCCGAGGGCCATGCCTGTGATGGAGCCGGGGTTGCCAGGGAGATAAAACACAAACTCCCGGTGCTTTTTTGTGCTTTTTGTGCTTTTTTTTTTCCCCGACCCCAGCTGGAGCAGGAGCAGGAGACTCGCCCTCCCCGCCGCCGCCGGCGATGCTGGCTGCCAGCAGCCGCTTTGTTCTCTGGAAATCCCCTGGCTTCCCCCCTGCTCCCAGCCATGCTGAGGGCTGGGGGGGGGCTTCTCCCGCTCTCCATCCTCCCCACCCACCCCCTCTCCCCAGACCACGGCCAGCAGGGATGTCCCCGCTCGGAGCCACCACCGCTCCCTCCTGCGTGGTGACGGTGACGCTCTATGTGGGTCGTGGGTGCATGGAAGCCACCATCCGCCCTTGCTGAGGACTTTGCCCCTGCACAGCAGCCCTGCTGCTTCCCAGATGGATCCAGCTCAGGCTTTTCTGCCGTCCCTCCCAGCAGGGCTCCCACGGGAGCTCTTGGGGCTAATGGCGAGCGTGTCCTTGCAGGAGCCAGGGGTAAAGCCTGGCCTGGCCACGGTGCTCGCTGTCTGCAGCCTCTCACACCCAAACCCTCCCGAGGGGCAGAGCTCCTTGGAAGGAGGCTGCTTTGCTCCATTAAGGCTCTCACCAGCATTTGTGGTGGGTGCTGAACCATGGTCCTCCCTGCCTGGCACAGCGGTGGCAAATGACGTGTGTGGTTTGTCACAGGGCTGAGGTGGCAGAGGTGACGGGCACTGGGACCAGCACCCTCCCTTCCTGGGGCAGCTCTGCAGCAGGACCCAGCGCAAGCAAGGGCAGGAGGCAAAATTAACCTTTCTTTTTGCCTCCCCAGCCCCATCCCAGTAGCACTGGGGCTGGAAGGGGAGCGTGGTGGGTTGGCACAGCCATGGCTGGGCTTTGATGGCACCAAGCCGGGTGCAGGAGGAAGCTGTGCCTGTGCCAGGGGTGGCTTTTGTTAGTGTGGGATGGGGGGGGACGGGACACGGGACGCCTGTGCTGCCTCCTGGCCCTCAGCCCTGATAGACGAGGTGCCGGAAATGCTTGCTCAGCTGGATGGCGGGGCCGGGATTAGGATGGGGATGAGGTTATGGAGGAGAAGCGGCTGCTGGTCCCTGCCGTGCCGGGAGCAGCGGGAGCCAGGCAGCCGGTGGCACCGCGGGGACGGGCTGGAAGGAAACCTCAGCCTGTGGTTCCGCACCGAGGGTTGGTTTTCAAGTCCCCACAAGCTGCTTTCTTCCCAAAGGTTGATCTGCCTGGGATTTCCAGGGCTGCTGGTCGGCTCCTGTGAGCCCGTGGTGGTGCCTGGCTGGGCACAGGGGTGTTTCTTGCAGCTCTCCATCCCGCCTTCGCCTCCCTCTCCTCTTTCCCCTCCAACCTTTTCAACTTTCCTTGCCCTCTCCCAGGGTTGGCACGGAACTCTTCCAAGTCCAGGGCAATTTGGAAACGCTGAGCAGCGTTTCCCACTGGGTTGTAGCCCAGGCTTTTTGGCCAGGGCCGGGGCTGGCACAGGATGCCCCGTGGCCGGCGCAGCCCTGCCGTGGGCGTGGGGAGCGTGCAGGGGATAGCTTTGAGTTTTTCCTGCTTGAGTCATCCAACTGGGGGCTGAAGGAGCTGCAGCCACGGAGCAGCCCGAGGCCTCGCTCGGCAGAGAGCCGGGGCTGGGGACGGCCCCGCGCAGGGAGGCTGGAGCAGCCGAGCTGCTGGCGCTGGTCCCCTGGCTGCAGCCACTCCGCCAGACCCCATCGTGCTGCGCCTGCAGAATTTAATTATTTCATTATTAGTTTAGTTTAGTTGATTTTTTTAAATATATTTTTGTTTGGTTCCCTCTTGCACTTCGAGCACGTGCAGCGCCAGCCCCACGGGGCCCAGGCGAGTCCCCTGAACCCCTAGCACCGAGCCCGGGGTTGTGGAGGGTCTGGTTTATTAGTGCATGAGAGTGGGTTTGCTCCCGCCCTTTGCAAGACAGGACTCAGCAGTTTGCACTTTCTCGTCCAAGGGTGGATTTTCTCTGCCAACCCCCTTTGCCAGGTCCGTGGGTGACCCCGCATCCCTTCCCATGGGTGCTGAGCGCTGCAGTTAACTGGGAGAGAAGGTTTTTCAAGGGCTCCGGTTGGAGGAGAGGGATGTGGCTCAGGAGGAGGGGGAGAGGTAAAGAAAGGGCTAGAAAAACAGAGGAAGGAGGCCAAAGCGTAGGGTGTGTTTGGCCAGTGGCCACACGAGCCCCTTGCTCGGGAGCTGCCTGGATGCTCGCCCCGAGAGCGCGGGTGAAACCTCCAGACGAAGGGTTTTCACTATCACTGGGGAGGGGGGCTGCAGGCAGCCTTGGCTACTTGCCCCCCCTCCTCCTGCTGCTGACTGTCATGGTCCCAGGGTGGCAGAGAGACCAGCAGCCGAGGTGGCAACCCCTCTGCCCCACCCCAGTCCCCCCAGGGTCAGGGTGATGGGGGCAGCGAGGAACTGAAATTCGGGTTGGGATGTGGGAGGACAAGACGGTTGGATCCACAGCCCAGGCAGGGCTGGGGGGGGCTCCCCATAGCCCCCCTGCCTGGCCATACTGCTCCAGATTTAGAGCTTGGCAGGCCCCGATGCCTGGGCGTGGAGCCTGCATCTCCCCTCCTCTCTCGCCGCCCTCGCAGCCGCCAGATAACAGCCAGAAGCCCCGACGCCCAGGGGAGGGCCGCAGCACAGGAATGGTTCCCATTAGCTGATGTCTGCTGCACGCCAGGGGGCTTGGGGGGCTGCATCCAGCCAGCCAAACTGGGCTCGTTGTCTGTTGTCGGAGAGGACCCCCCCTGCGCCCCACAGCAGCCCTCGGAGGGCTTTTTCCCTCCCCTCCAGTATGTCCCATCCCATGTCCAACAAGGAAATCTCCCCGTGAGGAGAGGTCCCAAGGCAACTGGCTGGGAACTTTGCCCAGCAGGAGCATGGTTGGTATCACTTTTTGCCCCACTGGCATCACCCACTGGTGTTTTGCCCCATGGTGGGCGGTGCTGGGGGCTCACTGCTCCCTGCACCCACTCCCCCCAGCACTGGCTGCCAACACCCTGGGTGCACCGAGCCCCAGCATGGGCCGGTTCCAGGAAATTGCTCCCTCCTGTGCTGGGAAATCTCTCCCTCTTCCCAGCTGGGGTGGTGTTAACTCTCACACACCCTCAGCTGCAGCCGGGGTGGCTATAAAGCATCCCACCCCCCTGACTGGGGTGGTTCTGGTGTGGCTGGGTTGCATTCAGTGCTGCTCTGGGGTGTGGGTGGTCACACTGACCATGTTGTGGGGGTTCCTTGGGCTTTGCCATGGTTTGCTGGAAATCCATGCCCTGCATGGGCTGTGGAAGAGCAGGATGGGGGAGGCAGGAGGGTTTTCTTCCTGTTCCCAACAAACTTCAGCTTTGGGGAAGGGAAGAAAAGCAGCATTGAGTGAAAGTTTCATTCTTTATTGCATTTATTCCCTTCTCTGGCTCCTCACCTTTTACAAAAAAGCAAGAGGGGGTTCAGAAGGTTTTTCTTTTGTGTTTGTCCCAAGGAAAAGCACCAGCTATTCTGCTCCACAGCTCTCCTGGGAGGTCTGGGGGAGCTCCCCCCACCCCTGAGCTGCTGTTGGGAGCCCCGGAGCGTGTCAGCTCGATCGGCTGCAGAGGATGCCAAGCTCCTGCCCACCCCCAGATACTAATGACTGTGAAACAGCCCAGCTGGTGCAGGGAGAACCACGCCTGCTCTGGGCTGGCGAAGCTGAAGCTGAACCTGGGTTCAAGGCTCCCTGAACCCTGTGCAGTCCCCTGTGCCACCCAACTGGGGTGATGGGGGGGAGAAACCCCCACACTGTGGGGACAGTGCTGCTGATGCAGCTGCAGGAGGACTCGGTGGCTCCCACCTGCAGCGTCCAGCAAATCCAGGAGGCACCTTTCCTGCTCCTGACACGCTGTCCCCTGGGGCTGCTGACCCCAAAAGGGGCCACAGCTTTGGCTGGCAGCTCCCTTGCCTCTGGGACCACTGTGTCACTGGGTAAGCAATGGGTTTGGCACATGGCAGAGGGCTGGCATGCACCCACGGGCTGCTGGGGACCTTAACTCCAGCTGCTTCGCTGCAGAGGGTGGCAGTGATCAAGGAGAGGATGAGTCGCTGCTGTGGGGACACAGGGACAGCCAGTGCTGGTGGGTTTGCCAGTGGGGTAGGCTGTGGTGGGCAGGTTTCTCTGTGCAGTCTTGCCCCGTGGCTGGTGGCCAGCAGCGTGCCAGCAAGGAGGGCAGTGGCAGCACCACTCGGCTTCTCCGTGCCCAGGGAGCAGCTCTGGCCCAGGGTGCCCGAAAGGGGTGGATTTAGGTGTTTGGCCACGCCAAACCATTAGGCTTTTGGTGATGCCACTGCGTTGGCACATCCTCTGCTCGTGCTGGGGGGACAGGGTTCCTTCCCATCCCTGGCTGCTCCCTGCCACCCTCCTGGCAGGGAGCAGCCGAGGAGCTGCGGGAGCATCCCTGAGCCGGGCACTGGTGCTGGCCCAGCTCTCCCCAGGCTCACCGAAGTTCCAGGGCACTGGTTTTCGGGGGGAGCAGGTGAACGTCGCGATGGCTGGGAGAGGTGGTGGCGGGGGGTGGTGGCGGAGCTGGGACGCGGCTGATGGAGGCCAGCTGGCTCTCTGCGCTCCGCTTCCTTCTTTGGAGGTTTCTTTGAAATGTCAGCGCTGCCTCCCCTCCCTCCCCGGGCCTTATCGTCGCAGCCCTCCCGTCTTTGCACTCCCTTTCCCGAGGGCCGTGCCCAGCCGGGGGGTGGGACACCCCAAATCCTCCTCCCACGGCTTCCCCCTCTTTATCTACTGGGGTTCAAAGGGCTCCCCGGAGTTTTTGGGGGTGCTGAAGCCCCTGTT
>VZTM01017453.1:268060-307999 GCA_013400555.1 Jacana jacana | reverse complement strand
CGCTCCCCGACACCGCACCTGGGCTGGGGGAGGCGGCGTGTGCGGCGCTGCCCTTCGCCTCTCCTCTGCCGCGGGGACGCCAGCGGGAGCTGTTTGTCCCCGTGTCGCCTGGTTGCCGCACACCCAGGCTCGCCAAGCCCGGCTGCACCGGAGCCCACAGGAGCTCCGCCACCGCCGCCACCGGTGACGCCAATGCCACCGGCGCAAGGTTGGGGGGGAACTGGGACATCTGGGAGAGGACAGCGAGACCCTTCGCTTGCCACCGGCATCCCCTTGCCCGCCTGGGGCTGGTGTCCCCCATGGCACATGCCACCGCCTCGTAGCGTGGCAGCAGGTGACACCGGGCTGGCTGTGCCCACCGCTGCCATGGTGGGAGCTGGGAGCAGACGCTGAGCTGGGAAGGCCCCCGGCATCATGCTGAAGTTTCGGGCGGACCGGAGGGTGAGGTAGGAGCCTAGGGTGGGCTGTGGGGGGGGTCCGTGGGCAGGCGGTGGCAGGGGACCCTCAGCCCGGGCAGTGGCTGCTGCATTGCAGTGCTTGGGAGGCGATGTGAACTCGGGAGTTTCTGGAGCGGGGTCAGCCGAGAGAGATGCTGCTGGGGAGGGGGGGTGGTAGCGGCAGGGGGGACAGTTTAAGGAGGTTTTCCATCTGTTCCCAGGGTCTTGTCACATCTCGGGGTGGGGGTAGACTGTTTGGGGTGGGGGGGAGAGCAATGGGGTGGGTGCCAGGAGGAGTCATGGGGGCTGTAAAGAAGGGTGGGTGTCCTGGGCTTGGCAGCGGGGTCTGGGGAGAGTCCAGCCTGCAGGAACCTGCTGCAGCATGGGGTTGGGGGGGGATATCCCCAGCTGGGGTTCAGGCACACTGGTGGGTCAGGGCAGCCCCTGCTTTCCAGGGCTGGGGCAATCAGGGTGCTGCTTGCTCGGTGCTTGCACCCTCCCTGTGTGCCAGCATCACTGGGGGGACTGGGACCCGCTCTAGTACCACTGTGTTGTGCCCCTCCAAAGTCACCTGCTGGGGGCAAGCAGTCCAGGAGCAGCTCCAGCCCCAGGTGACAGAAGCCCCCTTGGCTGCTGTGGGAGTGTGGGCCGGGCAGGCTGTTCTCTGCAGATCACTCCTGTCAGTCACGGCACAGAAAATCCCCATGCTGGGGGCATTTGGGGAGCAAGTGCTGCCCCTCATTGAGGGGTGCATAACCATCACCCAGGTTTTTAAGGTGACCCCAAACAAGGGGAAGGGCTGGCAGGGGAGGATATATCCATGGCAGGGCGCAGGATGGGACGTGGGAGGGGGGAGCAGCTCTCAGCAAGGCTTTTTTGGGCAGAAAGCAGTTAATATCTTCAGAGCCTGGCTGCAGCCCAGGTTGGGGGTGAAGCGTGTGTGGATGGGATGGTCTTGGCAGCAACGTTTTCTTGCTCAAACTTCCCCTGTTCTTGCTGACACGCAGGAGTTGAGCTGCCTGCCTGTTGGCTTTGTGTGTGACTGGGGGGGACCCGTGTCCTGCTACCTGGAGCTTTGGGAAGGAGGGGTGTCACGGGGATGACGTCCAATGCAAACTTCCTTGGATGGAGCCCTGGGGGTGCACCTCGTCCTCTCCTCCCGAGGCAGCTCCAGCAGGGAAGTAGCATGTGAGTGGATTCTCCAGCCAGGGCAGCGAGGTGCCCGGCAGTGCCGGCTCTGCAGGATGGGGCAGGGACATGGCAGATGCTGCCAGCCCTTCCTTGCTCCTCCCAGTGCTGCCATGGAGCCCTGCACCCCCCGTGGTGGCCACCTTTGCCGAAACAGCACCTGGGGCCCCCCTCCAGCTGCACCAGCTTGTGCTGGTGGGTCCTGGGCTGATGGACAGGGTCTGTGTGGGGCACAGCCCCACATCACCAGATGACCCTGCTCTTAGCCTGACTCAAAGTGCTTTGGCCCATGGCTGGAAGCAACAAGGCAAAGGGGAGGATGTGACATTAGGGGCATCGCTGTGGCCGCAGTCTGAGGTGGGCCATTGCTGCTGCAGCAACTTCTTCTCAGCAGGGTTTATGGTATGGTCTGGGATGTGTCCAGCAGAAGGGACGAGGGCTGTGCCACCAGAGAGATTGTTTTTGGTGCCCAGCAAGGCAAACGCTTCCTGGGAAAGGGCCATGAAACGTGCTGAGGAGACCTGAAACATGGGATTAGGGGGGGCTTGTGGGGGGCGATGCTCAGGGCAGGGAGCCAGCCCTGGTGCAGGGGTGAGACAGTGAAGTGCTGGGGCTGGGGCAGCAAATGTGCTGAAGGCCAAGGGTTTTGAGGGGGAAGACAGGGTCAGGAGATACTAACGACCACCCTGTTACTGTCTCTCGCAGCCACAATGAAAGGCGGAACACGTTCCTGCACCCAGTGACGGGACAGGTCCCCGAGGACAACTCAAGACCTGACTTGCAAAAGTAGGTTGGCTCCCGAGTCCTCTGGTTTTGGGGCCCAGGAGTGGGTTGTGATGATGGACCGAAGTGGGCTGGAGTGGTGGGGGGGGCTTTGGAGGGGGTGGGCAGTGCCCAGGGACAGCTTCTGCAGGGTGGAGAAAGGCAGCTCTGCTGACTCAGCTCTCCTCTTGTGCCACAGACCCACCTTGGACATGTCAAGCAAAGCGGGTGGCAAGCGACCGGCGACCATCACCAGCGAGCCCTCCAACCACGCCATGGTGTCGGAGGTGCCTCCGGAGCGCCCCGGAGGCCGGGTGGGTGCCCGCAGCCATGCGGTACGGCAGGCAGCAGTGGAGACAGGGTGCTGGGGACCCACCTGGAAACCCCCCTGGGGTCTAAGCTGCTCCTCTCCCCCTCAGCAGGCTCCACGTTCCTCCCGCAAGGGCATTGCCTTCGGGAAGCGCTCCAATTCCATGAAGAGGAACCCCAACGCCGCCGTCACCAAAAGCGGCTGGCTCTACAAGCAGGTACCCCTGCCCCTGCCATGCCAGGTGCCCCCCCGGGGGCAGTAGCATCCCCTCCCCAGGTGGGGGCTGCTCTCATGGCCCCTCTCTCGCAGGCCAGCTCGGGGGTGAAGCAGTGGAACAAGCGCTGGTTCGTGCTGGTGGATCGCTGCCTCTTCTACTACAAAGGTACGGCAGCAAGTCCCTGCCCCAAGGACCCCCGTGGCTTGTGACACCCCCCCATCCCCAGCAGGACCCAGTAGCCACCAGCTGGGCACCTGCAAGCATACCCCAGGCTGTTACCAGACTTGGAGGGGGTTTGGCCGTGGTGGGAAAAGGGGTCTGGAGGTGACAGCCCTCTGGGGAAGCAGTGGCCATGCAAAGCACCTCTTACTGTGGGTGTCTGCCATGCCAGGGACCCCAGGGGTTAATGCAGGTGCCTTCCCTCCCTGGCAGCTCTCTGGGCTCAGCCCTGGCAGCCCAGCCAGGGTGGGCATGAATAATTGAGCAGGCTGTTGTTCCGGCCACATAGGGCTGCCGGGGAGCAACAGGCAGCGGTTTCCCACAGGTGGGAAGTGCAGGAGCGACAGGACCCGTGTCCCCACAGCACCTCCTGGGGCTCGGTCAGGGTTTGGGGGGGGCAGATGGGGCTCCCAGCCTTTCTGCATGTTGTAACCCCTGCGCTTGCCCAGCAGACGAGAAGGAGGAGAGCGTCCTGGGCAGCATCCCCCTCCTCAGCTTCCGTGTGGCGGCCGTGCAGCCCTCAGACAACATCAGCAGGAAGCACACGTTCAAGGTCAGTGCTTGGAGGGGACACAGAGCACTGGGGCAGTGGTGATGCTTGCAGGGTCCCCGCTGCTCCCTCTTCTTGCTTTCTTGGTGACGGGGCTTGGAGGAAGCTGGGGAGAAGGGGAACGGCAGCGTAACCCCCCCCAGGATACCCTGCGCTATGCAGATGTGCTGGGGAAACTGAGGCACACGTGGGGCTGAACAGCATCTCCAAGATCATCATCCCCCTGAGACCTAGGGTGCTCCCAGGCTCTGTGCTTTGGGGGGCTCTGCTTTCCCCCCAGCTCAGGGAGATGTTGGTTGTGGGGCAAGCGGCGGTGATGCTCTTGTCCCTCTCCCTGTCTCGCTTTCCCCTCTTCATCTCTGCTCCTGGCCAGCCTGTCCCTGCTGCTGCAGCTGCTGCAGCGCTCCTCGGAGCCAGGCGTAGAGAAGTGTCCCCAGCTCTGATTTATTTTGGTTTTTTAAGCCTGCTCTGACTGGCAGGAGGAAGAAAGGGAAGCGTAACTGCAAGGGGGTGGCCCGTAACGAGTGGCTGCTCATCAGTTTGTGCTTCCGCGGGTGTGGGAGAGGAGAGGAAAGGGGCTGGCGCAGCCGGGGGGGTCTCCCACCCCCATCCCCAGCAGCAGAACCTGGCTCTCCCTCACTCAGAGCCAAGGGGCTGAGCTTCCCTGGCACCCCATGGCACTTTGCAGCTTCGGCATCGCCGTGCACCTTGACCTGCACGGCGGCTCATGCTGCCCGTGGCCGTGTTGGCACGGGCTGCCTCCGGGCCCATGCCCGATGCCCAGGCTGCCTTCCACTCCTGTGTGCTTGTGCGAAACCCCACACCTTCCTGCCCGAGAGCATGGTCTGGGGTCCCCTCAGGGCGCTGTGGAGGAGTTTCCCCAATCCAAGAGGTGGATTTTTATAGCTGTTCTACCCTTAAATCCATGTCGATGCTGTAACTGAACACCTGGTTTAGGGGTGAGGTCACTCCTTGCCTGTGGCTTCTGCAGCTGAGAGCAAAGAGAGCTGGGGGTGTCAAAAACTCTCTTGGCTTGTGAGCAGGGCCATGAAGATGCTCCAAGGGCTGGAGCCCCTCTGCTACAAGGACAGGCTGAGGGAGTCAGGGGGGTTCAGCCTGGAGAAGAAAAGGCTCCAGGGAGACCTCAGAGCCCCTTCCAGTCCCTAAAGGGGCTCCAGGAGAGATGGGGAGGGACTTTTGATGAGGGAAGGGAGCCTTAGGAGGAGGGATAATGGTTTTTAACTGGAAGAGGGGAGATGGAGCTGAGCTGTGGGGAAGAACTTCTTTGGTGTGAGGGTGGGGAGAGCCTGGCCCAGGTTGCCCTGTGAAGCTGTGGCTGTCCCATCCCTGGAGGGGTTCAAGGCCAGGTTGGAGGGGGCTTGGAGCCACCTGGTGTGGTGGGAGGTGTCCCTGCCCAGGGCAGGGGGTGACACTGAGGGGGCTTTAAGGTCCCTTCCAACCCGAACCATTCTGTGATTCTATGACACTGGCGGGGAAGGAACCTTGCAAAGCCGCTGCCCAACTGAGTTCTTCAGGCAGGTTCCCGAGCCTCCATCTGCACACGAGAGCTTCAGGGGGATGGTTTTATCCAGAGGAGGGTAGAAAGGGTCTGGATGGCCGGGAGAGGGCTGTGCTGCAGCACCCGCGCTCCTGCCACGCTGCGGCTTGACCCGTGTCTGTGTTTCCTCCTCTCTCCGCGGGCGAGGATCCCCGGACAGGAGGTCTCTCTCTCTTCGTGCCCGTCCACTGCTCCAGCACCCAGCCACCACCTAGGTAGTACCTTCTTGTGTTTCTGATGCATGCAGAAGGGCGAGGGACCCGCAGGCTTGCCCGCATGTGCGCTCACCCTGCTCGCACTAACTCAGGGGGACAGACTGGTTTGGTTTAATCTTTTGCTCTGCCCACAGAGCTTTTAGAGGCAGGAGTGCATGGGGGGTGCAGGGGGGGGGTGTTGCAGGAGGTGACCCCACGGCCGGGCACGGTGGCTGCATGCTCTGGGGAAGGGGAAGATGGAAACTCACGGGAGGGTTTTAATTGGGGCCCTGATTATTTTCTTTTAATTTGTTTTTTTGTTTGTTTGTTTGTTTTGAGGTTTTTTTTTGGAAGAGATTGAGCCCTGAAAGTAGTTCAGGGGGAAAAAAACCTCCTGCTTTCTCCCTTTTCTTCCTCCTCACTGCCTCCTCTCCCTTTCCACAGAGGGGGAAGGTGGAAGCTTCACAAAGACCTTAAATAGCCAGACCTGCCTTCCAGGAGGAGAGCAGACAGTAACATCTTGGTCCAAAAGCAAACCTTTCTACCCCAAAAAAGTTGTCTGGGCCAAGAAGCCACCTTCCTCCTAACCCTGCATGAATGATAATGCTCCATCTGGCGCTGCTGGTCTTGCTGGGATGTGGACCCTTTGCCAGCCCCATGTACCCCACAGGGATCTGCTTGATGTTGGGGTGCAGCAATCTCTGCACTGGGGTGTGGGGACCTGGGGAGGGTGGTCCTGAGTATTGCTGGGGGTGACTACAGGGGACTCATGGACCCCAAAGGATGCCCTGGGAGGGGTCGAGGGCTGGCACTGGAGCCTTCATCCTGCTTGGCGCCGTGGCTCGGGCAGGGAGGCAAGGACCATGTCTGTCTTCTCCTGTGGCAGCAGGACCTCACACTGGGGTGGAAATGGAGCTCTCACCCACCCGTCTGTCTCTCTCCCCACTTCTCTGCCCCCCTGCAGGTGACGGTGTGCTGGGTAGAGGAGATGCCGGCGAGTAACAGGCAGTCCCTGTCTCCCCAGGCGGAGCACGCCGGCATCCGGACATACTTCTTCAGCGCTGAGAACACGGAGGAGCAGGAGTCCTGGATCCAAGCCATGGGCGAAGCCGCCCGGGTGCAGATCCCCCCAACCCAGAGGTCAGCACCCACAGTCCCCCTGCACCACCCCTCTCCTCTGGTCTCCCGGAGATGGAGTGAAGGGGCCGTGCATCGCGGCCAGGGACCTCCCTGGAGTGTGAGGGTCCCTCTGGAGAACAGAGCTGGGGTAGCATTGGCTCTCCAAGGCTGAGGGAGGGACAGGATGTTACTGGCCCCTCCTAGGGGTATTGCAAAAGGAGGGTAATGCTCTCTCGTGCTTTGGCACCCTCCAGGCATGAGAAACCAGACTCTGAGAACGGGGACCCCAGCAAACACCACCACCACCACCGCAACACCGCCCACCGCGAGCACCCCAAAGCTGACCCCGACGCCAAGACCCGGGGGGAAGGCGACGGCCGCGGCTCAGAGAAGATGGAGAGGAAGCCAGAGAGGACAGAGAGCAAGAAGGAGCCCTTGGCCAAAGCCAATGGCATCACTGGGCCGGAGATGCCCTCGGAGCCTGGTAGTCCTTACCCCGAGGCACCACGGGTACCGGCGAGCGCAGAGCGGCTGCCCCAGCCCAACGGCTGGACGTACTCGTCACCCAGCCGCCCCGGCAGCACCGCGTATCCCCCGCCCGATGGGGACAGCGTGACCCACCGCCGGGGCATTGCCCCCCGCACCAACCCGGAGAAGATCGCCCAGCGCAAGAGCTCCATGACGCAGCTGCAGCAGTGGGTGAACTCGCGCCGGGGGGCTGTGCCCCCCGAGGAGCTGCGGAGGTGAGGGCTGTAGGGGGGGGGGGGGTGGCTGGAGGGCAGAGAAGGGGAGGGGGTCCTGCTTCTTTTCTCCAGGGCTGCCCCTCAGGTGGTGCTCTGGGAATGATTTTTCCCCTTCCCACCTAATTTATCCCCTCCTGGGGTTGGAAGATTTCCTTTCGGGGCTGTACCCGGGTGCCAGCTGGGCATGGGACACCCCAAAAAGCCAAGCAGGGTAGATTTTAGAAGGGGGGGCCCTGTGGGGTCACTGGGAGGAGGGATGCCAGCCTGTCCAGCTTTCTGGATACCTGCTCCAAGGCTGTCCTCATTCACCAGGAGCTCTGGCTGTAGAACGAGGGGTTGGGAACCTCCTGACCACCAGCCCAGCTCTCACGGCTCTCTTTCCCCATCCTTTCCAGCCCCACCAGGTTTTACCCCGTGTCTCGCCGGGTCCCCGACTACTATTCCCCCTACTCGCCCCAGTACCCCGAGGACTACCAGTACTACCCTCCGGGGGTGCGCCCCGACAGCATCTGCTCCATGCCCGCCTACGAGCGGGTGAGCCCCCCCTGGGCGCTGGAGGACAAGCGCCACTCCTTCCGCAACGGGGGCACCTACCAGCTCCGTGACTGGAAGGAACACCCCGGTTTTGGCCGGCAAGATGTCCCGCTCTGGCTACCCGGTCCCGGGAGGCAACCGACTTACTTGGACGAGGTGGATGCGGCCTCGGGTTCCCTGCGACGGATGTCCCTGCAGCCCCGCTCCCGCTCTGTGCCCCGCTCGCCCAGCCAGGGCTCCTACAGCCGGGCACGGGTCTACTCCCCAGTCCGTTCCCCCAGCGCTCGCTTTGAGCGCCTGCCGCCCCGGGGAGAGGAGATTTACGCCGACCCCACCACCTTCATGATGAGGCGATCCATCAGTTCTCCCAAGGTAAATGCCCGCCAGCACTCGGAGGGCACAGGGTCAGAGGGAGACCCTCACCAGGGATGTCAGAGCAGAGGGATGCTGGAGCCCAGCCTGGCCTCAAAATGCCACCAAGTCCGTGGCTTGCAGCAGCTAGATGGCTTTAGGTCCCTTCTTGTCATCCTGCAAAGCTGCTCGGGTTGTGATTGTTCCCTTCTGGCTGCTCCTTCACTGCTGTGAGCCCAAAGGGATGAGGATGGAGATGGGGTGGGTCAAGATGGGAATGGGGACAGGGACAGGGATGGGGGTGGGGACAGGGATGGGGATGGGGACAGGGATGGGGATGGTGTGCTCAGGGCCACCACGAGTGATGTGCTCCCAACTGCTCAGGAGTCTGGAGGGAGGGCTGTGGTGTCCCTGTCTTGCTGCTGTGCACCCCAAAGCCAGGGCTGACCCTGTTGTGGGGCTGGGGTCTGCCCTTGCACGTGCTTTCTGACCTCGCACACCTCTCACATCTCTTGGTTCTGGGCTGGGGGGGTCTCCTCTCTTCTCAGTACGACTATCTGGGTGACAGACGGCCCATCCCTGCGGGAATGTACCCATACCACTACCCAGCATCTCCCACCGTCCATGACAAAATGGTATGTACACTGCTGGCACCAAAAGCGGGCACCAGGAGCCCCTCAGAGCCTCCTAGGAAGGTGGGCCAGCTCGGGGGCTCCTTGCTTAGATGGCCAAGGAGGAACTGCTCTGCTCCTGTGGGTCGGAGCTTGGCTGCTCTGGGCCAGGTTGGGACCACAGGTCCCTATACTGGTGTCTCTGGTCCCTCCCAGCTGTGCCCCAAGGAAACCCTGATGGAAAGACACCCAGTTCCTGCCCTGCAGCCCCCAGGTCATGAGGGTCATCCCCATATCCCCTGTGATGCTGGCCTGGGCTCGTCACCCCCAGGGTGGTCCTTGACTGAGGCTGGCGTCCACCCTGCACCTCTCCCCCTCTTGCTTCCTCACTTCTGGCTACAGCTGCTGCTTATTCCTGCATTGTGTTTCCCCTCGGAGCTGGTGGGGTGAGACCAGGAGGTCCCCCCTGCAGAGCACGGTCCTGAAACCCCAGGGCAGGACCAGCTGTTGGAGGAGGGAGAAGCACAAGTTACCATGAGCTACCCATTCTGTCATCCATCCTCGCTGGCAGGGAAAGGGCTGTGCCTCTTCCGAGGCAGGGTTAGTCAGGAGAGAGAGCCAGGGTCTCCCAAAGGGCACATCCATGGCCTCTTTCCCAGCTCTGTGCCCAGGGAAATGCCTCTCTTCCCCGGCCGAGAGGTCTTTGCGTCTCCATAGCCTTCACCTAACTGCTTTGCTTCTTCTTTTATATGTTTTGTGTGTTCGTTTCTTGCCTGCTGGCTCCTGGTAGGATGAACTTTTAGACCTTCAGTTGCAAAGAAACCTAGAGTATTTGGACCAGCAGGTAGGCAGAGCTGGCTGCGAGCCTCACCCTGCTTACGTCCCCGTGTGCCCTGTCCCCAGTGGCGTCCCCTTCCCTCCCGGCGCAGCATCTCTCCCCCCCTAACATCCATCCACACCCTTCTCAGCATCAAAGCAGCACGAGTTGCCTTTTGGTTTGCTTCTTCCATCCTTCCCGTCCGTAGGGTCACTCATTGCTTGGCAGAAACCCCCCCCCGACAGTGCCTTCTGTGTGGTGTGGTGGAGCTGGGGGTGGGGGGCTGGGAGTGGAGGGGTGTCTTGGGGGGAGCCGGGGCAGCCCGGGGCCTCAGGGAGCTGCTCCCATGGTGCAGGAGAAGCAGCTGGCTCTGGTGTGGGACACCGATGGCACGGTGCCACATGGTGCGTCCCCACAACCAGCAGTGCCACCAGCGTCGGTGTGAGCCAATGGGCTGCTGCAGGGGTCCTGGGGCTGGTGCCCCCTCCCCACCCTGTGCAAGCTGTGGGGAGCAGGATGAATCCGAGGTGGTTTTGGAGATGAGCTGGTCCTGTTCCTCCTCGAAGACGAGAGGTTTGATGCAGGGCTGGGGTGAGGGACCCGCTGGGACCGATACCGAAGCAGCAGCTCCCAGGTTTTTTTTGCATGGCAGGGGGTGTTTGGAAGAAAGCTGTGAACTGACTTCATTCCAGGAGCTGGGGTGGGGGCAATCTGGCTGGGAGAGACCCCCCCAGGACTTAGGAGGAGGTGGAAACCGCAGGCACTGGCTGATGTCAAAGCCAGGGGCAGGAGGCGCCGGCCAGTGCTGCAGCCCCAGCGCTCGCCTGCAAAAGCCGGGCTTGCACTAAGGGAGCTGCTCCAGAGACAATCTCATTAGTCTGCAAATCTCCATCGGTGCAGTAATCGCCAAGATCTGTGTCTGCCTCGGAGCGGAGCCAAGGACAGGCAGGAGCACTCGCTGCAATAAAAGCTCTCTGGATTATTTCGCAGCCATGGGCAGCAGCGCTCGCTCGCCCAGGCTCTTTAAAACACTCCCTAAAAAGGCTTTGCATCTCCTCCTCCTCTCCTGCTGACCTCTGGAGAGACTAATTTGGACTGACGCTGTCAGGAGTCTCTTTTCAAACGGCTTGCTGCTTGATTTTCTCTCTCCTTGCTTGTCTGATCGCGGGAACAGCTCCCTCGGCTGCTCCCACCTTGAAGACGACCTACCCCCCAGCTGGGGTTTGGTTCCTGATTTGTGATTAAACTGGCATCGCCCCTTGGAGCTCAAGAGTCCCGGTTGTGGGGTGTGAGGGGTTTCCCAGCCCTGGGCTGCAGGTTCCTGCAGTGTTTCTGCTGGCCAAGGCAGTGGCGAAGCTCCAGTGAGTGCCCTGGGTTCCCCAGTGCCCTGGAACAGCAAACACCCCCTGGTGCAGGGGTGTGAATGGGTCCCGGGGCCAGGGTGGGCTTTTGCCCAGGAGGGCTTGGCACAGCCTGGGACAGCGCTGTGGGCTGGCTGTGGCTCTCAGTGGGGTACAGCCGTGCCAAACACCGTCGCATCCTTGTCCTGCTTGGAAGGACACACTCTCCACGGGAGCCCCTTGTTCCCACCTGGCTCCTCTTCTTGAGGCTGGAGAGGGGGACACTACTGTCCCCAACCCTGGGCTTTAGTTATCTTCCTCCATGCCCAGAGCTTGTCTGTGCCTTCAGCAGGGCCATCCCAGCCCTGGCCTCGCTATGAGGGCAGGACACTGAGGCGTTTGTCAGCAGGAGGAGTCTGTCTGTCTGCTGGGACCACACTGTGCCTTGCAGCCCTGGGTATCTCTGTGCAAGCTTGTGTCTGTGTGTGCGGTCTGCTGCCGCCCAGCTCGGAGCCAGCTCGGTTTGGTCTGTGTTTTCCCCTCCATGAAGTTTTCGGGGCGTGCAACCAGCCCAGGGTGCTCTTCAGGGCACAAACCCAGAGCAGCAGCAGCCCGGGGCTCCCAGGTGGCTCAAGCCTCTGGGCCATCCCTTGGGGGTGGCATCTTGCAGCTCGGTGGACCGAGCCACCTCGCTGCTCCGACGGCCACCTGAGCACGTCTCTGCTGACCTCTCCATTTTCCTTCCCTGTCTGCCACAGATGAGCGAGAGTGAGACCCTGATCAGTATGGTGAACAGGATGGTGGAGACCTCCTCCCCTAGGGCTCAGCTCTACATGCAAGTAAGCCTCCGGCCAGTGGGCCGCGCATGGCTCGTGCATGGCAGCCACGCCAGCCGCCCCACGCTCCATCCCCGAGGTCACCTCCTGCCATTTCCACCCATGCAGGCTCCAACATCCATGTGGCTCCGGCACATCACGCTCTGGGGGACCTGCTAGTCCATCACAGGCTTTGCTAATCCATCCATGAGCCATTAATACCCGGTAAATCCTTGTGCGGGGAGCACAAGGTGGGGACACAGCGGACCTCAGCTGTCATCCTCGTCTGGGCTGGACTCGGGTGCTTTGCCCACCCTCTGGTTGCCATCATGTGTTGATGAGGCAAAGAGAAGATGTGGGATGATTTAAAAACAGGATTCCAGCCCAAGGCTCTTAAACCAAAGCCATAACCCCTGTAACAGGGAGAGGAAACAGGTTTTTATTGCCTGGGGCTGTGGCTCTTTCTGTGCCCTGGCCCAGCCAGGGCTGCCAAAGCGTGGGGATGTCCCTGCTGATGCTGGGCTGTGACTCCAAGCATGAGCAGCTCCTGTCACCTTGGAACATGTCTCTGGGTCACTGTGACCCACAGCCAGCCCCAGGCAGGGGAGTTGTGGGTCGCCGCCGTCCTACCCAGGGCACCTGTGGCTGTGTGAGCAACCAGCAACTGGGCGATCGCCAGGGTTTTCCAGTGAAGGGAAGGTGCCTGTTCCCATCCCAGGAGCTGGGATGTGGTGGAGGGTGAAGCTGGCTCTGCTGAGGTGCTCTTGCTCGCCAGGCTCCCTGCCTGGAGGCAGCAGCATCCCCATCCGCCAGGCTCTGCCTCCAGCCGTGCTGGGCATTTCCCAGGTTCAGGTCTATTTGCATCATCCTGTGGCTTTAAATGGCTCTAAAGTAGCGTCTTGCTTTCTAGCAATAATGATCCCCTTTCCCTATCTTATACCTTTCATCTCGAGATCTCAGAGGCATTTAATTGGTGAGATCCCATTAGTAATTTAGATTTCCAGGAAAGGAAAATGACTCACAGAGAAACTGGATGGTAAACAGGCCCTGCTGCTGCTGCTGCTGCTGATTTATAGGTGTTTCCACTCTGCTAAGTGGGATTACAGCTTAATCCTTCTGCCTTTGTTTCCTTCCCTGTGAGATGGTGGCAGTTATACACCGGGCAGTTAATGATTCACGAGGCATCTCTTTAACTCAGCCCTCTGCACCCTGCGGAGAGGTTGTCTCCAGCTAATTCCCCTGGCTCTCCCAGCTGGTGGGCATCAGGGCTGGGAACTGGGAAGGAGGTTGTGCTTTCATCTGAGCCACTGGGCAGGGCCAAGGTGAGAGCTCCAGCACCGACATCCCCGACATCCCTTGGCACCCGCTGCCTCCCCACCGGTGCTGGTGCCTGCCCAGGAGCAGGGAAGCACCCGCCGCCTCCGGAGACTCGTCTCTCACCTCTTTCCCCGCTCCTGGGGATGGGGAAAAGGGGCTGGGACCTGCCTCGTCTTCCCCAGGGGCTCCCGGAGCCAAGCTTACCCCACTCTCTCCTTGCAGGTGACACCCTTCCCGGAGGCCTACAGAGAGACAGTGCACACCTACAAGATAAGCGAGCAAGACACCGATGTAAGAGCAACCAGCCATCCTCCGTGTCCCCCCTCCTCTGCCCTGTGCTGTTGTCCCTGTCCCCTGCAGCAGGTCTGCTGTCCCCATAGAGAGAGCTCCCACACAGCCGGGGTGGGACCTGGTGACGCCCAGGACTAAATCCTTGGCTGAGTTCAGCTGCTTGGTCTTGCCCCGTGCCCAGATTTGGTTTGTGTCACCCTGGCTGGGTGGGCTGGGATCCCTACAAGAGGAGCAGAGGGCTGGAAACCCTCCCCAGAACCAGACATTGTCCCATGAAACCAACCCTGCGGGCCACATCCTAGCTGCACCCCGTCCCTCCTGTCCGAGCGTGGGGCTGTTCCCATGGATGCTCTCATTCTCTCCTCCCTTTCTCTTTCCCTCCTGGGGACAGAAGCTGCTGGGGAAGCTCTGTGAGCAGAACAAGGTGCTGCGGGAGCAGGAGAGGCTGGTGCAGCAGCTCCGAGCAGAGAAGGTACGTGGTGGGCAGCTTAAGGGGCCATGTGGGGACAAACCTGGCTGCATGGTGATGGCCATGCCCAGGCAGCACCTTTGTGGTGAGGAGGCAATGTGTCATCCTCTCTTGGGGACAGCTCAGTGGGGATGTTTCTGAGCTGGAGGAGACACCCTGGCCGTGCCAAGTTCCTGGGAGTCCCCCTGTGCTAATGCCCTGTTAAGGAGAGGGGAAGTAGCTCCTGCACCAGATGGGCTGTCATGGTTGTATCTCCCTCCTGTCCCCGCCTTCCAGGAGAGCCTGGAGAGTGCCCTGATGGGGACACACCAGGAGATGGAGATGTTTGGGAGCCAGCCTGCCTACCCAGAGAAGCTGCTGCACAAGAAGGAATCGCTCCAGAACCAGCTCATCAACATCCGTGTGGAGCTGTCGCAGGCCAGCACGGTAATGGAGTCCCGCTCTGTGCCAGCCCCTGGCTGTGGCACTGTCTCCCCCACCCGCTGCCACCTCTTTTCTCCTTTCCTGTAAAAAAAAAATCCATGAAGAGAAGTCTCCTTGGCTGGCTGGGGACTCGGGCAAGCCAAAGTCCCTCGGTGGGGACAAAGCAAATTAACCCTCGTGGTGCTGAGCTGGCACATGTGCCTGGAGCCATCTCACCTCCTGCTTCTGCCTCTGACTTCCCCAAGCTGCTTTCCCCCCTGTGCCATTGTCACCAGGGACTCCCATGGGCACAGTTTGTACCTCCCTGCATGGGGGGCACCCCGCTGGCTCAGGGGTGTGTGTGTTGAGATTTTCTGGGTCTTTCCTGGGCTTTCCCCCAAGCTCTGCTGGCCAGAGCTGCTGGAGGAACCTGCCAAAGACCCCCCCTAACCCACCTGCTGTGTCCTCCCCCCAGGCTTTGGCAAACAGCACTGCTGAGTATGAGACCCTGGAGAGCGAGGTGTCCACCCTGCACGATGACCTCTGGGAGCAGCTGAACCTGGACATCCAGGTGAGCAGGAACCCCCCAGCCCCAGGGTCCCTCTGTCATCCCTGGGATCCCCAGTGCCAGCCCCGTGGAGGTAGAAGCCCCCTGTTTTCTTCAGCCCCAAGGAGCCAATTTGCAAGTGGCTGCTCCATGCTCGGCCCTCAGTGGCCTGCTGTGGCCATGGGCAAGCACAGAGGGGCTGAGGAACTGTGGGCACCTGGGTGCCATCGAGGGGCTGCAGCCCAGTGCTCCCAGTGCTGCTGGGACTCCATCAGCTCTTCCCAGTCCATGGTGGGTGCCCAGGTGAGCAGAACGATGGCTTCTGGCAGGATATGAGTGGTGGGCATGATGGCTCAGCCCCCCCAGGGCTGTGTCTGCCTCAGATGAATGCCCGTGGGTCAATGTGGGGCTGGGGTGCAGTGGGGCTGGGGTGCAGTGGGGCTGGCAGTGGTGGGAGCTGCTCTGACCCCCGTCTTTTCTCCCCTTCCTCCAGAATGAAGTGCTCAACCGGCAGATCCAGAAGGAGATCTGGCGGATCCAGGACGTGATGGAGGGGCTGAGGAAGAACAACCCATCCCGCGGCACCGACACTGCCAAGCACAGAGGTGAGCAGGGTCCATCCCTGCCCTCACCCACCAGACCCCACTGTGCCAGGGCTTGGGGTATCCCCAGTGCCTCTGCTGCCACAAGACGGGTGGCAGCACCCACTGGGAGACGTGGATGCCCCAGTGCATGTGTTCATTTCTGCTTTTCTCTGCAGTAGCCATTGGCCCCTCGGGGACGTACAGCTCCAACAGCCCCGCCAGCCCCCTGAGCTCAGCCAGCCTCACCAGCCCCCTCAGCCCCTTCTCCCTCATCTCTGGCTCCCAGGGCTCACCCACCAAGCCAGGACCCGGCGAGGTGAGTGAACCAGGGCATCCCCAGCAAGCCCTTTGCCACCGTTGGGTCCCCAAGCCTGGCTCACAGGCTCTCTCTTGGGGACAGGCGGCCACTGGGCACACAGGATGTCTGGGTCTCCTCATGGCTCCTCCTGGGGACACCGTTTTGGCCACGTGCATGGGCTGTGGTGTCCCCCCCGGTGACATCTGTGTCTGTGGTCCTGGCAGCTGGGCTTTGCAGCCCTTGGGCTCCTGCCTCAAGCAGTCCTGAAGGCTGAGAGTTGCTCAGCTCCAGCTTTTGGCTTCAGGACCAGCTCCTGCTGCCACCACAGTCCCCTCTGGACGCCTGTGCTCAGGGTCCAGCAGGGCTGGACTCACACTTTGATCCATGTGAAGTTTAGGGTGGGATCTGGGGACCCCCCCAGCCCCACCTGGCTGCACAGATGCCAATATCACCTGGGGGCTGCCAGCTCCAAGCTGGGGACCCCCTCACTCAGGCAAGCCCCCACGCCCTGCCTGCCCCACTGCCCTGGGGACATGCAGCAGTGAGGGTGACACGAGAGGTGGCACGCACTGTCCCCCTCTGCATGGGGACATGGAGACCACAGCGAGCGGTGGCTGGCTGCTCCCTCTCCTCCTTTCCTTGGCTCAACGCTTCCACTGTGTGTTGTCTCAGTCTTCTTCTAACTCTCTCTTCCTTCCCCGCTCTCAGTGTCTCTGCTCTCACGCCTCACACTCCTCTCCACCCCAGGAACCAGGCCCGCCTCGACCTCCCCTCCCCAAGTCCTACGTACCCCTGGAGTCTCCTCCGACCGTCCCTCCGCTCCCCGGCGAGAGCCGCCTCTGGCCGTACCCCACCTCCCCTTCCTGGCAGCAAGGTGGCGAGGCGAAGAGGGGACAGGTACCAAACCCCCTCCAGAGCAGCCCCACAGCAGTGTCCCCGTGCTCATCCTCCCCGAGACATCGGCCGAGGCTGGGATGAGACCCATGATGGGGCTGCCCACCCTCTTGCCCTGGCACAGGGTTGGACAGGGTCAGGGCGGAGATGGCACTTGGCGAGGGGACAGCAGCATGTGGCTGGTACCTGCCCTCTCTGAGGGAAGCAATGACCCCCTGGCAACCTGTGACCCTCCTGTCCCCACCAAGTCCCCTGCACCCACAGGCAGCACTTGCTCAGGACAGGGATAGGCACTTCCTGGGCAGTCCCCAAAGATCCCGCAACCCCCCAGTTCAACCCCTCTGCTTTCCTCTGCCCTCCCCTCTCTCACTGTCCTTCTGTGGCACCACTCCCCGCTGTGCAGCTCTGCCAATGGGGGTGACCCCCCCTCCCAAAAATCCTGCCCACCCAGAGCAAACCTGGATTTGGGAATTCCTGGTGATGCCTCGTCTGTGCTCCTGCTGGAGGAAAGGGCCAGGTTTGGGCACCAGGAGACACAAGCATCCTTGTGCCTGGGATTGGGGGGGGCTGGTCAGGATGTGGGCATGCTGGGGATGGCACGACAAGCTGAGTTGGGGAAGGTGACAGACCCCACTGTGAGCACAGGGGGCATCTCCAGCAGATGTGGGGCTGCAGGGTAGCACAGTCGTGGCTGCGTGTTGACCCATGGGGTGTAAGGGGTGTTGGGGTGTGTCCTCTCCATGAGGAGCACAGGGTGGTCGAGGAGGGGCATTCTGGCCTCCTTGGCTTGTTCCCATAGCCCTCCATTGTACTGGCCCTGTTGCACCAGTGCCCAGGCTTGGGGCAGGCTGTGCCCTAGGGGTGTAGGAGGGGAAGGACCCCAAAAATAGCCCTTTGCTCACTCTGCTGCTGCACAGCATCTGCCCCTGTGGGACCTTGTCCTCTCTCAAAGGCTGGGTTGTGCTGGAGCTCAGCCCAGAGCCATGGTGTCCCCATCCTGGGGCTCCCAGGTGCCACCACCGAGCCATGGCAGGACTGTCACCCCTGCAGAAACCTTTTCCCATGCAGGAGCCTGTTCTCTCCTGGTGCCCAGTCTCAATGGGCCAGGGAATAGCAGGAGCAAGCACTTCAGAACCCTGTGAACCCCTCTCCTCGCATGTTTGGGGTGCACTGGGACCACCTGGCTGGTGTCTGTGTGCCTGTCCACTCCTGGCAGTGTATCTGCTGGGGGGTGGATGTGTCACCCCGTGGTGGCGGAGAGCAGCGGGTCTGTCCCCAGGCAGAGCGTGGCCCCCCAGGCAGCATGGGGTCTCACTGGGTTCCTGTTTTCTCCCACAGCCCAAGACAAGCTTTGAGCAGAGTAAGAAAGAGATGCAGCGACCGGTTGCCCCTGGACCCCCGGCTGAGGGGCTCCCACAGAGCCGGCAGGAGCAGGATGCAGAGAAGCAAGCAGCTCTCAACAAGGGTACGGCACTGGGCCCGTCAAATCCCACTCCAGCAGAACCCTTCGTGCCTTCCAGTAGCTCCCAGTATCTTACTGGGACCCTGCTCTTGCTCCCTGGGGGTGCTCAGCCTGGTGTTTCGGTTTGCTCTGCAGTGGGCATCGTCCCCCCCAGGACCAAGTCTCCGGCGGAGGAGGAGGTGATGCCGGCAGCCAGCGTGCTGAGGAGGAGCATCAGTGGCATGGCCAATGGGCTCAGCTCCCGGGTAGGGCTGGTATCGAAGGGCTGGGGGCCAGGGTGGTGGGACTGGGGAGGACTGGGGGGCTGGGGTAGCAAAGCAGGGGCTGTATTGCAGCCTGTGGGGCTGGGGCAGCACATAGGGGAGCCCATCCATCCCTGTGTGCCTCCACACATCAGCGTCCAGCTCCTTGGGGACCCCACTTCCCGAGCTGTTTCGCTGTGTTCCCCCCCACCCCGAGAGGGGGCTGAGCAGCCCCATTGCAGAGGGTTGTTGTGGCACTGGGTAGATGGGGCCAGACTGTGTGTGACCACGGGGCTGGGCTTCCCCCTCCAGGAGAGACCGAAGAGCGCTGTGTTTGCCACCGAAATGAAGGTGAAGATGAGCGTGGAGGAGCAGATCGACCGCATGAAGCGCCACCAGAGCGGCTCCATGAAGGAGAAGCGGCGCAGCCTGCAGCTTCCCAGCAGCCAGCAGCCCGACCCCCCTGGCACAAAGACACCCTCCTCCTACAAGGTGGTGAGTCCCTGCACCGGCCACAGCGGCTGGGACAACCCAACCTTTGCTTTGCAGCGTGCCCCAAGCCCCTTGATGGGAGCAGAGGGGACACTGGGGACTGAAGAGGGTGGTTGCTGGGGTTGGGGACAGTGTGCCACCCTGATGGGACACTCCGTGGGATTGGGGGGGGGGTGTCTCTTGTTGTAGGTGCGTCGGCACCGCAGCATCCACGAGGTGGATATCTCCGACCTGGAGGCAGCCCTGCGCTCCGACGACCCCGACAAGGTCTACGAGACCCCCCAGGAGGAGATCGCCCGCCTGCGCAAGATGGAGCTGGAGCCCCAGCACTACGACGTGGACATCAACAAGGAGGTGAGGATGGAGAAGCGGGGAGGGGGGTGCTGGCAGCTTGGGTGCTGGCAGCTTGGGTGCTGGCAGCTTGGGCATGGAGCCCTCCCTCCTCTGCACCCTGCACGGAGGGTCCATCCATCCTCCTGTGCTGGTCAGGACCCTGTTGCCACTGGCCATGCCCAGCCAGAGGTTGCCCTTGGCCAGGCGGGTGCGAGGCGGGGTGTGAGTGGGGCAGGTGGGTGCTGGAGTGGGGATGGGTCCCTGGCACTTGGCTTACTCCTTCCTGCTGCCCCCAGCTCTCCACGCCCGACAAAGTCCTCATCCCCGAGCGGTACGTCGAACTGGAGCCCGACACGCCGCTCAGCCCCGAGGAGATGAAGGAGAAGCAGAAGAAGGTGGAGCGCATCAAGACCCTCATTGCCAAATCCAGGTGAGGCCGCTGTCCCCCTGCCCATGTTGGCCATCCCGGGGTGCCCCCCGCATCCCCCTGCACCCCTTCCCCAGCCCCATCGAGGCCGGGCGTGGGTGCTGATGGCAGGTGCTCTGCTCAGCCTGCAGAATGTCATCCCCCTGGGTGAGGGGGAGGTGGATGCCCCCCAGGACCCCGAGACTCAGCTGCAGGAGCAGGAGAAGAGGATAGAGATCTCTTGTGCTCTGGCTGCCGAAGCCTCCCGGCGGGGCCGCATGCTCTCGGGTAAGGCACAAGGTGGGGGACACAGAGGGTGGCAGCTTCCCAGCAGCTGGGAATGGACCACAGGGAGCGTTATGAGCCAAGTGAGCAGGAGGGATGAGGCAGATAGGGCAGGTTGGACGCAGGATTTATGGGCTGGATAAGCAGCAGGAGCAAGGACTGCATTGGTCCTGGGGCAGGGCATCCCTGTGCAGTGGGAGAGCCAGTCTGGTGATACTGGTAGCTACTGGAACCCTGCCCATGGTGTCTGGGGCTGTGGCAGCTCTGAGTGTCATGGGATGGAGCAGCTGCTTTGGCCAGGTACGGGTTTCAGGACCTCATCAGAAGCATTGGTGATGCCACAGGATGGGAGTGCCTGGCCATGACTGGTGCCAGCGTGGTGACAATCCATGCCCAGAGCTAGCATGATGGCATGCCGTGCCCAGTGCCAGCATGGTGGCATGCCATGCCTTGTCCATGAGGAGCCCTGCAGGGAGCTCACGTGTGCCTGCCGCGGCTGGGCGCCGCTGTGGCTGTTTGTCCTGACCACGCTTGCTTCCCCCCCTCTTCCTTCCAGCCCTCCTGCCTTCCTTCCTGTCTCTCCTCCCCTCTGCTAACCTCTGGCTGGGTCGCCTCCTTCCCCTCGCCGCTGTGTTCTTCATGCCCTTCTCCCATTTCTTGTTTCCAGCTCAATGCGCTACCCCAAGCCCTCCCACCTCCCCAGCCTCCCCGACTCCACCGACCAACCCCCTCTCGTCTGAAACACCCCGGGCCGCCGACAACAGCCATTTTATGCGTGTCTGAGCCATGAAGTAAGCACCTCTTCTCTCCTACTTCATCCCCATCCTCTCTCCATCCCCGGGAGGGGGGGGGTCAGGCAGGGGGCGCCCGGCGTCCGTCCATCGCTGCTTGCTCCTGCTAACATCTCCCGAGCCACGTCAGCCACGTCTCCTCCCATGGACCAAGCGCAAGTGTCCTCCAAGGAGAAGTCAGGGACCCCCAGCGTGGGCAGGGAGGCGCTCAGCAGGGTGCTGTGGGCAGGGCTGGGGGGGGCATGCAGGGACCAAAAGAGGTGGGGTCTCAAGGCCAGGCTCTAGGGGACGCCGGCCTTGGCTTGTGTGCCTCAGTGGCTTCAGACTGGAAGGGATGTAGTGTCCCCTGGCTCGGTTGGAGGTCACCCCCCGCCCAGAGGTGGGGGCACAATGCTGAGTCTGTGCTAGGTTTTCCTCCGAGCAGGATATGAGGGGTCTGTGGGGTTGGCACAGGGGCTGCCCCACTGCCAGCCACCCCACCTGTGGCTCAGCATCCCCCCCTCTCCTCTCCTTCCAGCTCAAGCCCTGGCTGCTGCCGGCGCCATCAAGTTCCACGGGGCTACGTTTTAGCCCCCCTCCTCCCCGACACGACACTGAACCTCTCGCCATCGTTTTTGGTTCTCCTGGACCCCCTTCCCTCCCGCCCACGGCGAGACCACCTGGCACAGCCCAGCGGGGAGATCCATCACCCACACCTCCAGCTGCTCTGCCCCGTCCCAGAGGAGACGTGTGGCTGCTGGCAGGTTGTCCACCGGAACGTGGTCCCCTGAGGAGCCCCCTGGGCTGCCAGCTGGCACGGGGACAGATCAGCGGTGTCCTGGGCATCAGGCAGGGGCATCTGCAGCAATGGCTGCTGGCACAGTGGCCATCTCCCTGCTGGGGTAGTCCTGGGGGAGCGTTGGAGTCCCCAGGCTGCTGCGTTTGTCTCCCAAAGGTCTGCAAAGAGGCTCTTCTGGGTGGAGACCAACCAGTCCCCACCATGGATGGTGCTTCCACCTTACACTGCACCTGGATGCTCCATCTCTGCTTCTCGGCTGCCTCTTCCCCTCCCCGTGCCCTGAACCTGCTTTTAGCATCCCTCTGACCTTGGGGGTGTCACCAGCAGAGCCTGTCCCATCCCATCGCCCCGCGCACTGGTGGCTCGGCAGGAGGAAGAAGGAGCTGTGACGAGGACAGGACGGATGGAGATGGGACTGGGGGGAGGACACAGAAGTGCCCAGGGGACGGTGTGCTCAGGATCAGGGTGGCGTGAGGGCTGCTGGGGGCACTGGTGTGCTGCTGGCATGGAGCAGGAGGAATGGGGACGTCGTGGCACGGGAGCAGAGGAGCGATGTGGGGAGCTGGGGTACGAGGTGGGACGGCAAAGCCGCGGGCTCGGCAGGGATCCCTCTGCGGTGGATGGGGACAGTGACAAGAAGAAGGGGCTTGGGGCCAGGAGGCAGCAGCGGGGCTCATCCTCGGCGTGGGGAGTGGCACCCTGACTGCCCCCCCAACCCTACTGTCACCCCGTCCTGCTCTCACCTCGGTCTTGTCCCCTGTGAAAATCCAGCACCGCGTCTCATCCTGAGACCTTGCCCAGAAAACCCTTCGATCTCTTTGGTTTTCCTGTAGCAAGTTTACCCTTTTCTGTAACTTCTGTAATGGGGGGGTGGTGGTGAGGGGCGAGGAAATAGCTGGTTCTGCCTGGAAAAGTGGAATTTCCCACAAGGCTGTGCAGTTGGCAGGGCTGACGCGATGGGGCAGGCGGAGTGAGGAGCTGGGTACCCTCCATCCTGCAGCTGTTTCCCTCCTGGCCTGATCCTGGCACCCACCAGGACCCCTGCCCCATTCTCCCCCTGCCCTCTGCATCCCCACCACGTCCATCCATCCGTCTGTCCGTCCCCGTGCTCCCCATCTTAGCAATACCGGTAGGATCCCAGGAGCCCCGCGTCCCGCTCCGCTCCCGAGCCTCCCGCAGCCCCCTTAGCTCATAAAGCTGGCCCTTTATTTTGCTATTACATGCCTTAATATATGTTTTATGGAAATTATACATTTATAATATATATCTATATTTGGGTTTTCTCTTCTTTTCTGGGAGGTACTGGTTTTGTGCTAATCTCTCTCTCCGCAGGGTAGTTGGCACCGGCCCTGCCCGTGAGTTACAAAAGCAGATTCGTTGCCAATCTATCAGAGGGAAAAAGAAAAGAAAAAAAATAAAATAAATAAAAAAAAAGAAGAAGAAGAAAAAAAAAAACCTATTTAAAATATATATATTTTTTCTGCTTTTATTAAAAGCAAATTTATTTAAAATAAAATATAAAGAGACTGTAAGTTTTAAGAGACGATGCGTTTATTTCCCCGTCCCTGAGCATGGTGGTGGCCGGGGCGGGCTCCCCAGCTCGTGTAACTGGGGCTGACCCCCCCACCTTACACTGGCTGCGGGGACACCGCCGGGGACGTGCCAGGGACCACAGTACAGGGCTGTGGGTGGCCCACACAGAAGCTGGGGTGGCCCACACAGAAGCTGTGCTGGCCCAGGGGGGAGCCAAGGGGGCCCCCAGACCCATAGGCAGCAATTCCTCCTGCCTCCAGGGGCCAGAGGTGACTGAAGAGCATTGCGGTGCCCGGAGCCGCCGCCGCGACCCAGTGCACCAGTACCCCACGGCTTCCCTGCTGTGGAACCTACTGGTTGTTACTTTGGGTTTGGTTTTTGTGTTTTTTGGGGTTTTGTTTTTGTTTTTAAAAAGAAAACCAACAACAAAACTTAATTCTTAATTTTATTTTGGTTATTATTTTTCATAACACTTCACATACCAGTGACTTGTAACCGAGACAAGATTTGCATCGGGAGGAAGTCTATTTATGCACTGGGGAGGGTGGGAAGGGAGGCGGTTGTTCTCTGGGTTTTTTTTGCTAGTGTTAGAGAAATAAAAGTATCTAAGAAACAGCGAGGTGTCCGTGTCCTTTGTCTGGGGGTGAGCCTGGCTGACGCTGGGACGCGAGAGGGAAGAAGCAATGGATGCGTGGCCGCAGCACTTCAGCCCTTGGGGAAGGGTCTCACCTTGCCCATGGTTTGCTCTGGGGCTGATGGCGTCTTCTCTTCCCATCCCCTGGTTTGGGGGAGGGTGTCACTGTTCCCAGTGGACTTCATTGTAGTTGTAGCTCCACTTGGAGGAAATATAAAAACCCCCAAACATTTCTACCTGGCAAAATTGTATAAAGCCAAGGAATAAAAGCGGCTGGGTTGTTAATGTGTGGAGCTGCTCCTTGAGGGACGCAGGTGTAGAGGTCCCTGTGGGGTGGCTTGGGGGTAGCACATACCATGTGGGGACCCTTGTGCCATTGTGTATCATTGAGACCCCCCCAAGGGCCACCACAGCCACCCATATCCCCTATTTTGAGGATTGCTCCAAGCCATCCCTTCCCAGGCTGGAGGCAGGGGCCTGTGGCCACCAACCCTTCCTTCTAAGAGTCACCCTGCAGTGATACCCAGCTACTGTGTGTGTGTCCCCCGCCCTGAAGGAGGTGCTGCCAGTGCAGGGCGGGCACTGTCGGGCTGTTAATGATTTGCAGGGTGACGTGGGGACTAAAGGGCTTTTCCAAGGGTCACTGCCGGGGAGGGCATGTGGAAAGGCGGCCGCCCTCGCCCAGCCCATCGCCGGCAAGATGGTGTCTCTGACCGACTTCCAGCGTAAGCAGACGGGTGGGCAGGGGTGGCCGTGTCCCCGGGGCAATGCCCATCCCTGTGGGACCAGGGCACACCGTGGGGATGCCCCACAGCACCCACCTGGGGCTGAAGGCTGATGGTGGGGGTCACCAGGGCAAGGAGGGGGTGCAATGCCCAGTCCTGGGGTGGGGGGATGTGGGGACCAGCGCTGAGGGTTTGTCCCCACCCTCTGCCCCAGGTCAGCATCGGGAATAGCACCTGGGAACGTGCCTGGATTGTCTCCAGAACATCTCCAGCCTCTCCCTCCAGCCTCCTGCACCAACACTCTTCATACAATCTAGAAAAATGCTGGAGATGACCTTCCTGCCTAGTTTCTCTTTGTGGTTTACTCTTTATCTGGCAGCCCAGAGGGGTTTCTGGGGTACCAGCAGCATCCCCAAGGTCTGGGCAGGTGGAAAAGCTGTTTCTAAGCTTTGGAGACAAATCCAATAGCACGTTTGTGGGAGGGAATGGGCCAGGGATGTGCCAAGGAGAGTGACTGCAGCCTGAGGTGCTCTCCTGTCTTCCACAGAGATCGGCGTGGGACTGGTTGGCTTTGGCCTCTTCTTCCTCCTTTTTGGGGTGCTTTTATACTTTGACTCGGTGCTCCTGGCCTTTGGAAACGTGAGTACAGTGGGACCAGGGATCCCCACAGCAAGTACTGGTGCCCAGAATAGAGCCATGGGTCCATCTGGGCAAGACTTCTCAGACCTGCTCCCCCTCATCCTCCCAGATCCTTTTCCTCTCTGGCTTGGTCTTCATCATCGGCTTCAAGAGGACCTTCAGCTTCTTCTTCCAGCGGCCAAAGGTGAAGGGCACCAGCTTCTTCCTTGGTGGGATTGTCATCGTCCTCATGCGGTGGCCCCTCCTGGGCATGTTGTTGGAAGCTTATGGCTTCATCAACCTCTTCAGGTCTGTCCCACAGCACCCAGCTCCCCAGCAGGGCCCTGGGCAGAACCCTACTGCTCCCATCCCAGCAAATTCCTGGCATGGAGCTTGACAGAGACTTTTGTTTCAATGCAGGAGTTTTTTCCCCGTGGCTTTTGGGTTTTTGGGCTCACTTACGAACATCCCTATCCTGAGCAAGGTGAGCAGGGTGCTGAGCACAATCCTCCCAGGTGAATGTGGCCCCTGGGGACTGCAGTCCTTGGGTGATGTCAATCCCGATCACTGTGGTTGAGGCCAGACACAGGGAAGGTCAGCGAGGTCTCTCTGCATCCCCCCCCACCCCCAAGGAGGCACTGGGGGATTTTCCTGCTCATCAGGATCTGTCCCTGTTGCAGCTCTTGCAGAAGGTGGGAGACAGCAGCTCCTTGGTGTGACCTGCGAGACAGGCTGCGTCGCTGGAGATGGGATGGCAGGAGGAAGCCCTGGGTCCGGCTGTCCCACAGTGAGCTACCATCTCTCCCAGCCCCAGGACCCTCGGCACCGGTCACAGCCACCCCCACTGTGGGGACAATGCCTCACTGCTCCCTGGGGCTCCAGTGACCAGCTCCTGAGTGAGGCTCCAGTGACCAAACACTGTGCCAGGGCAGCTTCTGGAATTATTACTGTTATTTTATTCTGGTTGTCGTCCCCTCTTGAGAGATCTAATTAAAAGGTGTGTCTGAGACTGAGCTCAGGCTGTGCTCCTTTTCTCTGGCTCCAGGCTTGCTCCAGCTCCTCTTAATGTCACCAAGAGGCATCATTGCCATGGCTGGGGGTGGCACAGGGACCTTCTTATGGCTGTGGCTGGAGATGGCACAGGGACCTTCCCATGGTCATGGCTGGAGGTGGCACAGGGACCTTCCCATGGCCATTGCTGGAGGTGACATGGGGACCTTCCAGTGGCCATGGCCTCAGCTGCCCTGGCCATGAGCCCTGGTCAGTGCAGGCAGCCCTGGCTCACAGGCAGTGGCCATGGCACTGCCTTCCCACGCGTCCCGTGGGGCCAGGGGCTGTGGAAAGGAGAGCCCAAGCAGCCACGGGAGAGGGCAGGGGAGGTTAGGACAACAACCATTAAAGCACATTAACATTTCATGACCCGATCGGGGGAGAGTGAATTACCCCGTTCAAATTCAGCCACCAGAAAAAAGCAAATGACATCTGGGGTTATTAATTAATTGAGAGATGCAGGGGTGGGAGGGGGGCCTGGACCAAATCCATAGAGTCCCAGCTCTGGTACCTCTGAGGATCTGGGGCCAGGACTCGCATTTCCCATAGAGCTGCTTCCTGCAGGATGCGGCCGGCAGGGAGCAACGCTGGACCCACCTGCCTGGCAGGATGGAGCTGGTGGGAGCTGTGGTGGTGGTGGTGAGCACCAGGACAACTCTGCTGGAGTCTGAGCCAGGAGAACATTTCCAGTGCCCACCCCATTGCCAGTATGGGTGCTGGGGTGGGGAAGCAGGACGGGACTGGCTGCCTACCCGTGACTCAGACATGTGCTGTACTCCCACTGAGATCTGTGGTTTACACCCCAGGGAGGGATCCAGCCCCGTCCACTGGCATTTGAAGCACCTTTTCATCTGCTGTGCATCCTCACGGCCCCAGCACACCTGGGAGGCCAAGGGGAAGCTGTCTCCCCTGTGCCTGCAGAGACAGAAAGTGATTATTTTGGCTGGCTGCTGGGGGCTCTGTCACATCGCATCACCCACCACGTCCCCTCTGTGCCCTCTCTCCACCTGATTTGGCCCCAGGAATCACTCAGGCCCAGGTACATCAGGTGCTTTTAGACCCTGCTTCAGGCAGGACCTGTGCTGCTGGATGCTCTGGGGGACGAGCATCCCCTGGCGTGAGGGGCCGGCTGCTCGCTGGGAGCCAGGCTTTCATCACGGGCAGGAATTTGGGGACAGCACTGAGCTCAGGGGATGTTTAAAGGAGCTGTTTCCTGGGGGCTGCAGGAACTCCTCTCCCCAGGAGAGCAGCCAGCACCACCGGGGAACTGGTCGGATAACTCAGCGGCTCTGTGCCATCAGAGACACCGGCTGAATGGATGTGAGCCAGGTTTCTGTGAGCGCTTGGGAGGCTGGGTACGAGCTGGAGCTTAATTAAACCCCGGCAATCACATCAAAGCTGGTCCCTGTGCAGATACCCTTCTTAACTTGCAAGAATTAATTAATGAGTTTGAGTTAAACCTGTTCCCTCTTGATTGAAGCACAGCCTGGCGGAGCTGGTGGCAGTGCCCATTGGCACTCGGCAGGTGCTGCCCCGGTGCCCAGTTTGTAATGTGTTTGCACCAGGTGAAAACTGGGAGCTGCTCTGACAGCTCAGCTGAAGCTGGGTAACTCATCTGGGTACCCAAACTTAGCTGGGCCCTGGGGAACACAGAATAAGCTCCCCAGAAGGTATAAATGAGGGCAGCACCCCCTTCCAAAGCTGGGTATGGATGCTTTGCACCCTTGGGAGGTCTGGCTCTGGAGAAGCTGCTCTCTGGCTGCTGGTTTTTGAGGTGGGGAGAGCTCAATTGATTTGGAGTGCAGATTGCAGCAGAAGGCTCCTGAGATAGAAAAAACAAACAAACAACTCCAAAAGCAAGCAGTTTCCCAGCATCAGCTTGGCTGTGGGAAGGAGAAAGGCAGAGGTGGGTCCCGCTCTGCTGGTATCAGGGCCAGCTCTGAGGAGAGGTTTGGAGCAGAGCAAGAGCCAGGCAGCTGCTTGTGGAGGAAGGATGGGATGGACAACACATGAGCAGGTAAGCAAAGGCTGCAGCTCCTGCCTCTGCCTCACCCTTGGGCTGGAGAGCAACTTTTCCTGGTGAAGCTTCATCTTCAGGGCTTCACCAGAAGAAAAAGGAGTGGTCCTGGAGACATCATAGAATCATTTGGGAAAGACCCTCAGGGCCGAGTCCAACCATCAGCCCCACTCTACAAAGTTCTCCCCTACACCAGATCCCCCAACACCACATCTCATCCACTCTGAAACACACTCAGGGATGGGGACTCCAGCCTCTCCCTGGGCAGCCCAGTCCAGGCTCTGACCACTCTTGCTGGGAAGAATTCTTTCCTTGTGGCCAGCCTAACCCTACCCTGCTTCATATAGTTGTAGAGAGCGCTGAGGTCTCCCCTCAGCCTCCTCTTCCTCAAATGCAGGATACTGTTATTCCCCCTGTTTAAAGCCTCATCCCACAGCAGCGAGCATGGATGGGCTGGGTGTGCACCCCCATCGCTTCCCTCGCTGGGAAAACCAGGGCAGGCTGGAGCATCATCCCCGGTTGGCAGCAGGAGATGCTTCCCGGCAGGGTCCGGAGTGACCTGGGGAACTGCTGCAGAGCTGCCTCCGGGCAGGAGCAGGCAGCAGTGAGCTGGAGCTGCTCTTCCCAGCTTATTGCAGGGCAAGGTTTTCCCTCTGGTTCAGTAAATCGTGGTTTCGATGTGCCCTGCCAGAGCAGCTTTGGTTCCAAGCAAACGCTTTTGGGTGAAGCCCTGGCTCTGCTGACGTCAATGGCCGAATTCCCCCGGTGTCGGTGCCATCCAGAGCCTCCTCTGAGTCCTTCCCAAAAGTTGCTTTGGTGCTTGAGCTCTTTGGTGACCCGGAACGAGGGTTCTCACAAGCCTCGTGTGTTTTTACTAGCAACAAACTCGGGGACTAGAGAAGTGCGTGAGATGTGTGGGAAGGACAGGAATGCACCCACCTTTTTGTGTCGTTGTAAAAGATCCCTCAAGAAATAAGGCTGTTCAGTGAAGCTTCCCAAAGGCACCATTTAGAGAGGGGAGTACTTCACATTTCAAATTTTATTGTAAGAAATGCTCTCGTTCAGCCTAACCTGACAGGGGAACGCTTCTCTTTCTCCTGGGGAAGCGTTTTTCCTTGAACTCGCTTGTAGCTCCATCGTTTGACTCCTTGGAAGCAGGCAGGGAAACGACTTAAGAGCATCCCCCCCCCACCTCCTTGCTATTTCCAGATGAGCTGCTCTTCACAGGATACAGAGCTGTAGGAACCCCCAGCCCCTTGCAGCAAACCCCAGCCTGTTCCCCACAGCAGCGCTCGCCCCGGGCGGGGAGGTTGCAGCCTCTCCTGCTGACCCGATACCTTCAGTCCTCGCTAATTCAGGCTGAGGGATGCTTTGGTTGGAGCTGATGGATGCTCTGAGGCTGGGGGGGGGGGCTGTTGAGCATCCTGGCTCTCCTGAAGTTCTGGGGATAAAATCAATCCCACCTCGGAGCTGGGTGATGTCCCTGATGCCGTCCTTCCCACGCTGCCCCAGAGAGCCTGGCTCTCAGCAAGGCTCCAGCTCCAACCCTTCGAGCCAGGGAAGGGGGGGAAGCTTTTTCCCCCCTCCCCTGGTTCCTGTAACCCTGCACATCGCTTCTCCCATGCACTAGCTGCTCATCCCTGCTTCCTGCTGGCAGAGGTGAGTGGAAAATGCGTTCAGGGGATTTTCCTTGCAGGGGGAAGGTGTCCTGTGCCAAGGGCATCTTCCAGCCCTGGTGCTGCCAGCGAGGCAGGTCAGCCTCAGGGCTAGCACTGGTCACTGCAAGGTAACAGCCCTGGGTTCTCTGGTGCCAGGGAATAAGTTGTTTTTCACCTGTTTATGCCTTGGGTTTCTTTAAAAAGGGGCTGTGGTGCCAACCTCTTGGCATGGAAGGCCTGTCTTCCTTGGGGACCCATAGCCCCCCATTATTCCCAGCTGCATCCTGCTCTGTCTGCCCCCCAGGAGAGGAGTCCATCTGTCCCTCCCAGGGGAAAGCCATGCCCAGAGCATCTAACACTCCTCAGGGCTCCTGTTGACATGTCACCCCTTGGGCATGGGTCAAAGGGGACCTGGAAAGGCCAAAGCCCCACGGCCCCACATCCTGGGACCACCTTCCCCTGGCTGATGTGGCCCCTTCCCTTCCAAGTCACCCTGCAGCCCCGGCCTCTCCTTTGGGGAATGGGGCTCAGCAAAGCGAGCAGAGCCCACGGGATGCCTGGAAAGGGGATTTATGTGCGGTGGCTTCCTGCCAGGCTCTCTCTCTCTCTCTCTCTCACATTGCTGCGGTTCCTGGGCTGCGCTGCTGCCTCCTGACCTCTGCACCTCGCTGCAACCTGTGCCGGGGCACAAGGCTCCCCCGAGTGACGCAGCCCTGGGGCTCGGCGTGGGAAAAGACGTCAGGACCAGGGGGAATGGGGCTGTGACCCACGGGGCAGAGCCTCGGTGCCCGCCGAGGTCAGCCTTCCCCTGGCTCCAAACACTGCAGCCAAAACCCTCCAGGGGAAGGAGGCTTTGGAGCCCTGGGTTTTTGGGGGGAAAGCTGTCCACAGCTTGTGGGGTGTCCTCCCCCAGCACTGGTGACCCCTGGACAAGGGGGAAAGCAGTGCCCTAAACTAATCCCATCCACGACAGGAGCAGGCTGGAGCGGTTGCGTAGCTGGGGTTTCAAGACAGGGGCAAATGTGTCATCAGGTTTCTTCTTCCAAGAACATTTTTATTGCCTTTACGGTCATTTCCCACTGAGATTTCCTGAGCTCAAGCACTGGGCTTGGAGCCACAGGGCCTGATCTGGCACCCACCACTCTGTGTTTGGGGAAACACAGCCATGGGTGAGCTGGGGACCAGGGATGCACCTTGTACAGAGGAGTCCTCTGCAGCCCACACTGGGGTTTTCGAGCAGCATCTCCCTTCCAAAGCACAGGGCAGAGTGGGCACAGCAGCTCAGGCACCCAGAGCCACACTGGGCTCCTCTGCACCCCGCTGGTAGAGGGCAGAGATCAGATCACTCCTCCCAGACTGTGGGTGCTCGTACCTTGGTCTTACATCATATGCAACACCTGCAGTGAGTTCAGCTGTTCTCTGCCTCGGGTGTAATGGAGATGAGGGGAAGGTTCTCCCTCACTGTGCTCAGAGCAGCCCCTATAAGGGCAGCGGGGTCTGGTGGGTTTGCAGTCGGTGTCTGCGTGGCTGGAGGGGCTGTGCCTGAGTTCCCTTTGCCGTTTCCAACCCTGGGCCTTTGGGGAAAACCTTCTGCAGTACAGAGCTCAGGGACATCTCCTTGGCCAGACTGCCCTCTAGACCCGTCACCTCTGTCAGCATCACCCACCAGCTCTCCTGATTGACACCAGCAGGCTTTTGGCCCGTGCCCTGTGTACGCCGTGTTAGCAATGGCTGGGTGCTGACACATAGCAATGCCATTAACCACAAGGAGCGTGGGCTTGTGGCCCCCAGTTATTCACAGCTCCCCTTGCCAGCCACACTTGTCAGCCGTGCCCACCCGCCACCAGGCACAGGGCTCTCCTGGCCATGCCACCCTCTGCAGGGACTGCCACCATCCAGCCACCTGCCCACGGTGCTGCCCGTGGGATCCCCAGCCCTCCCCCAGCCAGCGGGGAGGAGAAACCCACATGGATGCAGAAACCCAGGCTATAAAAGCATGCTCCCCTCTGGGATGCAACGGAGCTGCTGGCAAAGGAGGTGGCTGCCCTGGGAGAGCACGATGCCGGAGGGACGCAGCAGGAGGGTGCAGCAGTGCCTGGTGGTCTTGGCCGTGACCTGGGGTGCCAGCTTCTTCCCCTCACCTGCCCAGGCTCTGCAGAGGTAGCAGACATGCACGTGGAAGGGGGCCCACAGTGCCGTGGGTCTTGCTGTCATCCCCCTTGGTTTTTTTGGGTGCTTGGGCTGGTGCCGAGGACTGAAGAACTCTCCTCCGAGGACTGAAGAACTCTCCTCCTGCTACAGCCATGCTGGGAAACCCCTTTCCTCCTCCTTTTCCGTTCTGTGCTGGCACCCCTGCTCTTCCTTCCTCTTCCTCTCTCCTCCTGAGCACGGCGTGGCTCAGCATCACCCCTGTCTCCCCAGTAACCCAGGAGGCCGTGGCAAAACGCTTCACTTGCAGACGGATGAGCCGTGTGTGGGGCTGGGCTCCCCCGTGGGTGGCTGCCCGGTGTCGGTGGGTGCCTCCTGTAGCAGCCAGCCCCCCCCGGGCAGGGTGGGGGGGCGGCCGTGGTGCATCCTGCCTGCTGCATCCCCCCTCGTCGGGGCTGGTGTGGGGCTGGGGGGGTGCCGTGGCAGCAGGACCCACCGGAACCCGGCTGGCAGCCCCACGGCGCGGGGAGCTGCTGCCCTCTAGAGCCACCCGGCTGGATTTCCCACGGCAGCAGAGATGCAGGGGTGGGGGGGGAATGTGTGGCTGGGAGCTGGGAGGGGAAGGGGTCCTCTGTGGGTGCCTGGGTGCTCCGTAGCCTCCCCCAGCCCTGCCCCCGCTTCTCGCCCCCGGCAGGATCGCGCTGCGGAGGATGCCCTCCATCCGGCAGACGCTGCAGGAGATGGGTGTGAAGGTGTCCGACGTCTTCCCCGAGCTGAGGCAGAGCAGACACAGCAGCAGCGTGGCCGGACCCAGAAACGGGACGGCTCCCACCCTCCTCACTAATTACCTGGACGTGAGTCTCTCCCTGCCTGGGGGTTTGTCACCCCGACACGGCCCTGCACCCCACCGGGTCCTGCTCACTGCCCCTCTCCAGTGCATTTGCTGCCGGGGGCTCAGGTCTGTGTGACCCCAGTGATGCTCCCCATGCCGTCTCTCTTCCAGACCCAGTATTTCGGTGAGATCAGCATTGGAACCCCCGCCCAGACCTTCAAGGTGGTCTTCGACACGGGCTCGGCCAACCTATGGGTGCCATCCTACAAGTGCTCCCCCCTCTACAGCGCCTGTGGTGAGTCCGGGGGGAACATCCCTCCACCTCGAGAGCTGAGCCAAGTGGGCTGGGGTGGGTTTACCTTTGCACAGGGGGGTGGTCTATCTGTTGCTATCCACCCTCTGGCACCGGTCGGTGGAGGGTGGGTTCATCATCCCACAGAGACTTGGGGGAGCAGAGACCCTCGGCTGGCCCTGCTGCTGCTGCCTCCCTCGCATCCATTGATGCTCTGTCTCCCTCTCCCCAGTTTCCCACAGCCGCTATGACTCCTCCAAGTCACGGACATACATATCCAACGGCACGGGCTTCGCTATCCGCTACGGCACGGGCAGCGTCAAAGGCTTCCTCAGCCAGGACATCGTCATGGTGAGTGCATGCCCTGAATTCACAGACCTGGAGCTGGTGTGGTGGCCACGTGTGGCCCTGCTCCCCAACATGAGCAACCCCAGGTCTCCAAGAGTAAGGGGCGGAGGGGGCGTCTGGTGGGGGTTTAGCTCCCCCCCCCAGCTCCCTGCGTGGACACTTGTGTCCCTCCACAGGTATCAGACATCCCCATCATCCAGGTCTTCGCCGAGGCAACGGCGCTGCCCGCCTTCCCCTTCATCTTTGCCAGGTTTGACGGGGTGCTGGGGATGGGCTACCCCAGCCAGGCCATCGATGGCATCACCCCCGTCTTCGACCGGATCCTCTCCCAGCAGATCCTCAAGGAGGATGTATTTTCCGTCTACTACAGCCGGTGGGTCTCATGGTGTAGCAGGCACCAGGGCTGGGGAGGAGCTTGTTTTGCAAGGGATGGGCATTGCAACCACAGTGGTACTGGGTTTGCATCTTGGGACTGGGAAAGAGCCGTGACTGGGGCTGCAGGGCTCAGGCTGGGATGGAGCACACAGGCATGGGGAAGGATGTCTGGAGGAGCTGGGGTGGAGTGAGGCAGCGCAAGAGGCAGAGCCAGGTGGATGCTTATCTGGAGCTGCTGGGCAGGGAGTGCCAAGATCAGGAGAGGCTGCTCCACGCTCGTTTATCACTGTTGGATTGCACAGCCACCAGCTCTGCTAGTGGGGCTGGAGCAATCACAGCCGGGAGTGAAATCTCTTGAAGAAAAATCCGCACCAGCAGCCAAACCCTCTTTCATTTCTTGCCCCAAACTGTTGTGCCCCAGCATCCCTCCTCCCAGCAGCACCAAGGTACCACAGCCTGGCAATGAGCAGTGACAAACAGACCCCCAGAATGCTTGCTTAAAGCAGGCACAGTAGCTCTTGAGCACAACTGAAGGTGGATCCATCAATAATGAACAAAGTCTAATGGTGCTGGCTGCAACTGCGGCCTCATTTGGGTGCCGTTTGGGTCCCCTCAGCACCCAAGGGGCACAGTTGCTCTGGGACCACAGGCTTATGGAGCATCTCTCTCTTTGCAGAGCTTCGAAGTAAGAAGATGGAAAGCACGAGCGCTCTCGGGACGGCACCTACTAACGGTCACCCGCGCACCCCGGGGCTGGGCAGCAGACCCCACTCACACTGTCTGCCCCGGGTGAGCCCTGTACTGGTCCATGGGAGCTCACACCACCCCGGGCACTGCCCACATACCTGGCCTGGCACAGCTTGGAGACCTCAGCCTGTGGCACCCCCTCTTCTGCCGACTCTCACGCCCCTCTGAACTAACCCAGGGTTTCTTCTGCTCCACCTTGCTCTCTGCTGCTGCTCACGGGGTCAGCTGAGCCTTGTACCGGGTGCTGGTCCCTTCTCCTTGTTTTTTTTCAGGGACAAGCAGCCGAGGGGGAATCACTCCACTGTGTTTTACACCCTTAGGAACACTCCTCTGAAACCTGGGGGGGAAATAATCCTCGGAGGCAGCGACCCAGCCTACTACACTGGGGAGTTCCACTACCTGAACGTCAGCAAGAGCGGCTTCTGGCAGATCAGCATGAAGGGGTGAGGCCAGGGATGCCCCTGCATCCCACAAACCTCCCCCTGGGGTGTGGGACAAGGCAGGGGGGAGGCCTGGGAAAAGCTTGCTGGGTGCTGGGGAAGGTGGTCCACGGAGGCACGTGTTCATTCTGTGTTGCTGGTGGATGCTTTTCCCTCTGGAGGGGAGCGGGGTCGGTTCCTCCCGCACTGAGTTGCATCTCCAGGCTCAGCGAGGAGCTGGGGAATGCAGAGGGGGTGGCACCGTGGGCTGATTCAACTTGGAAGCCGCAGTGGAGGAGTTTTAACCCCCTTCAGTCCTGCCGAAGGAGTGTGAGGCACCAAAACAATCCCGTTTTGTTTGATTTTATATAAAAAAAAAACAACCAAAAAACCCTCACGTGATGAAGCTTAGCATTGGCCTTCGAGAAGCTTGAAGGGAGGGTTCCCAGTGCCCCTGGAGAGTCTTTGCTCTGGAGGCACTGGGAGCAGCACACGCTCGGCTCGGCTGGTGCTTTCTGGCCAAAGATATGGCACACTCGCCCGTGGGTGTGTACAGCCCTGGGGACCCCACTGCAACTGCTCTCCCCTCCCACTCCAGGGTGTCTGTGGGGGCTGAAATCCTCTTCTGCAAGGAAGGCTGTTCAGTGGCCATCGACACCGGAGCATCCTACATCACCGGCCCCGCCGGCCCCATCTCCGTGCTGATGAAAGCCATTGGGGCAGCAGAAATGGCCGAAGGAGAGGTGAGCCACCCTCCCGTGCCCCGCTCTGTGTCCCTGCCCTCTCGCTGCCGGTACCCCAGCCCATCCCTCCCCAAACTCATGGGCTCGGTGCTGTCTCCTCCTCTCACAGTACGTGGTGGACTGTGAGCAGGTCCCTCAGCTGCCCGACATCTCCTTCCACCTGGGTGGGAAGCCGTACGTGCTCAGCGGCTCAGCCTACATCCTTCGAAAAAGCCACATCCTTCTGTGTGGGGTCCTCTCCCTGGGGTGGGTGCATCTTGCTGGGGAGGGTTTCATCTTGGGGTGCAGCTCTCCTGCAGCATCCTGCATCCTCCTGGCTCCCCTGAAGCAGCTGAGACGAGCCCCAGAATGACTCTTCGTGTTTTTCCCCCAAACCCTCCTGTTCGGTAGAGGTGTCCAGATGAGCCAGACCAACCTGTTGCTGCTTCCTTGGGTGGTTTTGGGGGGGATTTGGGGTGCACAGCAAAGAGCAGAGACAGGCAGGGATCCTCCTTCCTGGAGAAAGGAAAAGTCATGGGCAAGGGAAGGGTGTTGAGTGGTGGATCACACCCCATCCTTGGGGATGCCGAGGTAGAGATGTCCTTCCTGGCACCTCCATCACCCCGTGGGGCTCTTCCTCTTTGCAGCAATCCCAGTACGGGGAGGATGTCTGTGTGGTGGGTTTCTCAGGGCTGGACATCCCACCCCCAGCTGGTCCCCTCTGGATCCTGGGTGCCAGCTTCATCGGGCACTACTACACCAAATTCGACCGGCGCAACAACCGCATCGGCTTTGCCACAGCCCGCTGACGGCCTCAGGGAGGCTGAGGAGAGGGACAGGGGAACCAGCCTGGAGGTTCCACCACCAAGAAGAAAGGATTTGAAGTGCAACCCAGAAGAGATGTTTCCTTCCAGCTCAGCCACCTCCTCTCTGTACTGAAGCAACTGCAAAACCTCGCCTTCTCCCACTCCAAAACCCCCGCTCTGCTTCCCGAGAGTCTCTGCTGCTGGGGAGAACCGAGCCTTAAATCCCTCTTCTGGGGAGTGCCTCCAGCCTGGAAATCCATTACGGGATCCTGGCTCTGGAATTGCACCCTCCAGGGACTTTTAGGGTGATGCACACTGGAGCTGCTGGCACGGCATGGGCTGCTGCTGGCACGGAGGTGGCGCGGGGGCTGCGGGCAGACTGGGGAGGGATGGGATGATCTGGTGGTTCGTGTTATTCTTTGAATAGGAGGAAAAGAGTCTGACTCTGTTTGAGGGTAGTTTTAGCTGGTGTTAACCCCGACCCTCTCCATGACTTAATATTAAACAATCTCAGAGCAACAGGAGACTGAGTTATTCCTGCCCAGGGGGAGGGATCAGACACTTTTATTAAGAGAACTGGAGAGCAAGGGTTCCTCTGTGACCCACCAGCTTCCTTTATGCCTTTCCCTGTTTGGTAAGAGCCAAACACATTCCCAGTTAGTGCCACAGCACTGATGTTTAGGTAAATCAGAGTCTTTCCAAACAGCAAAGGGGCTCTTTCTGCAGTAGATGAGCTGCTGTGTGGGCTATCCTGCCTTCCCATGCAGGAGCACTGGTCACAGCCCTGGGGACAGAGGGACAGGGCTGTACCTCTGCTCTGCTGCTCTTTGGGGAGGGGAAGGTGCCTGCTGTGGTGAAGGGTGGCTGACTTTGTTGTCCCCCCCCCGAGAAGGCAGCTTTGGCTGGATCTGTTTTTGTTGACGCATTGGCTCCTGATAATAATGGGCGGCTGGTCTCTGTCCCAGTTGTGTGTGGAGATGATGCTCAGCGGGAGCTGGAGCTGTGAGCCCCACACCGGCTGGCCTGGCAGTAGAGACAAACCAGTGCTCCCAGCTGGAGGCTGACATTTCCAGTTCTGCAGGAGAGCTGCAGCCCAGTGCTTGGAGTTACAGCCCAGCAGCTGCGAATCCAAGCGTTCCCCAGTGCCAGGCGGTTTGCAACACACTCCTCTCCAGTTCCACCAGCTCAGGTCTGCGACTCAGCTTCACAGCCGAGCCCTGGAAACGTGCCTCCACAGCAGAGCACAATGCTCGGGCTTCTGGAGCTGAGCCTGGAGCAAGCCACCATGTGAGTGCCACCGCTCGCAGAGGCTTCTCAACCTCGTTTCTGCCACCGGCCACGGCTGCTGATGAATTCCCAGTACTGCCCGAAGCACAGGCTGAGACGAGCTGCCTCCCAGGCTGCGGGGACCTTCAGGAGAGGGATGCTCCTGTCAGCACTGAGATGGTGGCTGCTGCGTGACCTTTCCAGCCAGAGAGGCAGCAGCCTCCGCTCTGCTGGCCAGCCCTCTCCTCCTCCTCCTCCTCCCAGTGTGGCCCTTCATCCCCTGCCCTGCCCCACCAAGCAGCAGCAGCAGCCTCACAGCAGAGAGGATGTGGCGAAGCGGATGTTTGTCCCTCCTGGGAGAATCCCTGCAGCCACGTAGCATTTAAACCTCTTCACGCTGGGATGCACAGTCTCCAGGGCCGGGAAATTTAAGGCACCCAATGGTGTTACTGGTTTCTTGCCATCACCTTCTGCAGTGCTGGTCCATCACCTTCAACAGAGGGATGAGGGGAGCGGTGGTGATGGCTCTTTTGGGGTGGAAGGAAGAGGGCCCAGCAGTTGGTGTGTCCTGCTTTTATCCAGCATTTCCTGAGCGCTCCCGGGTGCTCCAAGCAGTTATGGGACAGCCCAGGACACCCCAGGACAGCCCAGGGGCTGGGAAGCCACAGCAGCACAGGTAGGGCAGGCACAGGAGGCGGGGCAGAGCTGCTCAGAGACCCCCAGCTTGGGGACATCTGTGCAGGTCAGCTTTGGAGCTACAGCCCGACCTCTCCACAGCCTTCTGGCCACACAGAGATGCTGGCAGGCTTCTCCCCCTCCTTCCCACCGCAGGGAAACCCCCCTTGTTGGAGATGACTGAGCCTCCTCTATCCCATTCTATACCGCAAAGGCTCTGGAGAAGACTCGAGGGCACGTGAGCTGGCTTCAGCTCCCCCATGATGGCTTCTGCCTTTAGCCCTCAGCTGGAAAATGGTCAGGCTGGCCTAAAATGAAGATATTTTTGTGGATCCAGCTCTGTTCCTATTCAACAGAGTTGTTCCGAGCTGTGGGAGGGGGGGGGGGGAAATGCCTGGGCTGCTTGCGGTGCTGCTCCTGGGCCCCTTAAGCCGACCTATTAACACCTCTAATCGCCTGTGCCAGGGCAATTTCCTGGTGGCCGCGGAGCGGGGCTGGCTGCGAGGCACCAGCTCACCCGCAACCGCCCCGTCTTAACACCCCTGATTGCTCCGGGCGAGCAATTAGGCCAGGCTCGGCGGCGGGAGCAATTATGCCCATCCTATTAAAGCGGACAGAGCTCGCTCTATATTTAGGAACAGGGGGAGCTGGCTGGGGTTGGGTTGGGTTTTTTTTTTCCCCCTTTCCCCTTCCGTAAACGATTTTCCCCGAGTCTCCATGGTCCATTTAGCTGGTTTCAGCCGCAGCCAGCTGTAAACTTTGGAGGGGGCATTCTCTGCTCCCAGCCATGGGCAGTTGTTATTTCCTCTGATAATGAAGCTGGGGCTGGAGCGGTGTCCAAAAGCTGCGGGGGGGGCACAACAGACCTGTGCCAACGCACCAGCTATCTATCTATCTATCTATATCTATCTATATCTATCTCTATCTATCTCTCTATCTATCTATCTATCTATCTATCTATCTATCTATCTATCTATCTATCTATCTATCTATCTATCTATATCAAACCTCTCTCCAGCCCACCCGTAAACCCCCTCTGGGGGTCAGCACTTGGTGGCTGAGACGGGAGAGGGTGGTCCGGGAAGGATGTGTCCCCTCTTGGAGCCCCAGGATGCTGCCAGCACCTCTTGGGGTGCATCCTGTGCTTCCCCATCCTTTTTATCCCAGACCCCAAGGGGATGAGGGAAGGTGTGAGGAGCACCCCCTGGGTGGCTGAGGGGGTCTGGGGGGGCAAGGAGGGCAGTAGCAGCAGGTGCGGTGGGTGAAGGTGGGGAGCGCTGGTGCTGGTGCCAAGGCGGTTCCTGGTGTGGGGTCGGGGGGGCTTCCCGCTGCGGGTTCCGTGGAGGTCTGGATCCCGGGGGAGTTCCCAGTGCGGGTTCGGGCAGGGGGGTCCCGGTGTAGGTCCCAGGGACATTCCCTTTGCGGGGTCCCGGTGCGGATTCCAGCGGCGGGTCCCGGCGGCGGGTCCCGGGGGCGGTTCCCAGTGCGGATCCCGGGGGTGGTTCTCGGTGCGGGACCCCGGTGCGGATCCCGGGGCGGGGTTCCCGGGACGGTTACCGGAGGGATTCCCGGGGGAAGTTCCCGGTGCGGATCTCGGCGGGGTCCCGGTGCGGGTCCCGCTGACCTCACAATGCGGGCGGGCGCTGCCGCGGGAGGCGGGAGGGAGGCGGGCCGGTGACTCATGGCTTCCCAACGGCGGGCGGCTCCTCCCCGCGGTC
>VZTM01017453.1:242115-267673 GCA_013400555.1 Jacana jacana | reverse complement strand
CCCCCCTCCCTGCTCCCCGCAGGCTTTGGGGACCCCTCAGGCAGTCACGGAGCAGTGACAATGAATGTAAGTGTGTCCCCAGGGTCCTTCGAGGCTGCCAAGGTGGGTGAAGGCTGGGGAGCTGCCAGGGTGGCTGGTCCCCACCCCCCAGAGTCTCCTCTGCAGGTGCTGCACCCCTGCCCGCACCCAGTGCCTCCCAGTAGCGCTGATCCCGGGGGCAGGTCACGCTTGGGTTGTTTGGGGGCTCCCACCTTTGCCAGGTCGCTGGGGCTGAGCACAGGTTGGGATGGAAGCTGGGATTCAGCGCTGGGCTCCTGCATGGGACGGGGCTCGGCTATCTGGAGCTGGCAGGGCTTTTGCTGGGAGGACGGGGTCCTGCGGGGCTGGTGGCTGCCTGGCACGGGGGTCCCTTTCCCCCCTCCTCACTCACTGAGGGACCACCCTCACTGCCTGGGGGTGCCAGGTCTGGGGTGGAAATGTGAGGCTGGGGGTGTCTGTGCCCTCACCGGGCTCCTGGCGATGGGCAGGGGGGTGCAGAGGTGGCGGTGCTGGGTGCACTTAAACATACGTACGTGTTGTATGTGTGTCCTCTGACGGCACACGCTTCCCCTGTGCCTGGAGGGTCATTAAAAATGTATTAATAGCCAAGTGTAATTAAATACAAGAAGCTGCAGGAAAATACATATGAAAGGGCAGATGGCAAAAGGCAGGAACTCGGAGTTCCTCAGAGCACATAGTTATAGGGGCAGGAAATGTCTGTGCAGCACCGAGTAGCGATGGCTGTTTGAGAGAGAAGGATCCAGGCTCTCTCCAGGCATCGGAGGGGGTCAGTGTTCAACAGCAGCTTGTGTGTGCGTGCATGTGGTTTTAATTAAAAAAATGAAAAAAAAAAACAAAAAACAAACCCAAACCCCTGAAAAACCTCAGGAGTTGTCGTGGGGGGTGAGGGGGAAGAGCCTTCAGTTGTGTTTCTCTCAGCTGCTATTGCAAGAGCTGTTTGGGAGGGGATTGGAGCGGTGCACTGGTCCTCAGCTGGTTCCTATTAGCGTTCCTGTCCGCTTTCCTCCACGCTCTGGAGCTGTGCCTGCTTCACACCACCTCGTTGCAGGGTGTCAGTGCCCAGCTGCTCGCCGGGGCTGTACCAGGCTGCGCCGGTGACACGGGAACAAAAACCTCCCCGGTGCTTGGGGCAGGGTGCGGGTGATGGGGTGGAAGGGTCCGGGCACTCGGCCTCCCCTGCCTGCCCTTCTGCCTCCTGGGGGCTTCAGCCCCCTGTGCTCCAGGTTGTGCCCGCTTTCCAGGGCTGCTCATCCTGTAAGCTCCATCCCTGGGCAGCAGCATCTCCGTGCCGAGGAGGCACAGGCGGTATCGGTGAGTCAGCCAGCCGTGCTATCAGGGAAGCAGGCACTCCTCCATCCCTCATCTGGTGATAAGAAGAGCAGCAGCGACGTGGAGCCAAACCCCTGCCAGGACTCCAGCGTGGTTGGACTCTTTTTGGTTTTTTTCCCTCTATCTTTGTTTTTAGCCCGACTTTGGCAGCAAAGTGCCCTGCTGCAGCCTGGCCCTGGGGGTTGCCTGCGCTGGGAGGCTTCGGGGAAGCCGAGGGGGTCTCACGGCGGAGACTGCACCGGGGTGTTGGATGGAGCTGCTTCGCTTCAGCATCTTTGCACCAGGCTTGGGTCTTGCTTGGCGTTTAATTGCTGCAAGGCTCTTGGTGTGGACTCACGCTCGCTTTTTCGCCCCCCCCCTTCCCCTCCCTGCTGTCACGCAACCGCAGCGGGGAAGGATTTGGGCTGGTAGCAGCACGGAGGCTCCTCTCAGAGCTGACTGCTCTTTGGATCCACAAGGAGTGGCACCAGGCATCTGCCAAGCAGCCGTTTCTCAGGAGCTGGAGGAGCCGCCGCCCCCAAACCAGGCGAGCCCCTGGGTGCGTGTGTGCAGGTTGCTGGCGAACCACGTGGGAGTCTCCAAAGTTAACAGCCTGGAATTCAGGGGGGATAAGGCCCGGTAATCCCCTTAAAACCCTCTGGAAAGGGCTGACAGAGGCTGTGGAGCAGCAAAACAAAGCAGCACGAGGACTTTGCAGGCGAGGCAGCGCCGAGCATCTCGACGTGGAGCCATTCACCTGCAGCTGATGGAGATAGCACCGGCCCTGGGTGCAACACCTTGTGTGTGGATGGGCCATGGCACCTTTTGCTTGCTGAATTTCTGGCCTCAGGGGCCTGACAGGACAAGGAGAGGAGAGAGCCAAGCACGGCACCGTGGTGGAAACACAGATTATCTGCCCTGGGGGAAAGCAGCTCGGTTGCTTGAGAAGCTTCAGCCCTCCCTGGCCGCAGCTGAGGGGCAGCAGCCCCGTGGGACGTGGTGGCCAGCTCACCGCCTGCTGTGCTGGCCCCGAATCCAACACCGGCCAGCTGTGCAACGAGGGGCGTCAGCGCCGTCTAACTCCGGGTGCCTCATTCCAGTGCTTTGAGTTTCCCCCGGGAGAGCTGCATGGGGAGCCCTATATATAGGCACCCTATATAGGAGCGTGAGTTGCTGAGTGGGATGTCTAAAATTAGCTGTCCCACCCCCGAGCACCGCTGCTGCCGTAACACGCGCCCTCGCCCCCCTCCTGCTCCACCAGCATCACACCGGCTCCCCCAGCCCAAAAGGGGATGGAGCAACCGCTCTCATGGGGAGCAGCAGCACCCCAGCACGGTCAGCACTGGGGCTGAGCATCCCACCTGCCCAGCAGGATGATGGAGCAGAGGGTCTCCCATTGGGGTGATGGAGACCTGAGCCCCTGGGGGCACCAGAGGCCACTGGAATCGCCACGGGACGGGGAGAGGAGCCCCAGGGCAGGCAGCAGTGGCAGCCCCTGCATGTGCACGGGCAGGCGGCCAAGCTGGGCCGTCGGGAGAACAAAACTCTCTTTCCATCTGTGAGGAGCCATCAGAGCCATGACACGAGACGTCCCCAGCAGAGACGTCCCTGCCTATCAGCGACCCAGCCCCGCGGGGAGGGTCAGGAGGAGGAGATGGGGGTGGTGGGGGTGGTGTTTGCTCTGTGTTGTTTGCTGGGTTCCGAATTCTTTTTTGGTTGTGGGTTGTGGGTTTTTTTTGTTTGTTTGTTGGTTGGTTGTTTTTTCTTTCATTTTGTGCCAAAAGATTTAGGCTGGGGTTTTTTGGGGAGTGATTCTCAGGGCCGCTCGGGTGCCAAGTGTGCTGGTGGCACATCTGGCCTGAGCTATTCCTGAGCTCCCAGGTGGAAAAATAGCAGCATTTCCACCCCAAACCGCCCGCTTTGCTCAGTGCCTGCAGAGCCCCAGTGCACACGTGAGCCTCGAGACCTTGCAAACTCGTGCCACCTGCTGCAGGAGCTTCCCTGGCTGCCCTGGGCTTCGTGCTCTCTTTTGCCTTTTATTGCCTTTGCCAACGTTGCTTTCTCCCTGCTGGTGGGGAGGGGGTCCCTGGTGTGGCAGGGATGTACAAGCACCGTCTCTGCCACCCCTCTCCCCCTCCAGCTCTTCACCGATGGCATCACCAACAAGCTCGTGGCCTGCTACACGGACGAGGGCATGGCAGACGCGGTGCTGGTCCGTGTCTATGGCAGGAAGACGGAGCTTTTCGTGGACCGGGAGACGGAGCTGAGGAACTTCCAGGTGCTGCGTGCCCACGGCTGTGCCCCTGACCTCTACTGCGCCTTCCAGAATGGGCTCTGCTACCAGTTCCTGCCGGGCATCGCACTGGGGCCCGACCACGTGCGGGACCCTCACATCTTCAGGTGTGCGGGCCCAGGGAGGACATGAGGGATGGGTTTGGGTTGGGAAGGGACCTTAAAGCTCCCCCAGTGTCATCCCTGCCCTGGGCAGGGACACCTCCCACCACACCAGGTTGCTCCAAGCCCCCTCCAACCTGGCCTTGAACCCCTCTAGGGATGGAGCAGCCACAGCTTCTCGGGGCAACCTGGGCCAGGCTCTCCCCACCCTCACACCCAAGAAGTTCTTCCTGAGATCTCATCTAAATCTCCCCTCTTTCAGTGTCAAACCCTTCCCCCTCGTCCTGTGGCTTCCCTCCCTCATCAAGAGGGATGCTCTTATCGCCAAGCTTTTAAAGCATCAGCTTTTGGTGAATCAAGTGTGGGAACCACAGCGTTTATCTGGCCAGGTGATCACTCCAGTTGACCCAGTGAAGGGTCTGGAAATGCTGCAGAGGCTCGTGGCTGAAGTGGAAGGGAGTTTCAGCTGGGCTGACCCTGCCTTTTTAAACATGGCCTTTGGGGATCCCCCCTCAGGGCTGGTTTTGAGGAGCACTTTTCCTGGGGATGCTGCTGCACAGCCACCTCTCGCCTGCTTATCTGATGTTTCCTTCCAGGCTGGTGGCCCAGGAGATGGCCCGGGTACATGCCATCCACGCCAACGGGAGCCTCCCCAAGCCCATCCTCTGGCAGAAGCTGCATAAATACCTCACCCTTGTGAAGACGGATCTCAGCCCAAAGGTATCCAACCCCAGGTAAAGGCAGAGGGATCCCAAAGAGCCAGGCTCTGGCTTGGGCATCCGCTGCCCACCCATCTCTCAGTCTCCCCCAGTATGGGACCAGGGGGAAGAGCCCTGGTTCCCAGGTAAAGCCTCTGTGGGACTCTGGGGATGGTGAACTGGGTTGGGAAGGGTGTAGGGGCTGGATCTGGCCACGTGGAAGCTTCTGGATTGTTACTGCTCCATGAGCACAGTCGTGGCCAAGCTCCTGCAAGAACGGGTGGGATGCAGGCATCTGCATGCACCCTTCAGCATCTTTCCTGCCAGTTCAGGAGCAGGGTCAGGGCAGAAAGAGCTCTGGGTTGTTTCCAGATACTCCCACCCTCTGTAATAATCAGCCCCCTCCTCCTCTCTGCAAATCCAGCCAGCATTTTAAGTCCTCCTTAGAATAAGCTAGAGCTCAAGCCCTTCTTATGGCGGGGATCTGAGCAGCTAGAGTTGGTGGAGGGGATGCTGGAAACCCAGTGGGCATTAGAGCAGCCAGTCCCCCTTTCAAACCAGTTCATCCCATTTTTGGGAGCCTGGGGTTCACGCCAGGTGAGTGTAGGGGTGTCAGAGAAGGATGCAGGCAGCCCCAAGAGGCTGAAGTGAAGGAGGTGAACGAACCCAAAGGCAAGCAAATAATTAACCTGTTTCCTGAGGGGCAGGGGTAGGACACGGGGCTTTTCTCAGCCCCCCTCCACTGCAGGCAGACTTTACCCAAGCCTCCGCCTTCAGTGCAGCCAATTAAGTAATTATTAACTGGCTCTCTTCTTGGAATTGAAACTTCTGAGGTTACTGAGAGGGTACATGCCCTGGCAGAGTCCCAGAAAAATTTCCCATGGCATGGAGTTTAGTCGGGCGCTTTGGGAGCGAGTGCTGGGGGGGACACACAGTGACACACTCTGTGGCTGGTTGGGTGAATTTTGGGAGGTGGATGGGGAGAAGGGAAGGGCTGAGGTTGCACCCTGGTATCTGCCAGGTGCCCTGGGTACCACACCAGAGGGTGTCCCCACCAAACCTGACCTCCCCAAAAACCAGCCTCGTCACCCCTCGCTTTGTGTCACTGATGAGTCCGTTCAGACAATGCACGGAGGGAAGCACTGGGCAATGCTGTCCCTCTGCCCCTGAGGGAGGTTCTCCATGAGCAGAAGTGATTCCAGCCTGTCCCCCCTCCCCAGCTTCCAGCAGGACGTGCCCAGCCTGGAGATGCTGGAGCAGGAGCTGGCCTGGATGAAGGAAACGCTCTCCCAGCTGGGGTCCCCCATTGTCCTTTGCCACAACGACCTGCTCTGCAAGAACATCATCTACGACAGGACACAAGGTTCGTGGCAGCAGGAGGGGTCTGTCCCCTGTCATCCTCCCGGGGGGGGGAGCAGCAGCTCCATCTCCAGCCCTTCTCACAGCCCCAGCCTTTGCCTCCGCAGAGCACGTTCGCTTCATAGACTACGAGTACACCGGGTACAACTACCAAGCTTTTGACATTGGGAACCACTTTAATGAGTTTGCAGGTGAGCTGGGGTCCTCCCCGTGGCACCAAAAGGCATCCCACCCCTCCACCCCCCGCCTCTGAGGCTGCCCCCAGCTCTCCCGCTCCCTGGGGATGGAGGAGGCAGTTGCATCCCCAGCCCCATAGTGGGAAATGAGGCAATTCCTGGGTTGGCTGAGGTTAGAGTGATGTGTGAGGGAGGGTCTCTGCTGGTGGTGGGTGCTGTGCTGGCAGGGGTGAGCAGCCTGGCCGCTGCCAGGATGCAGTTCCTGCATGAACCCAGCTCTTAACCACGCACGGGCTGGGGGAGTGCCTGGAATCAGCTTGTGGACCCCTGGAGCTGCAGGGGTTTTGCTCACCCAGCCGTGCCCTGTGGTCAGGTCCCTTTGCCCTGGAGAAACCCTCCCTTTTGCCCTTCCTGCCCCTTGGGCATCGCTGACCCTGGCTCCCCTCGCAGGCGTGAAGGAGGTAGATTATCGCCTCTACCCCAGCAAGGAGACCCAGCTGCAGTGGCTGCGCTCCTACCTGCAGGCCTATAAGCAGCTCACCCAGGGGGACCGAGGAGGCTCGGGGGTGTCCGAGGAGGAGCTGGAGGCTCTCTACGTGCAAGTGAACAAGTTTTCTTTGGTGAGTGGTGGTGGTGGGAAGGAGCCAGGCTCTCTGGAGGACTGCCCAGGGGGGTGGGTTTTGCTCTGGTCTGAGCTGCAGCTCGGCTGGTGAAGATGGGGGTGCAGGTACCAGCCTGAGGTTTTGGGGTCACTGGGGGTAGGAGGCTTCCCTGAAAAGCCTGGCTGCACCTCAGAGACACTGAACCCTCGGGCAAGGTCAAAGATAGCTCTGGCTACCTGCCACCCCCTGACACATGCCAAGGGACAGCATGTCTCTGATAGCTGTGGCCTTGGCCATCCCTTCAGAGAGGTCAGACGGACCCTGGACCCAGCTGAGCATGAGGAAAACCTCTTTCATAAATGCCATGGGCCGGCAGAGCTGATTTTTCTGGTGATTTAGGGCAAATTGTCAGCTGGTTTCCTGGCTGGAGCTGCCAGGAGGGTCATCCCAGCTGCAAGCACAAAAGCTCGTACCCTAAGCATGTTGTGTGGCTGTTCAGCATCCTTCCTGCTGGCATCCCTGGCCTGGGCTTGGACCAGCCTCCAGAGCATATAGAAACACATGTGTGACCAACCTCAGCTGGCTGCCACCCCGTGTCCTGTCATCACAGCCATGGGACCTCATGGGACCTCTGGCCAGGAGAGGCACAAACGACTCATCCCATGGGCAGGGATGCTCCATGCCCATTTCTGATCCTTGTTTTGTCTGTCACAGGCATCCCATTTCCTCTGGGCGTGCTGGGGCCTGATCCAGGATAAATACTCTACCATAGACTTTAACTTCTTAAGGTGAGTCCACTGGGGCTGGGGGGCATTTGCTCCCAGCACAATTCAGTGTTAAATGACCAGAGCAAGAGGATCCCAGTCATCCCTCCATGCTGGAAGGGATCCTTCAAGGCAAGGGGACATGGGGCTGGGGGCACAAGTGTCTCACGTCTGTCCCTCTCTCCTCAGATATGCAAAGCTAAGGTTTAAACAGTACTTCAAGATGAAGCCGGTGGTCACAGCCCTGGAGATTTCTAAATAGGGTCTCCAGCCCGTGAGACCCTGAGCTATTTTGTCCTTGCTGCGTCCACAGCCCTCACATCCCCCTCGCCCCTTCCCTGCCCCAGCTGGGGGCGAGGGTAGGTCCTGATGGTGGGAAGGGGGAAGAGGAGATCCATCCCAGCCACCGACTAAAGGAGACCCTGGACATACCTGAGACTGGACCATGAAATGCTCGAGAGGACCATGGCCTCAGAGAGGCCCCCGCCTACTTGAGGAAGCCTTACCATCGCCTTAACGCCGAGTCCCAGCTCGGCCCCGGTGCCCAGCGGCTCTGTGCTTTGCTGGCACCACTGCTGCTTGGCCTGGCACCTGGATTGCTCCCTCCATGCTGTCCCTGAGGGGGGAAACGGGTGCCACCATCTGCTCAGGAGCCTCCAGAGCTGCCCAGTTGCTTTAGCTGCCCAATGCAGATGCTGTGCCTATCGCCTTTGCTGCTCCCTCTGTCCCCTCTTCACTCCTCAGTGCTGCTTGAGCTCCCACCCCCAAACCAGCACCTTCCTCGGGGTCAGTATTGGTGCTGGGCTGGGGCTGTCTCCAAGCACGGGACCCTTTTTCCACGAGGATGCTGCTGGGATGGTACTAAGTGGCAAGGGAGAGGTCACAGCCATGAGCCACGTGGGCTCAGGGACCAGTGGGCTTTTGCTGGTGGGCACTGGGTGCCTGCACCTCCTGCAACATGCTCGGGCCATGGCCGGCTCTGCTCTTCCCCACGGCCATGGTCTCCCAGGCTCCTGATAGCTCCCTGCTCCCATTGTGATTTCCCTAGAGAGCAAGGGGCTCCCAGCTCTGCCTCCCCCAGGGCCAGGAGGGGTCGGTCCTACCCCAACATGGGCACTATCCCTATGTGGGACCCCCAGCAGGAGGCTGAATGGAGCTGACCTGCTCCATGAGCTGGGCAGAGCTCCATCCCCTGACAACACTCAGCTGGGCCCCCACCACAGGCTCTGCAAGGGTGAGCCTGGCCCGCTGAGCACTGTCCAACTCATGACAGTGGTTGTGCATCAGCTGGGGGGTGGAATCAGACCCCTCTGCCCCTGCCTTGGTGAGTGGTATGGGGACAAGGTGGCTGCCCCTGTCACCTCTGCGCAGGCACTGGAACCTGCCCCAGCTTAAGAACCGGGACTGTTGTTGCATCTGGTGTTTGTTTTGGTGCAAAATAAAAGCTGCTGGTAGCTGGAAATAGAGGATGGTGGGTCTGTGGGGCTGGCACAGGATGTGTGCCGGAGCAGGGGCAGCACCCCTGGGAGCTGGGGGTATGGCTCAGCCCCTCTCCTGCAGCTGGAGGTGCTGGGGAAGGCCAGACCAGGAGCAGAGATGCTGGAGGATGCTTTTCCTGGCAGAGTGGGCTGCTGCTGCCCCACTCCCCCCCATGCTCCTGAATCTCCTTTCTGTGCAGCACTCACTGCCTCTTCCCCACTGGCACCAACTGCTGGGGATTGTCCTTGTCCCACAGCAGTGCCCCGTGGTCTGAAACAGCTTTCTGCGGAGCTGAAGGCTGGTCCCACATCTTCATTGTGGTCCTCCTCCAAGGCCCTGCTGGTCTGCAGCTCTGGCAAGGGCAGGTTGGCTGCAGGGGACACCGGGCAGAGGATGCTGAAACCCAAACCTGCTGCCATGTGGGGTGAGCACCTTGAAAAAACCAGGGATGAGGGGTGGGAAGGAGGGGGAAGCAGCCTGGGACCCACTGTGGACAGGCAGGGCAGGAGAAAGAGCTAAGAAACAGCGTGAGTGAAAACGTTACGGGGAGCAGGAGCCTTAGGAGGGGGCTGTGCTGGAAAGAGGGGCAGGGAAAGCGGGGGGACAAGCACCCTCCATCTGTGCCCACATGGGGTGAGAGCTCCCCATCCAGTCCCCAGCCCCAAACTGGCAAAGCCCAGACCCAGATCTCTGCTCCAAAAAGTCATCTTTATTGTGCCAGGGGGTGGGGTGGGAGAATTGTAAACAAGTATGTGAAATATACAGGTTAAGTTACTCATAGTCTTATTAACAAAATAAAGCTCTATCTATATTTACAGTCTTTAAAAAAAAAAAAGAAAAACAAAAAAGAGAGAGAGAGAGAGAGGAAGAGCTGCATCTTTGTGGGGCATATCTGCTTCCAACCCCCTCTGCAGCACAGCCCGTCCCACCCTGGGAACCAGCCCCCCCGTCCCCAGGGACCCCAGCCCTGGCCAGAGCAGCCTGGGGAGGGGGAATAAATAAAGCACTGACAAAGGGGAAAGAGAGGAGAGAGGCATTTGCTGGGTGGGCGAGGAGGCAGGACCCTCCCTCAGATAAACCCCATCCTGAGGGCAGCCCCGCAGGGTGCTCCAGACCCCCACCCCAGGGCTGAGGACACGGCTCTGCTGCGAAGTTCCCCGCTGCAGGGCTTGTGTTGTGTGTCTCCCCATCCGGTGTGGCCATCCCCGTTTCCCCCACCACCACCACCACCAGCCCCGGCTGCTGCAGCTTGGAGTCAGGGTGCCTGTTTCTGGCTGTTGCCACAGGGCGGTGCACGGAGGCTGTGCACAGCCGGACACCCTGCAGGTACAACCGGCCACTGTGCACGCACAGCCGGACGCTGTACAGCCCCCCTGCACCCCAAATACCCCTGGGCCAGGCTCTGACCGGAGCAAGGTCTGTATATATATAGTTAATTACTTCTTTTTTTGTTGTTTTTAGCTGCTATTTGGTGTCTGTCTCTGTGACTTTCACGCTGCAGGTGGAACCTGTGCCTTGGAGAGACGGGGTGCAGGAGGGAGAGGTGCCCAGGGATGGATGGATGGGGGGGCACAAACAGGGTATGTACCCACCACAGCCGGGGCTCGTGCCCGGGGCAGGGGCTGGTCGNNGGGCAGGGGCTGGTCGGGGCGGGGGGGGGGCACTGGGATAACGGCACAGCCACGGAACAGGCACCCACTTTATTTACAAAGTGGGCCAGGGCTGTCAGGAGCACAAAGGGCTCCTCGGAGCCTTTGGCTGGTGCTTCGGCCAGGCAAGAGCTAAAAATGGCTCCGTGGGAATTTGCTGGCAGGCTCTAAAGACCGAGAGGGAAAGGCAGCAGGGAGGTCAGGCCAGGCTGAGCGAGGGACAAGCCTGTCCCCATCCCATGTCCCCGGCAGTGGGGGCTGGAAGCCACTGCAGGTGAGGCTCCCTGCAAGGGACCCATGGGTGCTGGAGGGCTGGGGGACGCTCTGGAGGTTTGCCCACAGCCCAGTACCCTTGGGTCCCTCCCAGGGGGCTGCAAGGGGGTGACAGCTTCGCAGCTGTGACACCCACATCCCTGGGCCAGGTGACATCTCCTCCCCATGTCCCTGTGACAGAGCAGGACTGAGCTGCAGAGCAGTGTTCCCAGCAGCGGGAACCCTTGCCAGATTGCCCAGTGGGGCCAGAACATCCCAGCTGTGGCCCCAGGCAACCGACAGCATCCATCACGGCTCATCCCACCCAAAATTCTGGTTGCCCACTATCCTGGGCTACACCAGCAGCATCCACGGGCAGCAGCAACTCCTGCCTCTTGGGTAGCAGCTCTCCTCTGCTCCCAGGACCATCCCTTTGGCTGAGTCCTGTCCCACTGGGGGGCGGGACGGGACACTCTGACCTCCCTTTTTGGTGACAGCCACCCCTGCCTCCCCACCACCACCACCACCAGCACCACCACCAACCCCCTCTAAGCCCCCCCCTCAGTCTGTCAGCACCACCAGCTCGCCGTCGCTCTTGTCCTCGCCCTCCGAGTCCTCCTCCTCGCTGTAACGGTACATCTCACCGTCAGCCACCGAGTGCCCGTCGTCGCCGCCGCCTCCGCCACCACCGTCACCTTCCTTGAGGCTGCGGGTGTTGACGATGACGGGCATGCTGGGGTCCATGCTGCGGGGCAGGTAGTGCTCCATCAGGGGGGGTGTCAGCTGCATGCCCACCGGCCGCTGGTACAGCACGTCCGAGGAGGCGGGGGGCATCTGGTTGCCTTGGGGCCTGCGGGACAGGGGAATGCAATCACCGGCCGGGGGCGGGGGGGGTTGTGTGTGGAGGTGCTCTCCCTGCCTCCCCCACCCCACAGGCACCTCAGAGAGTCATCCCCCAGCCCCAGGTGGGAGGAAGGGGCACGTTACCCTATCAAGTAGCCCTGCCTGGCGTCCTGCCGCCGGTTCCTCATCAGGGCCTTGTACTCGCCCACGCGGAGCCGCTTCCCCTCCACGATGCAGGTGCGTTTGGGTCGGGGCTTGTACTTATAGTCGGGGTATTTCTCCAGGTGCTGCCGGCTCAGCCGGGCTTGCTCCTCATAGTAGGGCTGCTTCTCCTGGTTCGTCATGGATTTCCACCGGGAGCCTGTGGAGCGAGGAGCCGCGGGAGGTGCTTACAGCCTACCTGCTGTGATGAAACCCACGCTGGCTCCCGGCTGGGATAGTGGTCTCAAGAGTTAATTCATGCACATAGAATCATAGAGTGGTTTGGGTTCAAAGGGACCTCCAAGTCCATCCAGTGCCACCCCCCGCCTTGGGCAGGGACACCTCCCACCTTGGCTTGAACCAGGTGGCTCCAAGCGCCCTCCAACCTGGCCTTGAACTCCTCCAGGGATGGGGCAGCCACAGCTTCTCTGGACAACCTGGGCCAGGCTCTCACTACCCTCACACCAAAGTTGTTCTTCCTGATATCGCATCTAAATCTCCCCTCTTTCAGTTTAAAACCATTAACCCTTGTCCTATGGCTCCCCTCCCTGATAGGTAATCCCTCCCTGTCTCTCCCAAAGTTCTTCCCCACATCTCAGCTCAATCTCCCCTCTCTCAGTGTCAAACCCTTCCCCTCCTCCTATAGCTCCCCTCCCTCATGAGTGCCTCCCAGCTTGTCTCGAGCCCCTTTAGGGACTGGAAGGGGCTCTGAGGTCTCCCAGAGCCTTCTCTTCTCCAGGCTGAACCCCCCCCAGCTCTCTCAGCCTGTCCTCCCAGCAGAGGGGCTCCAGCCCTCACAGCGTTTTCCTGGCCCTCCCTGCTCCAACAGGTCCATGTCCTTCCTGCGCTGAGGACTCCAGAGCTGGACACAGTGCTCCAGGTGGGGGGGTCTCACCAGAACAGACAGAGCAGAGGGCTCGTATCATCCCCTGTGCAAATGGCACCTGAATTTGGCGGCAGCCGGTGAGAGTGGCCACCCAGATGGGAGCCCCGTGCTCTCTCAGCACACCAGGCACAGGTCCCCAGCCCTGACCTTCCCCAGGCACCTCCTGGGCCACAGCTTTCCATCCTCTCCAAGGTATGGCGAGCAGGTGCTGCAGCTAAAATAGGCTGTGCCGGCATGTGACTCGCATTCCCCCACTGCCTGACCTTTATTGTCATCACCACCAGTAGCCCAGGCAGGAGCACAAAGCAGGGCACAGCACAAAGGCTGGGCTGGGAGAGGAGCTCAGGGCAGGGCTGCCAGAGAGAAGGGATTAATCCCCTCAGCTTAGCACCTGGGAGGCTGCGGCTGGACTGGAATCCAGTTTGGGAGAGAGAAGGACAAGCTGGAGATGCTTGGAGATCCTCTACAGCCTTGGAGATGCTCAACAGTAAGAGGACACAGCCCTGGGCATCCTGATGGGACCATGGAGTTAGCCAGGCTTTGAGCAGGGCTTTGGGCTGCTCACCTCCAGAGACACCCCCCTGTCACTGAAATCCTCCTGTGAGTCCCCCCACATGCCCCTTTCCTGACTGTCCTTCACCCGCTAGCATGGCAAAGCTCCTCCAGGAAACTCCCACATCTGCACCATGAGTCGTGGCCCAGGTAAACTGAGGCATGGAGGCATAGAATAATGGAATGGTTTGTGTTGGAAGGGACCTTTAAGTCCATCCAGTGCCACCCCCTGCCCTGGGCAGGGACACCTCCCACTTTGGCTTGAACCAGGTGGCTCCAAGCCCCCTCCAGCCTGGCCTTAAACCCCTCCAGGGATGGGGCAGCCACAGCTTCTCTGGACAACCTGGGCCAGGCTCTCACCACCCTCACAGCAAACAAGTTCTTCTTGAGATCTCATCTAAATCTCCCCTCTTTCAGTTTAAAGCTGTTACCCCTTGTCCTATGGCTCCCCTCCCTGATAGGGAATCCCTCCCTGTTTCTCCTGTAGGCCCCCTTTAGGGGCTGGACCGAGAAGATGCAAGCCCCTTGCCCATGGTGTGTCCCTCACCACCTCCTTCCCAATGTGCTCAGCCCCTTGCACCACCTCAGACCCACGTTTCCATGAGCAGGAGAGCACAGGGGAACCACCCCCCCTACACACACACACACACCTGGGTACATATGGGCTCTGGACCACCCGTCCATCTGCTAAATTTGGAGCCCCTCAAGCAGCAAGTGGCTCCAGTCCCCAGGCAGAACCACACCAGCTATTTAAAGCCACAGACACCCTCTGTGACAGCACACAGCTCACCGCAGAGCTCCTGCTCCAGGACCTCCCCCCCCGGACCCCGTGGTTGCAAAGGGTTAAGCGGAGGAGATCCTGCCCACATGCTCTTTCAAAGGCCAAAGCAAGAGAAAAGCTTGGCCTTTGTTTTGTTGGGTTTGGTTTTTTGGTTTGTTAAGTTGTTTTTTTTACTTTAAGGAGCAGAAAAAGGAGGTGGTGGCAGAGCGAGGGGCTGCGCGTCGCAGGGGACACTCCTGGCCCCTCTGATGGGCTCATTGGTGACCACATCACTCCCTTTTACTCGCTTTTAATGGCCATGGGGAAGGGCTGGTGTGACCAAGAGCGGCAGCAGGACCACTGCTGTCAGGGGGGGGTCAGGAAGGTGAGGCTCATGCTGCTACAGGCACCTCCCAGAGTGATGCTACAACAAGGGGAGCATCATCTTGGTGGCTAGCTCTCTCCGTGGGAGGCTGAGGATGAGCGAAGCGAGCAGCCAGGGGGATGCAGAAGGGGGTCCTGGCACTCCCCCAGCACTCACCCAGGATCTTGCTGATGCTGGAGTTGTGCATGTCCGGGAAGGCCTGCAAAATCTTCCTCCTCTCGTCTTTCGCCCACACCATGAAGGCGTTCATGGGCCGCTTGATGTGATTGTTGTTCCTGGACTCAGGGAAGGGCCGTGAGCCTGTAGGGGGGAAAGCCTGGCTGAGATCAGGAGCCAGAAGATGGAGCAAGCAGCAATGGGGGGCTCACATCAGGCTGCTCTCAGATGTCCTTACCATCCATCTCACAGGTCAACAGAGCCTCGTCCAGCCGGTGGGCAGGGGCCTCCTCCATCCGCTCCTTCACGGGTGAAGAGTCAATCCCACCATGGTCCTGCAAGAGGGCAGTGTCAGGAACAAGCTCCAAGCTGTGGAGCCCACATGGATGGAGACCCAGCTCTGGCAGCCAATGGGGTGGTCAGAGAAGGGGATGGTGACCAGCCAGTGGGGTTTCCTCACCTTGCGGTAGGGGTTGCTCAAGGACCCCTCCATGGCTCCGCTGTGGCTGTGCAAGAGCTGCCGTGCGTCCTGGATGGCTTTGGTGATAGCGTCGCCTTCGCCCAGGAACCCTGGCAGGACAACATCACCATCAGCACCAGCACCCACTCTTCTGACACCCCATAGCACCCCATCCCACCCCAGAAATCACAACTGCACATGCCAAGAGGGTGGCACAGAGCAGCAAGTGCCCACCCAGGCCACCCCAGGGACCAGAGATGTCCCCTGTGTCTGGGAGGTGGCCATGGGACCATCCATCAGTGAAGGCAATTGGGAACCCACCCAGAGGCAGGTTGGACGGGCTGGTCTGCAGGTCCCTGGTGGCCCCGTGATTTGGTGTGAGGGACTGACAGCTGCTCATCTTCAAACTGGGCGAGCTGGAGGCACTGGGGAGGTCGGAACCTTTGGGTTTGGCTGTCAGGTTCAGCGGCTGCGAGGTCTCCTGTGGTGGAGGGGTGGAGAGGAGGGATGAAGCAGAGCCCCCCCACAGCACCCCAGCCCGGGGGATCAAGGTGCTTTGGGGCTGTACCTGCATCTGGAGGTGGCCCGAGCCGGCGGGTCTCTTCAGCGTGGGAGGAGGGGGGCTGTGAAGCAGCTGCACTGGGTAATCCACTGTGGGGAGCAGAGGGAGAGGGGTTGGGGGGACAAGGCCACCCCACAGGGCTGGGACAGTCCCCGGAGGATGCAGCTCACCTGGTTTGCAGGGGATGGGCTGGATGGGCAGCGCTAACTGGGAGTCTGGAGTGACGGGGAGAGGCTGGTGGCTGGGGGTGAAGGCAGGAATCATGACGTAGGGCATGTTGACCTGCTGGAGGGGAGAGAGGGGGGAGAAGCAGAGAGACCAGACAACCGCTGTGGGACACTGCAGGGAGGTGCCAACCCCTTGCCTGGCGCCGGGAGGGGACACCAACCCAGCATAGGAGGGGATTGCAGTCACCCAGCATAGGAAGGGGGAGTCTTGGGGAGGTGTGCCCCCCAGCCTTTACCTGGATCTGCTGCTGCAGGAGGTTGATTTTGTGCTGCTGCTGGATGAGCTGCTGCTGCTGCTTGGCGATCTGGCAGGGGAGAGAGCTGGGCTCAGTGACACCAATGGCAGCACTGAGCTGGCCCTGGTGGAGCTCTGGCCTGGCAAAAACTGGCCAACACCAGCAAAACGGAGACAAGGGGTCTGCAGAGGGTCCTGAGGACCACGGGGGAGGCAGATGGCAGGTCAGGGATGGGAAGGAGCAGCCCCTGAGCCACCTCCTGGGGCACAGGGAGAGAAATGGGCTGGGAGGGACAGTGTCACCCCCACCCCGGGGTGTGACAGGAGTGTCACCTCTGCCCTTAGCATCGTATGGGCCACCAGAGAGGAAAAATAGGTGTTCAAAGAGCAAAGAGTCAGGAAAAATACTGTGTGGCTTGATTATTTTAAGGAGTGCAACTCCCATCTCCTTTGACATCATCCTCCTGGGATCAGGGAACAAGACAGGGAGTCCTTGGGATGGGCAGAGAAAACATGAGGGTTTCCAGGGAGAAACCAAAGTCCCACTGCCCCTAAAGCCACCTCCCCACCACTCCCAGGGGACCCTGTCCTGCACCCATAGCCAGCAGATCCCAAAGAGATCCCCGAAGGGATGGATGGTCCTTGGCAAATGCTTCTCCAGCGCAGGTTGCCCCACAGGAACCAGAGCCCACCTGCTCTTGCTGCTGCCGCGCCAGCTCCATCTGCTGCTGCTGCTTCTCGAAGAGCATCGCGGCCATGTTCTTCTGCTCCGAGTGGGCCGTCAGGAGCTGGTCCCGCAGCGTGGACAGCTGGTTGATCATGACAAGTAACTGGAGCTCCTTCTCAGCCAGGCTCTCCTGGGTTCCTGGAGGCAACCAAGCAGCTGCGGGTCAGGGGCTTGGGGAGGGTGAATGGCCTCACCACCACTGTCGGGTGCTGGTGGGCAAGGTGTGGCGAAGGCATGGCTAATGCAGGGGGGAAAGATCCCCATGTGCTAAACCATCCCCTCTGTGTGCAAGCTTTCATCAGGAATGCTCCCCCACAAGAGAAAAAATCAAATGGGAAATGCTGTGTCTCCAGCCCAAGCTGCTGGGGCGTGGGATATGGGAGAGAGGGAGGATGGTGGGGGTAGGTGGCTTGGGGGGGGACACACCTCACCTTTCACTTCCTTGGACTCAGTGGTGTTTCGGCCCAGCAGCCGTTCCTTCCAGTCACTGGACAGTAACTTCTCGATGGTTGGCATCACTGTCCACGCCAGCCAGCACCAGGGTCGGCAGAGAGGGGAGGGAGAGGGAGAGGACAGCCAGTTGAGCATCCCATCCCATCCCATTCCATCCCATCCCATCCCATCCCACCCCATCCCATCGCTTTACAAAACTAATGAGAGGCCCCAAGGGAGTGAGAAGAGGACCCAGAGTCCACACAAAACCTTTTCTTACCCTCCTTCAAGTTCCTGTTGAAGTCCAACTTCTCCTGGCCACCAACAGCCGGCTCAAAAGCAGAATGCCTGGGCTCTGGTGCATCGCTGGTGGGTGAGTGGGACTCCTGTGACACACACAGCGTAACTTGGCACCCGCTCCCATGGACGAGGACGGGCCCAGGTCTCCAGGCAGGAGTCTCTTGGCTGGTGGGATGCTCAGAGCCAGCCTGCCCAGCTGACTGCTGGACCACACTCTGCCAGCCACCTTCCCCCCAGCCCAGTTTGAGAGCACCTCTGCTCTTTCTGCCACAAAACCTTGTTTTCTGGAGGTTTCTATTACTTATTTAGACTGCCCAGCTCCTCTGACCCCCATCCCCGCTCTGAGGCAGCGTGAGGAATGAGAGGGCTGAAGCTGGTTGGGGAGAAAAAACCCAAGAGGAATTAGAAAGGGAAGCTGAAGGGAGAGAGCAGGTCTGGAGGTGGCTCCACACTAAAGGTAAAGCAATTAAATCCCAAGTCTGACCTGACAGCATCAACAACAGCCAAAAAGCCTCGGGAGAGCCACAGGTTTCACCTTTCATTCCTCAGGATGAGGAATAACCACCCAGGGAAACAACCACCCCCTCTGTTGGGGATGGAGCCCAGGTCTGGATTGGGGATGGGCAGTGGGACCTCAGCCAGGACTGGTGTTTGTCACAGCCATGGGACCTACCTGCGGCAGGGCCTGGGGGTCGCTGCCCTCCCTTGGTGGTGGTCCTGGTGGGTCAGTGGGATGGGGCTCGGTGCTGGGGGCAGCCCCTGGAGGGGACTCGTAGCCACCCTCCTTCTTCTCCTCCGTCTTGATGGTGCAGTTCACCATGCTGCCCGCTCCATCGAGCTCCAGGTGGGGAGAAACGGGGCTCCTCATGGACATCCTATGGAGTGACAGGGTGGTCAGCAGAGCCATGGGGCACCCCCCAACCACAAATATCCCTTTCCCAGCCTGGCTCCATACTGGAGTGCCCTGTGCTGCTGGTTTTTCAGGGGCAATGGTCCTGCTTTATGCTGTGGCTTGGTGAAGCTGAACTCTCATCCCAGGCTTCCTGAGCTCAGGTTTTGGCAGATCTGGGGCTCGATGGCCAGAAGCCCCCAGGGAAAACAAGCCCTTCACACTTTGGGCTGTGAAGGGAAAGGAAGCAACAAAGCAAAGCCCTAAAGAAAGTGCTGTTAAAGGATGGGATTTAGGGCCAATATGGGCAGGTGCCTTTGTGTTTCATCCGGCAGCCTGGCAGAGAGAAACCATGCACGGTGACAGAGAGCCATGCCAGACCTGAGCCAGCACCCCAGGGGTCCCTGGCCCTCAGCTCACGACTGGCCCCCCCACGCCACCCCAGGAGCCGTGCCTAGAAAGCCGTCAGGGCGGCAAAGCCGGTTTCCCGCTCCGCTCCAACGGGAAATGGAAATTCTGGCTCCGATGAACAATGGCTGGGACAGCCACCAGAATCGCTCCTCCAGGAGTCCCCAGCACAGCACGGAGCTGGGACCAGCTGAGCCTCAGCCAGGACGAGGGGCTTGCCCTGGGGAACAGCTCTCCCCAACTTCACCAGTATGGCTGTGGATGCTGGTCCAGCTCCCAGTGCTGCAAGCCACTCAGCTGGGGTCACGAGCTGTTATGGAGCAGGAGGTGTATAACCCACCCCAGGCACAGCCAGAGCCAGCATTTTCAATGGGAGCTGCCCCCAAAGGTGTGTGTCTGCTCCCCAAAGCCACGTCCCTTGCAAAGCCTCCAGCAGTGCCAGGGCTGGGGGTGCCAAATCCCTGACACCGTGCCGGGCACACCAGGAGCTCGCCATCCTTTCACTGCAAAGGGATCAGCCGTGCACAGGGAGGGCAACCTGTAGCCATGCTCCTTGGGGACTTGCCTTCTCAGGGCCACCAACAAGAACGGGAACAAATATTACCCTCCCCAAGCTCCTAATTTGGGGGGAATAATGGGAAAAGGAGCCTGTTAAAGAAGGGATTTGCACTGGCCGCTGCCAGGATCTTGCAGGACCACAGGGGCTGCTGAGGTGGGAAGGGGATGGGATGGGATGGGATGGGATGGGATGGGATGGGGTGGGACGGGACCTACCCCCACAGCCGGGACCCCTGCACTCTGCTCCCTCTCACCTCCCCAAACCCCAATGGCTCCTATAACCCCCCCGAAATCAGGGCTGGGGTCAGGGGCGAAAGGAGGGAGAGGGGGGTGATCCGGGGCAGCAGTGACATAACAAACAAAGCCCAGCTCAAGCTGCGAATTAATCAAACCGCTGAAAATAAAACCTTCCTCTCAGGAACTTCAAACAAAAGAAACGAAAACAACAAGGCCGGCTGGGTAATGAAAAGCCAGGGCTGTGAATAGGGGACAAAAGGAAGTGGAACAATAGGGTGTTGGACAAAAGCAATAAAGTAAAGGGAAGTGTGACAGCTCCACAATAGGGCACTGTGCGCGCCAGCCTTTCTGATCTTAGCGGGGCTTTTTTTAATCTCAGTTCCCTTGCCCTCTGCATCGGCATCGCCCGGTGTCCACTGTAGCCTGTGGCACTGCCTGGACACTCTCCCCCCCCACCTTGTCCTGCCCCTGCTCACCTTGGCCAGCCCGGTAGCCGGGAGGGCCACCTTGGGGACAGGCCAGTATCCACCCGAAAGCCCATCGCCTGCCTTCCACACGGAACCGGACACGCTTGGCAGCGGCGTGGCGGTGGCGGGCGGCCAGCGGGCAACAGTGCCCATGGCTCTGCTGGCTCCAATGAGCCATGGAGGCAGGATTTGCTGCTCCAGAGCCCACGCTCTCCATGTGCTACAGGTGAGGAAACTGAGGCACAAAAGCACCGCAGCTGCAGCACTTTGCCCCAGGCACTTTCCTAACTCAGGACCCGCAGAGTGTGGGTGCACATCCACTCCCTCCTTCCAACTTTTTGGGGTTTTTAAAGGCAAAATACCCCTCCCTTGTCCTCCCTCCCTCCCTGTGGCTGGGATGCTGCCTGGGCAATGGGGTGGCAGCACAGAGCGATGATGCCTTTGGTTTGAGACACGCACAAAAGCGACGTCCCCCTCCTCTGGGCAGGTCACATTCCCATTGTACTCAGCCTCCAGGTGCCACTGGAAGTTTACTCTTAAAAACGGGGCCGGTACTTTAATAAGGGGTGTGTTTGAAAGGGGCCTCGTTGGGGATTTATTATATGGTTTGGTGAACAAAAAAAAATTTAAAAAAAATATAAAAAAGAGAGAAGAGAAAGGAGAAAACGGCGCCGTTATCTTGTTACGGGGCTGGTTCCTCGCAGCCCTGTCTGTGGGCTCAGGTGCTGGGCTCCGGGGCTGCCTGTGGCAGACAATGGGGATGGGAACAATTGCCTTGGCACGGGGAGTGTAACAGATCCTCGCCTTTCATCTTCCCCGTTTAATGAAGGGCGGAGGGGAAGGCAGGGAATGTAAAGTGCCAGCCTGAAGGAGCAAAACCTGGACCCACCGGGGAGCCACGGAGACCTTGGTGAGGGACCGGGGACCCCTGGAGCCACAGCCTCCGAGCAAGGCGTTCTGGGGAGCATGGATGAGGGGGCACATCCCGCAGGCATCAAAGCCCTAAAACTCTCCAGCCATCACTCCCAACTCCAGCCCAGCAAGTCTCAAGGGCTGAGATTTCTGGGATGGCGACAGGCAGCTGCCTGGGCAGCTTTTCTTCCTCCATTCGTACCCCCGACCGGCACGTCCTGCCATTCTCCTGGTGGCCGTGCCACCCTTCCTGCCTGCCAGCCGATCCTATCGGCCCCGGTTGTGTTGCCACAGAACAGCCCTAAAGGACAGGGGATGCCCAGGCGCCAACAAGCCCCCACCTTGCCTGGCACCGCAGCAGCTCGGGGGGCACGGGGGGGATGGCCAAGGCTGCCCACCCCCTCGGCCCCCAGGCACCCTGAGCCCCCTCCATGTCACTTGTCTGGGCTCTGCCTTTGCCTAGAAGGGGCTGCCAGCATCACCCTGCCGGCACAAAGCAAGAAGGGGAAGAAAAGCCAAAATGCTGCCCAGCAAAGGTGTGGTGCCAGCTGGACCAGGCTTTCCCTTGAAATTTTAAACGATCCTGCAGAAGGATCATTGAAAATTTGAAGGCCAGGTTGGAGGGGGCTGTGAGCAAGCTGGTCTGGTGGGAGAGAGGTATTCCTGCCCAGGGCAGGGCGGTTGGAGTGCGAATCTTTAAGGTCCCTTTCAACCCAAAACATTCTATGATTCTCCCCACAGCAGAACCTGCCTGTAGTCATTAAAAAAAAAGGGGGGTTTCTCACAGGGCAGCTGGAGGAGGTTGGGGATGGCAGGAGGGACTGCCTGAGGGCATGTTGGGGGCTGTCTGCCCCTGCCTTGGGCAGGGATGAAGCAGCTTCCATGAAAATCAAGCTCATTGTAGAAACTGGAGAGCGCAAGAGGCCAGAAAGCCACAAACACCCTGTTTCCCGTGCTGCCAGGGCGTGAGGAAGAGCCACAGGGATGTCTGGATCAAGGCAGCAGCATCCTGGGAGAGAAGTTGGGAGTGCGGGAATGGATCCACATTCCTGAACCATTCCAGAACACCTCTGCCCCATTCCAGAGCATCCCTGCCACATTCCAGAGCATCCCTGCCCCATTCCCACTTCTCTGCCCCAAGGCTGATCCTGCCCCTTGGCTGGGGGAGCTGGGCTGCCCACATTTTCGGGCTGGCCTTGCCCCCACCTGCCTCTCAGGCAGACCAGGGCACAAGGGAAGGCTTTTGGGGTTTTTATTATTATTTTTTTTTAATTTCCCTCTTTCTCCCCCAATTACAGCAGAAAGTTGTCAGTTCACAGGTCACAGCAGACGCTTCCCTGCAGGAGCCCAGCATGGTACCCACCCCAAAACCAATCCACCCATCCCCAGCAGCAGCGCAACCACCTCTCCCCACGGCCTCATCCTGCCCCTACAGCCCAGGTAACCCACCCAAAACCACACAGGGCAAAAACCCAAAGGGGAGGAGGAGGAGGAGGAGGAACACCACCACGGGAGCAAACCTAGCAACGCTGACGAGAGCCAGGGTGGTGCGACACCCCTGCCCCGTGCACGCACCAGCCACGTGCACCGTTCGCAGCCCCCGGCACCCCCGCCAGAATGGGCAGAGGAAAAAATAAGACACACACGGACCTTTTCTTCTTCCAAGAAGGGCCCAAGGAATCCCAACCGGCCACCGGCACGGACAATAGCCCATCTCCTGCCAGACGAGCAGGCCGCTTTCCTGCCAGACTTGGAATGTCCTCTCGGGGCCGTTTCCGCCCCGGCGTGCCTTCACACATAAAAGAATGGATGGCTTCCTCCGCCGTGCCCGGGCAGGGATGGCCAGGGAGAGTCCAGGAGAACAGCCACGGCCAGGGGAAGTTCACGGGGCTGCCACCATCCCCTGGGGACACGGAGCATCCCGTGACGGCAGGTTACTCCCGGGGAAGGCAAACGTGGGCAGCCATGGGGGCTGTGGGCTCTGCCAGCCCCAGCTCTGCAGGGTGGGGGGATGCCAACACGTTTTCTACACGCTGTAGGTGAAACAGGGCAGAAAGTTTGGGGTTTGCTGCTTCGGAAAAACGCAGGTTTTAAACCCAGAAGCCATCTGGGCGCTGAATCTATTCAGCCCCCAGGGATGGTGTCCCCAGGTGAGAGCCACGGCTCCACGTGTCCCTCCCTGATGGAGAGCAGCCTCCCAGAGCAGCGGTGCTGGCAGGACACGTGTGTTTGTGTGTGTGTGTGTGTGTGTGTTTGTGTGTGTGTGTGTGTGTGTTTGTGCATGTGTGTGTGTGTGTGTGTCCCCACCGTGGGGCTGTGTCACAGGCGTGCCCCCACCCGTGCTGCCTCGCGAAGCGGGGTGCTGCGGCACCGGAAACGGCTCAGCGTTTGGGGGAGATCCAGCCGACGCTCTGAGCACCCTCAAAGGCTCGGGTTTTTCACCATCTTACCTGTCAGGCGGGGCTCCCACGGAAAGCCACAACCTCCAGCTGCCCCAGAAGGCTGCCGAGAGCTCCGGCTGCCGGAAAAGCTGCAAACTCAACACCAAGAAAGGGAGCATCTTTGGCAGATGGAGGGGGAGCATCTCGGGAGCGTGATGCCCCAGGGGACGAGAGGGGCAGCCCTAAGCACCCAGTAAGGGCAGGACTGGGCAGCTGGCCCTGTGTGCTAAGCCCTGCCACGGGCAGGATGATGCCCGTGTGAGCTGCCCAACGGCAGCTTCACCAGCTCAAAGAGACACCTCTGCCCCGGCCCACAGACCCCAACTGCCCCTCTCCATCCTGGCAAGAGTTGGGGTCCCATGGGAACAGCTCTGGCATCAGCAGGAGCTGGGATTTCCCACTGCCCACGCGAAACAGACCGGTCTTTGTCCAACCTCCATCCAGCATGGGTTCACTGAAGGCAATTTCTGCCCAACCCCTGCAGAGAATAACAGCCTCCGGAAACACCTCTACAGGGTCAGAGCGAAGCGGTGACGCTACGGGGAGAGCATCAGCATCACGGAAACTCCCGGGAACGGGCGGCGCAGGAAGGAGCAGGGGGTCACCCCTCTGCATGCACCACCCCAAGCATTCCTCCTTCCACCCAGGTCCCCTCTCTCCCTTCTTCAGCTGGGCCTGGGACCCCCCCCCATCCTGGTACCCCCTGGGGTCTCCTCACTTTGCCCCTGGAAGAGCTCCCAGCGCTGCCACGTGAGGGCTCTTTTGGGGGTGGGGAGCGTCAATCCTCCATCTCCCGAGACGAAAAGCAGCACCACAGGTCTCCTATTAGGGCATGGGCACTTGGAAGATTTAACCCTAAAGCAATTACAACCATCTAGCACAGCATTTACTCATTCTAGCCAAAAAAAACCCCACCCCAACCTGCCTTCTTCAAAGGCCTCCGGGCCACGGCCAGGGCTGCTAATGAAATGCATCTCTCTCTGAGGCATGCCAGCAGAGAAGCCCTTTGGAGGTTGAGGGGGAAATGGAATCAATCCTGCTATTCAAAACTGGAGGAGAGAGAGAGAAAATAACCCTGTTTTAATCACTAAAATCACTTCAGTCGAACACTTTTTAAGCAACTGGTTCCGGTGGGAGGTGTCCCTGCCCGGGCAGAGGGGTTGGAACTTGATGATCTTTAAGGTCCCTTTCAACTCTCACCGTTCTATGATTCTATGACTTGCAAGCCACGAGAAAAAGATGTAGGCTCGGGGAGAAGCAGAGGATCTGGGCTGCTGAATGGAGTGACCCTGTGTCCTCCATCGCCTCCAGCAGACCCCAGCTGGGTGGAGGGTGTCTCAGGGCACTAAGCTGCAGCAGATCGGGTCCTTAGAGGGCAGCTCTGACCTCAGAGACCCGGCTCCTGCCTTTCTACATCTCGTGGAATAATCCCCCTTGCCGAAATCCACCTCAGCCCCTCGGGGCTGTCCCCTCTGTCCTCTGCCTCAGGACCAGCCCAGCCAGACCCGAGGAGACAGTGACAGACACGGGGGGTGCTCTGGGTGGGAACAGGAAAGCGAAGCCCCCCTTGATAACGATGAGAAGAGCACACCATATTCCCTGTGTGGTCCGTTCGATCCAGTCTGGCAACCTTTTTAACTGGGCCATGTCCCAGTCTCCTGAGGCTCCCCCCTCTCCCCCCTCTGGCTCCTTACTGACAACTGCCAGCTCACGGCTGGTTTCACTGTTTTACCACCTTGCTCTGGTTTCTTATGCAATGGCAGAGGGACTCGTGGCTGCAGAACGCTCTCCTGTCTTGGTGTGAAGGATTGCCCACCCTGCCCTCATTGCCTGCTCTCACCCCCCAGCACGAGGGCTTTGCTGGGACCCCCACCCCGTCACCACCACCACCCAGCCGTGCCTCTGCCACCCAAAAATCCAGGGCTGCCGCCTCCTGTCAGCCCAGCTGTGTTGGGATGCCGAAAAAAAAAACCCCAAACAAACCCAGCCAGTAGTTTTCTAACTCCCCAAACAATGAAATCCAATACAGGGAGGCAGCCGGATCCTTCCCTGGGTGTAAACTGGCGCGGGTCCACCGCCTTCCCAGCCACGACAACCCAAACACGCTTTTTCCTTTACTGGGATGAGGGGTGGGATGGCTGCAAGTAGAGAGGGGGGGGGGGGGGGGGGAGGAAGAGGC
>VZTM01017453.1:198116-208387 GCA_013400555.1 Jacana jacana | reverse complement strand
CCCCCCCCCCGAAAAAGAAGGACTAAAACAACCCCAAACCCACCACAATCAGCAGAATAAACAAAGGGAGACCCTGGGACTTACAATGATGCAGCCTTCTATCCGCATGTTCACTTGCTCATAGAGCCACACCTGGATCCTGGACCTCTGCAAATCATAGAATGACGAGTAAATTACGAGTAAACCGGGAAAATAAACACTCTGAGGGCTCCTGTCCTCCCCTGCCTCTGCAGGAATCCCTGCTGCCCTCAGCTCCGGAACGGCCGGGCTCCTCCCCCAAGGACCAGGCGATGGGACAAGAGGAAACGGCCTCAGGTTGCAGCAGGGGCGGCTCAGACGGAGATTAGGCAGAGGTTTTAGGCTGTTGGGGTTATTAAGCCTTGGGAAGGGCTGCCCAGGGTTTGAGGCACCAGCCCTGGAGGTGTTTAAAAGGCGGTGTGATGCAGTGCTTGGAGAGCACTGAGGTGGTCCCTATCAGAGTGCGATGGGAGGCTGGACTAGATGGTGTTAAAGGCCCTTTCCAAGCCAGACAATTCCACGCTTCCATAGTTTCCGTGGTGTCCCGGGGTGTTGTTAAGGAGCGGTACTACGGTGGAAAGGCTGCAACGCCTTCAGCAGGGAACACCAGCAGCTCGGACTGTAGCGGAAAACCCACCGGGTTTGCAAGACGAAACCGCCAGAGACAAAGGCAATTCCTTGAAGCGAGAAGGAACCGCCGAGCAGGGAACTACCCGACTCCTTCTGAACGACCGCGAGTTCTTCGGTGCAACCGAAAAGCCCTTAAAAACCCGACCGCGGTCTCGGAAACCACAACGCGGTGCCGCGCCCCGCTCCCCCCCCCCCGCCCCCCGACNNNNCCGCCCCCGGACACTCCCCGCACCCAGGGCGACAGCCCCGGCCCTCCCGCCCCGCCCGGGTACTCACGTTCTGCAGGTAGCGGAAGATAAGGTTCTGGAGGGGAGCGTTAAGGACGCAGCACGACAACAAGCTCTCGGAGCCCTCCGGTGCCTCAGGGCCCTCCCCCGCCATACCGCCCCTCCCTCCTTCCCTCCCGCCGCTAGGCCCCGCCCGCCGCCCGCCCTCCACGCGGCTCCGAACCGAGCCTCCGCCGCCAGAGGAAGGATACGATGGGCTGCACCATCACCTTCTGCACCTTCTGGCCCTGCCCGCGGTACGCCATGGTTGCTGTTACCGGCACGCGTTNNTTCCCGGCCCGCCTTCCCGCCGCACCCGCCGCGGGAAATAACTCTTCGCGGCTTCCGGCGGCGGGAAGGCGCAAAGAACTATGGGATGTTGGGGGACCCGGCCGCTCTAGGAAGCTCGGAAGACCGCCGCCTCTACTGCTCCGCGCCCTTCCCCAGCAAGAAGAGACCAAGCACCCCCAGCTCACCTCATGGCGGTTTTATTTAAAAACACTGTTAACTGCTGTCATGTGGAACAGTTCACCTACCGGCAGAGGAGGTCAGACTACGTTTAATACAATACCTTAAATAGAATACAAATATAAAACAGAAGAATAAAATATTTACAAGAAACCGAGGCCTAAGGCCGAGGCCCGTCTCCAAACCTTCCCTGGAGGAACTAAGACATCACAGTGGAGGAGCCAAGCACACCAAGTGTTTTCTTTCCAAAAACTGAACATATTTACAATCAACTCAAACTAGGGCTTTTTTGTTTGTTTGTTTGTTTGTTTGTTTTTCCCCTCTGCCAGCAGCACAGCCCCGAGGGCCCCCACGGCTTCAGGAAGGGGAGCAGGAAGAGACGCAAAAGTTCTGCATGAAAAGAATTCCAAAAAAAATCTATCTGTCTGTGAGGGAAAAGGGTGCCTGGTGGTGGCAGGGGACACAACACACCCCGGTCTAGCAGCTGTCTTCTGGAGGGTGACAAAGCCACGTGCACGTAGACATCCGTCACCTCCAGCCCTGCTCCTGGGACACGGACCGAGGTGAGAATCCCCAGGAAACGCCCCAAAAGCAAAGGGCAGCGGGGCCGGGTCCTGCTGCGGTGCTGGGTTCCGAGGTCCCAGACACACCTGAGTTGGTGACAGTGGGACAAGTCCAAGCAGCCACTACTTCCCTGTAGCCGGGGAGAGCGATTCTGGGAACCGAGAGGCACTTTTTAACCAATTCTTAAACAATTTACTGCAAAGGAATCCTGAGTACCCCCTCCCGGCCCCAGCCCCGGCCCCAGCTTTGGGAGGGGATGCTCCAGCTATTCCAGCTGTGCTTTCCAGCTGCTGCTTCTCTCACCGCTGCCGGCCCATCCCTGATAATTCCCAGTAAGGCGGGATGGACTGGACCCCCCCCTCCCCCGGCCGCCCCCAGCAGCAGGTTTGGTCCAAGATACTGGAGAGCAATGATTCTGCTCCCTCTCACCCCCCTGACATTTTCATTTAAGACAATTCAAAGTGGAAACAGCAACGTGGACAGCAATCCAACTCGAGAGTTGACACAGTAACTCCAGGCTTCAGGTATCAACTGTCCGAGAAACCAAAACAGCAGAAGGCAGGAAACACGCTGAACGGTGAGTTTGGCCAAGGAAGAGGCAGGAGGAGGAGGAGGAGGAGGAGGAGGAAGGAAGAAGCTCTATGTTTACACCTTCAGAGCATCACCCCATCCGTCCATGGGGTCACAACCACCACAGTTTGCAGATGGACAGGTCTCTGTCCCCAGAGAAACAAGTGCTTTTCGTCCTCTGAAGGCGGGAGGCGGCCACCGACGGATGGAGAAGGGACGCTCAGCACCTCCACTCCGACCAGCAGGGACACTGAGGACAACCCAGTGCAGACATTGCCCGTTTCTACCAGTTCAACTGTGCTTTAAAGACTCATTGCAAAGCCTCAGCCAGAAAAAGGATCACCTCTGGGTATCCAACAAAAGACAGTTTTAATGTTTTTGTTTGTTTGTTTGTTTGTTTTTATCCCTTTAAGCCAGTGCAGTTCAGCTGTCAATCATCTCTGAGAGTTCCAGGAGGAGATCATCCTCATCCTTCCCTGGGTCAAGGTCAATTTCTGCTTCCAGTTTGCCTCCTGAGATTTCCCAAATAAGCTTCTCAAAGTCATCTTCTACAGACAAGGGAGCTTTCCCAGCCCCCGTGGAGCTCAGCCGACGTGTCTTTGCTGCTACTGAAGACGCTGAGGTTGAGCTGGAGAGCTCTGACTGTGCCACAGAGCCTGCCTGGCTCCCAATGTGCAGCTCAGGGCTGGGAAGAAGAGAGAGAAGAAATCAGTGTTCGACTTTCCTTCACCAGAGGGATGGTTGCTGCAAAGCGGCTCTTCAAACTGTAGTTAATTCTTCTTACACCTCAGCCTTGCTCAGGGATTGCTGTTCAATTAACCTGGGGCTACTTTTAGAGTATATTATATCACAGAATCTCACAGAGTATCAGGGGTTGGAAGGGACCTTGAAAGATCATCTATTCCAATCCCCCTGCCAGAGCAGGAACACCTAGATATCACAGAATGCTCTGGGGCTGGAAGGGACCTCTGGGGATCACCCAGTCCAACCCCCTGCCAAAGCAGGGCCTCCCACAGCAGGTCCCACAGGAACGTGTCCAGGTGGGTTGGAATGTCTCCAGAGATGGAGACTCCCCCACCTCTCTGGGCAGCCTCTGCCAGGGCTCTGCCACCCTCAAAGAGAAGAAGCTCCCCCTCATGTGGAGATGGAACTCCTTATGTTCCAGTTTGTGCCCATTCCCTCTTGTCCTGTGCCTGGGCACCACTGGAAAGAGCCTGGTACAGGTTTTCAGTTTGAGGATTCATCCACACAGACAGAGCAGCCGGGCTCTGGCAAAGGTGGTTTGATAAAGAATAGTGTGACCTGTATGCTGGCTTGCATAAAGAATAGTGTGACCAGCAGCAGTAGGGAGGTGATTGTCCCCCTGTGCTCAGCACTGGTGAGGCCACACCTTGAGTATTGTGTNGTGTTTAAGAGCAGATTAGATGTGGTGTTGAGGGATCTGGTGTAGGGGAGAACTTGTAGAGTAGGGCTGATGGTTGGACTTGATGATCCCAGGGGTCTCTTCCAACCTGAATGATTCTATGATTCTATTCTATGATTCTATGATTCTATGATTTTTGTAGCCAGAGACACTTTGCCACCTTGACTGCGGTTCCTACGTCACCCTCAGCAAACACCCATGTCCTCAAGCTTCCCCCCCACCTGCACCAGGCACTCAGGAAACCCAACAAGTCACTGAAAAGCTGCACCAACTTGCAGCATTTTAAGAAAATGATCTAAATAAGCATCCCTGCCAGCTGCCAGAGAACTGCTTCAGAATAATTGCTCCTGTGTTGAATTTCAGCATTTATCTCAAAACTCTCATTTTTCCCCACATGAAAAAACCTCCCTTTCACGTGAAAGCTGTGTTGATCGAGACAAAGCCCAGGTTGTGGTTATTACCTGGTTTGGGGTTTCTCTCTCCCGGGTATGGAGATCAGGCTGTCCTCTGGCAACACAGGAACAACAGCCTAGGGAGAAGGAAGGTGGTTTGTATGACACACAGGTAAAAGGCTTCTCAGTTGATTCTTCCTCCATTGCTTCTCCTCTGGCATGGCTGAGCCTTAACCAGGGCTAACTAAAGACAACTGAATTACTAACCTAAAAGAAAAGTCAGTGTTCACTTGGAAGTTTACTAATGATCTTTTCTAAGAAGACAGCAGTAACAGGCAAAATCCTTCACACCACAGAGAAATCACAGCAGAGCATGATGTGAATGCTGCCACTCAACTAAGCAAGAGCAGAGAGGTTCTCCAACCGCCTGTGTCTGCATTTAAAGGGGCACAGAGACCCGTGGGCCATTTCATTTTCCCATCTTTTCTCCAAGAGGAGGGTAAACCTTGGCCATATCCGTTTCCTTTGGGACCCACTGCCCCCTCAGGCACTGTCCTTACCACAGCTGCTTTTTTAGCTGAAGGCTCCTTCGTGTCACCACCGGTGGCACTCAATGGTTTCACAGCCGCCACAGCAGAGGGATGGCCCTCAGCTGACTTATGCTTCAGCGTCTGCTTTGCTGGGGAGGTGCCTTTACCATCCGAAAGCTTCAGGCACACCTTGGGTTTGGCTGGAGAAAAAGGAAGAAAGAACAGATACAGCCTTGCTCTATCAGGAAAAAAACACCACAGGTTCTCTTCACAGTCCCATAACCCTTCTAGAAACACAGAATAGCTCAGTTTGGGAGGGACCTTTTAAAGCCCCCCCAGTGCCATCCCAGCCCTGGGCAGGGACACCTCCCACCAGAGCAGGTTGCTCCAAGCCCCCTCCAACCTGGCCTTGAACCCCTCCAGGGATGGGGCAGCCACAGCTTCTCAGGGCAACCTGGGCCAGGCTCTCCCCACCCTCACACCAAAGAAGATCTTCCCCACACCACGGCTCCACCTCTCTCCATCATCTCCACCTCTCTCCATCATCTCCACCTCTCTCCATCATCTCCACCTCTCTCCATCATCTCCACCTCTCTCCATCATCTCCACCTCTCTCCATCATCTCCACCTCTCTCCATCATCTCCACCTCTCTCCATCATCTCCACCTCTCTCCATCATCTCCACCTCTCTCCATCATCTCCACCTCTCTCCATCATCTCCACCTCTCTCCATCATCTCCACCTCTCTCCATCATCTCCACCTCTCTCCATCATCTCCACCTCTCTCCATCATCTCCACCTCTCTCCATCATCTCCACCTCTCTCCATCATCTCCACCTCTCTCCATCATNCTCTCTCCATCTCCATCTCTCTCCATCTCCATCTCTCTCCATCTCCATCTCTCTCCATCATCTCCATCTCCATCTCTCTCAGTTTAAAACCATTACCCCTTGTCCTACGGCTACAAACATCTGTGTGGCACAACCGCACTGCCCGTTCCCAGACTCTCAGCCCTATTTTCCACGTAGAAACCCCCATTTACCGACAAACTATAAACCAGAGCAAAGTTGTTTCAAAAAGGAGCCAGGGTTACAACATGAAAACCATCATCATCTGCTTTTCTTCCAAAAGAAGGCCTAAAGTAGCTCTTAGACACAGAGTCGGCGCTTACTTTCAGCCTTCCGCTGCAGAAGCGGAGCTGCCTGCTTCCCTGGTGAAACAGCAGCATCCTTTCCAGGGCTTTCAACCCCATCTGCTGCAGATTTCACCAGCATCCTCTTGGCAAGCTGATAAGCTGACCCTGAAACCACAGCGGATTCAGGACTCCCCGATGCTGGGGTTTTATCTTTGATTGCTTTTTCAACAGGAGAGGGCACGGCAGCTGCCTCCTTCTGCAGCTTCTCCTCTTGGCGCCATTTCAGTTGCCGCTTCTCCCTCGTTATTTCTTCGGGGTTCTTCACTTGAACTTTAGAATTAGTTGCACCCTGATCAGAGAGCTGCCAAGAGACAGAAGAAGAGGATTAACAGGACAGAAATCTATGGGGATTTCACCATGAATATCTGAGCAGCAGTCCCTCCAAAATGGCTCCGTGCAGAACGGAGCCCATCACCACCATTCAGATCCGACTTTGGGGGGTTTTTCCATAAAATCTTGCCTGTACCAAGATCCACACTTTGCTATGGAAATCCTCTTTCAAAAGCCTGCAATTCCCAACACGGCACTCTGCTTTAATAGAGCAGAAGACTTCGGCTGGAATCTAGTACATCCCTTTCAAGCAATGGAAAGTCACACAAGATCCCCAGTACAGCACTCCAGACAGACTGGTTTCCTCCAAGACGAAGCTCTGGCCTTTTCTATTAAAACACTCAGCTCAGGAATTAAAAGATACCCTTCAAGTCTGACACAAAGACACTGAGAATAAAAACATCCCCTCCACATTGACCCCATGGAGTTGGTGTTAAAAGGGTTTCTTATTCATCGTCAGGTCTAACCACATTTACTCAAACTCGAGGATTACACCGTTGTCTGGAAATGCTGCTGACAGGGACAGGATGTAGGACTCCACTGCAGCTCCCACCAAATGCAGAAGGGTAGGAACACACTCCTACCAGGAGTTGCAAACAAAAAAACTTACCAAAATTTATCAAAATCTGTACGAATATACGTCTTTACAAAGGACTCACCTCTGCAGGTGCAGAGACAGCTTTGGGAGAAGACTTGCTCAATTCCACTATCTTCTTTTCTTCTCTTCCAGGTGCTTCAAAACAAGACAAAAAAAAGTCATTTAGTCAACAGCAGAAATAAATGAGCCCAGTTACCTGTCCCCTTGGTGTGTTTAGTTCCTACCACTGGGACAGAGGGAAAGGCTACAGTAAGGAATCCATGCAGCATCGAGCTCCATTTCCCCCCAGTCCCACTGTCTGTCCCTACCTGACCTCTGCAGTCTTAGGGAGGAAATCTGTAACGCTCGGTCATTTTGGACAAGAACCCTGTGTGTCCTGTCCCCATCCCTGTCCCCATCCCTGTCCCTGTCCCCCCTTTAAGAAGCTGATACATGCTTCCAAAACATTTATATCAGTAACTAAATTAAACAACACTTGTAGCAAAGAGGAAGGTAAGGTTCAGCACAGGGAAGATCCCATTTCACAGAGAGATGGCAGAAAAAAAAACACACAGAAGGAAAAAAAATTGACCACAAAGCCTCCCCCCAGTGCTTGAACTTTCTGGTGGAAAATACAGAAAACTGTTCTGTAATTCCTGGAAAAGAATATGGCTGCACATTCTGGCACTTTCTTGCCCTTTGACTTCGTAGCCTTACACTCTCTTGCCCTCTCCTCTAGTACATAGAGAGGGAAACAGCAATGGAAACCCTGAGCAAACCCAATTTGCTTGGCAGGGGAAGGGCTTCCCCGGGGCAGGGACCGAATCCCCTGCTGTTACCTGTCAGCTTCGTGATCCGTAACAACCTCCTCCCGGTCGGGGCAGGTTCGGGTTGTGCTGGTGGAACTGGCACGTTTTCTCTGCTCTGCTGCATCCTCAGAGCTTTCTCCTGCTTGATTTCTTCCAAGGTTTTAATACGCACTTCTGCTGGCTTGGCTTTCCCTGCCGGCTCTGCCAGCTGCGCTTTGCCGGGCACAGACGGAGCGGGAACGCTCTGCTTCTTGGGCTCACCCTCCATTTTCATCTTGGCAGGAATCTCTTCTGTTTTTTGCTTCTCTTCTTCCAATCGCTTGTGTTTTTTCCCAGCCAGGACTCCAGAGAAGGTTTTGATGCGAACTGCAGGGGAAGGTCTCGCCCCCGAGCTGGGATCTTCTGGTTTGCAGCGTCCTTCAGCCTGGGCTTTAGCTTGAGGGTCGCCTCGTCTCTGATTAGCTCTCTCCAGGCGAATTTCCTCCAGTGTTTTCACGTGGATCTCTCCTGATGGCTTAGCAGCCTTCTCTGTTATCACCAAAAACCAAACAGAGGAGCACCAACATGTAAGGAGAGTGCAGTAACATTTCAAGTCTCCCAAATCTGTCACAGGACTAAGGAAAACTCGGTTGGAGCATTCCCAAGAATGCATCCCAGGACAGTGTCATCACGTATAATATCCTCCTCTAAGCCACCTGCATTTTGAGGCCAGTGCTTCCCAGAGAGAGCTGCTACACAAGGAAAAGCATTAAGCCTATTTATTTTGCTACTTCTCTCCCTTAGCAGCAAAAACCTCTTGCTCCTGGCAGTGGTTTTGTTCTGGGTGGGTGTGGGTGTGTGTGTCGGGGGGGTGTGGGTGTGGGTGTGTGTGTGCAGTGTCCAATGGTTCACAGCAGGAGCACGAAACCTGGATGAGGCACAACTGGGAAACACACACACACACCTACAGCCAGATTTCTGACAGTCAGGGCAGCCTCACCACTCCAGCAACAGGAATCAGGCAGTTCCTTTACATTAATTTTCAGGTTTATATAGAATCCCACAGTAAGATCCAAGGAAGAGACATATTTAATATCCAGTCATTACCTGTCTCTGTACTGGTCTGCTCAGAGGGCAATCCCAGCCTCTCCTTCAGAGACCTGGGGACTTGAACTGCAAGAAAGAAAAGAAAAAGTTCACAAGACACCATAAATCTCAATCTTGTGTTCACGTTTGGAAATGAGACAGGAGGTTCTTCACCGGGCTTCAAAGTTCCCTTCAGCCCCCAACCAACACACAGAGCGAAGCACCGAAGAAAAAAAGAAACAGGAAACCTAAATGGAAACTCTGTGCATCAAATCCAGATGTTGGGTTTGCAGCTGTACCTCTCTTTGGCGCTCTGTCAGCATTCTCCAGAATCTCTATCTTCTTCCCCAGCCTCTCAGCGAGGTTGCGCTTCAGCGGAAGGACGTTTTTACCAGCTTTAGAGAGAAAAATAGGGAATGTTTTCAGACCATTCCTCTGGAGGAGGATTTGAGAACAGTCACCCACAGACTTCAGTTCTTCTGGGCATATTTTATTGTATTCCCCTTCCAGTTGCTAACAAAATTTGCCATTTCAGACCTCCACCAGCAGGTGTTTTCCTCCTCATACAGTAAAAGTACCCTTAAATACAGCCAGGTTTGGAGAGGGCACCCAAACAGCTCTGGGAAAGCTCTTACCTCCAGAGGTTTGCCGTTTACCCAGTCTCTCAGCAAGATTCAGCTGAATCACAGGCTCCTCCCCTAAAGCAAAGGATAATCTCTTTAGTGCACAGAAACCAGGAGGCCGGTAGAAGCAGTGTCCTTCTAGCCCATGTCCCAACAAAGGGCACTCTGGGCAGCCAAACCACGTAACTGAGTGACTACAAGTAGGAGTAGTTCTACAGGGTTTTTGCTTTCAAAAGGCATTTGTGCAGATCTAAATGCTGTCATTTATAGACCTGTACCACACTACTGTCTGCAACTGCCACCATCAGCCTCTCCCCTGCTTCAAAACCTAGCTCCTTGTGTAATACCATCTGCTATAGGTTTTCCCTTTCATTACCCCCCTATTTTTCAATTTTCCCCTATTTGGATACTGACACTGATGTTCTGGCATCACCCCCTCCCTGCTGCTGCTGCACTTAACCCAGACACTCTTTCTGTCACACACTGTCAAGACCTGAGCTCGTTCACAAACCTCACTCCACTTCAGGAACACAGAGGTCAAATTAAGCACATGTGAGAATCTGTAGGGTGGTGACAGTACACAGTTAGCTATGGCCTAGTGTTGGGCTGACAAAACCCACCTCTTGATCTCTTACTGCAGTACAAACCCAGCACCCACAGGTGACAAATCTTTCCAGTACAACCAGGGACTTAGAATCATAGAATCATGTAGGTTGGCAGAGACCCCTGGGATCATCAAGTCCAACCATCAGCCCTACTCTACAAGTTCTCCCCTACACCAGATCCCTCAACACCACATCCAATCTACTCT
>VZTM01017453.1:183874-197611 GCA_013400555.1 Jacana jacana | reverse complement strand
AACTCCATTGAGCACCACCCTTTGGGATCGTCCTTCCAGCCAGTGCTGGATCCAGCAGATCGTACGTTCGTCCAGGCCATGAGCAGCCAGTTTTTCCATCAGAATGTGGTGGGGGACAGTGTCAAATGCTTTGCTAAGATCCAGAAATATTATATCCACTGTCTTCCCCCATCCAACAATCTGGTTATCTTGTCATAGAAGGAGATCAGGTTGGTCAGGCAGGACTTGCCTTTCATAAACCCATGCTGACTAGGCCTGATCCCCTGGCTGCTCATTCCATGGCTGGTGATAGCACTCAAAATGATCTGTTCCATAATCTTCCCTGGTATCGAGGTCAGACTGACAGGTCTAGAGTTTGCTGGATTGTCCCTTCTGCCCTTCTTATAGATGGGCGTTACATTCGCCACCTTCCAGTCCATGGGGACCTCTCCAGTCAGCCACGATTTAAGGAAGATGATGGACTTGAGGCATACAAACATGGTTTTAATTAGAAAAGGCAGCACATCTGGATTATCTTAATCAGCACTTAACCTTTAGGTCTAGGAGCTGTGAAGTGGAAGTGACAGGCTTCACCATTACCTTGCTTTGCAGACAGAGTCACAGTTCTCACGACGGTCCGGACGTTTTCCTTTTCTGGCACAGGAACGGTCCGAGATTGAAAAGAAGTTCCTGAAGGACCTTCTAAGAGCAGGAAGCAAAATATAAGGATCTTTAGGAAAAAAACCCAAACCCAACCACAAGAAATCAAGAAAGTATCAAGACCAAAAAACCATTAGGTATTCATTACTGTCAAACACACAATGACCAGTGCATGTAAACACGAGAGATGAGCACCCTCCCCTGATGGGCCTTGGGAATTCCAATGTAGAATTCCAGCTCTTTGTGCTTAAGGAAACAGGTTACACACTGGAGCACCTCAGGGTCCCCAGCTAAACAGGGAAGTCTGTCCTTCAAGCAGCTCTTGGCTCAAATCACCTCCCGGTCTGAACACAACAGTGCAAAAGTATTTCCCTTCTTTTGCAAGTCATTCTGCTGGCCAATACAGGGGCTGGCACGCAGGCAAGAGCAGAGTTAAACCAGAAGAAAAGCTGAAGGGGAAGAGAAGGCCCGAGGGTTAGACAGGGAGGGATCCTAACTCACCGCCTTGCTTTTTTGTTTTTTCCTTTAGTTTCTTCAATTTGATTTCTTCAAGTGTTTTTATTCCAAAATTTAAATTCTCATCTGAAAACAGGAAACAGTTAATGAAGCTGAGGCTTATGCACACGTTGAAGAGCACGGACCCTCAAGCTTCCTACAGCTCAGAACCTTTCCAGAGTACTTCAAATAAACCCTGTCAGCACTCCCCACGAGTGACAAAAGCCACTGAATGGATGGTATCTTGGTAAGCAACTGGCACCTTTCTTCACCCCTTCTCCCATCCTATGGGGTAAAACCCGTAGTTTTAAGCATTTTAATTCATCTACACGATATCAGATTGCTCTGTCGTTAGACATGGCTTTCCACAGTTTGAAAGGACACATCTGCAGGCACTTGAACTCCACTCTGTGGCTCTATTTGTTCTAGAAAAGTAAGAGAACAAGGAATTTACCTGTCTGATCCAAGGGACATGTGATATTAGACAGGAACGAGCTCACAGAGAGAACTGACTCCATCCAGCTACCCTACGTTGTGTTGGATTTTTAGAACACGTTGCTTTTGAGCCAACTGTCAACTTCTCCTTCCCGTGCCCCCAGTGCCAGCTGTCAGAATACCTGGCTTTGTGTTAGCACTGGATTTCCTGGTGGAAATTATCCTCAATCCGTTATGGGCTTCCGTCGCCGGTTGCTGGGCGGGTGTTTTCGTTTCATCTCCTTCCTCAGAAAGCTGGTCTGAAAGGAGAAACCAGACCCACTCAGTTAGGCAGCAGGGATCACAGGAGGGTTTTCATCTTTACCCACGATATCAGAGCAACATTACAGCCCATGCTTCATGCCCTGCTCCTATTCTTAACTACAAACACAAACAGCTGTTTACAGAAGGGGTTTTTACACAGCTATACTGACCTGACAAACCCATCTATACTGGGAAAAAACCCAAAGTTAGGACTCCAGACTCCCATCTGTAGCTTAAACCATCACAGAATTCAGCTATTCTCAACTTACACCCTCACTGGCAGGAGAAAAGCCCTTCCTAAGTTAAGAATGCTCACCGTCATCATCTTCATCATCGTCGGCAGCGTTGATCACCACCGGAGGGTGTGTAGGACTTGGGACGTTTTCAGAGTTTTCCACTTTCATCACCCCCCTCAGCTGTGGGGAGGGATTTGACTGGACAGAAAGTTTGTTTTGCTGCAGTGACATCTGAGCCATTTTCCCATCCTCTTCTGCAGACTCAGGTGGACTTGGAAGCGTAGCTAGAGGAAGAGGAGGATCATCTGTGATCTGGCCATTTAAAACCTCGACCCTGCTGTTGTCCTCACTGGGCAGACACGGTAGATAAGGTAGATAAGCCCCCCCCCAGGTACTGAATTTAGAGTTTCCCATTCCCCACCCCTGGTTACTCCATACACAATGGCTTCCCTTCACGCACAGACCTCACCACCCTACTACCCAGAAAGGATTAAACGAGGGGAAAGCAGCCTGAAAGGCACAGATAGCACAAAGCACAGAGAAGCTGCATGTTAAAATAAACATTAAATATCAGATTTACACTTGCTTTAGCTGAGAGCCTGTGCCTGCAGGCTTCTCCCTGCACCCACACATGAACAGCTGCTGAAGTCTTCTGCAGAAAGGAGTAACATTCAAAATTAATTATTTAATACTGGAAGAAGAAGAACCTCACTTTTGCTCGGCGGTAAGAAGAGTCCATCCACATAACGTCCTTTCGTGTGATGAAAAGCACAGTTGGATTTCTGACACCCCACTGGCTGATTCTCCCAGTAGCAAGGAATCTCACTGCGTTTTTTCTGAGGGCAGAAAGAAAGAAAAGCTCATGGCAACGCTCATCTTAGATTTGCAGATACAGTTCCACAGATTTGCAGATACAGTCAGGCCAGAGACAGGACTACTGCAGTGCAGCGCTGAAATCCCTTTCCAAAGGTCAGTTTATCACTGAAATAAAGTATTTCAGGGCATGTACACAAAGTTTGTGAGAGCTGGAACAACTAAACATTATCCAGCTATCCTCTCTCAGGATGAGAAGCTGGGCACTCTCACACATCGGCTGAGGGTGTGTTAAACAAATGCAATTTGGGATTATTCAGAGGGAAAGAATGTTTTAAAGTGCCTAAGTTAATTTTATCTGAACTTAGCTCTTCAGAGCCTTAGTTCCTTCCCACCTTTTCTCTCCCCACCCTGTTCCACCCCAAGGGATCACAACAAGGTTATCTCAAGAAATCCAGGGTGGACAAGACCCGACTGGCCGTTACTGAGCCCAGCCCTCAGGAGCCCAGAGCGGGCTGTTCACTCCCACCCTGCTCCAGCACCTCTCAGCACCCCAATCAATGCAGATGCTCCTTCCTCCCTTAAGAAAACAATGTCAGCATCTAATACAAAAATTTCTTGCTGAGAGATACCCAAGTCATTGATTTTTTAATTCCCCCAACTTCTTCCCATTGCCCTCCCAGTAACAGAAACCAGCACCATTTTACAGCAAGTAAACCTATCACCTAAAAGCGTGTCCAGCTCCCCTACAGCAATGGAAAGTGCTTCCAGTGGTGTGGGCTGAGAACACATCTTGAAGCAAACACTCACATCGATTTCCATGTGCCTGAACCTGCAGATATTCCTGAAACAGCGACCCTCCTGCCACAGCGTGCAGACAGTCTCATTCCCCAGAGCAGCTTCACAGTGGCGGAAGGAGCAGCTGTCTCCCTGTAGCCAAAAGGAAATGAACAAAAAAAAGGAAAATAAATTAGTATAAATTAAAAGAAGTCCACGCCATTACAACTGGAATCAGAATTTAACTGCTTATGAAGGTACCAGGAATCTCTCTGTCTCCTCCCGTTCCTCCCCTACAAAAGTGAAAAGGAACAAAAGCAAAGGAAACCCAAGCACACCTTGTTGCACGTGGAATAGAAGTAGAAGTAGCAATCATCTCCCTGGTTGGACATAGTGGACAAATTATTAGAACGAGCTCAGGTTCTGAGGGTTCACTCAACAGGGACTTCCTCCACTCTTGGCAAGAGCTGGCTTCACTCTTTCTTGGACTGAAAGTCTTCTACTGGCTTGATCAGTGAAATCTTCTTTTTAAAAGTAACCCTACAAAAGGTGTCAATAAGTGAAAATAATTAAGTAATAAGCATTTTCACAGCTGTTTCTATTCATCAAATTAGTCTCAAGGGGGGCAATGTCTCAAAAATTAGCTGATCACACAACCTGTCCCAATACTAACCCAAACATCTGTAACACTGCATGGCTTTTGCCTTCTGTGACCTTACTGACACTTACACTCCTGGGAGCACAGAAGACACCCTGCTGCACGTGGCTGTAAGCCCCTCTGCTCCCACACACTTGAGTTATCAGTGATTCACAGCAGGTACCAGCTATTTCTATGACACACAACTGACATCAAACAGGGATTTCTAATCAGCACGGTTCTTTCAGCGGACGTACCTGGACAACTTCAGCAAAGATATTGATCTTCAAGGACTTCCAGTTAATTTCTCCTGTAGGCCGAACCAACACTGAATCCGTGAATTAATAATAAAGGGGTAGGAAGAATTTTCCTCCTCACATTGCCAAGGGAACCTCTCATCCACAATTCAAACATAGGATGTGCTTTTAACCATCTTACAACTAATGGAGGAAGCAAGTCCATTTGCATACTGTCAGACTGGAGACAGCCAGGGTTAGTTAGCTCTTCAAAAAAAAAAACCAAAAACCAAAAAAAAACCAAAAACCAAAAAAGGAAAACCACCAACAAAAAACCCCAGTGCATTTAAAGATGAACTTGGGATTCAAAGTGGCTGCAAAAATGAGGATCCATCTTCCACAGCCGGGCAATTTGTTTGGGTTTTAATTGGTTTGTTTGTTTGTTTTGTTTTTTTTTAATTTAAAATTCAGTAAGTTGCAATTTCTGGTCTTCAAGATTTCTTCACCTATTAAGAAAAGAGAAAAACCTTCCCCCATCTTTATTACCTGTGCAATAAAAACCCCACCTGTGTGTATAAACACACAAATATGTACATACATACACATGTGTGTTTATACACCCCCCCCCAAGAGCCAGAGATAACAGAGTCAGCGAGAGGAAAAATCTGAATTTTGGGCTATTTGCCAGATAAGACTGCATAAAAAAAAAAGTCTCTTATTTCGAGGGAACTAACAAAAAAGAAAGATCTACATAACAGTTTGATGGAAATGCCTTCGAGGCCGATGCTTTGGAACAGGAGTGGTTTTGGGGGGGCCAGCACACAACTATGCACACGCCTGTACATGCACACAGTATGAACAGGTCCATACACACACGCGTGCACGGTGTATGTTGTCCGAGTCCGAACCCAGAACAGGCTTTAGCCCTCACCAGACACGTGGAGGTGCGGGGGGACAGCGTGTTCAGGGTACAGCAAGCTGGGAGGGGCAGGGAAACGCTCACGGGTCAGGCGGCGTGGCTGCACGATATGGGTGACTTGGAACTTGGATTCTGCTTTTTGGAGAGAATTTGTTTTGGTTTCGTTCGGGTGCGCCACCCCGGGCCGTTCCCTAATCCCACACACCCATCATCAGCCAGTGCTGCAGGGTCACGGGGAGTTTGGGAGGATGGCTTAGGTCCAATTCAAGAGCTGAGGATTGTTTGGTGCCACCGTTTGGCCACAAGTGGTTCTTTTTTGGATGTGAAGTCAGATACTTCAATTCTTTTGTTTGTTTTTTTTTTAAAAGATACTTCAATGCCATAAAACCTGCAACCAGACCAGGTAAAGTTCAAACTAAAGTGATCCTGACCCCCTTAAGACGCCGCACATTTCTGTGCTCAGTATTTCCGACTCTTCCGGACGAAACCCAATGAAATAGCTCTTACAAATTAATAATAAAAGGTTGGAACCTTTTACTCACACAAACACTAGTGAATTTTCCAGGGTATTTTTTTTTTTGGCAGGGAATTTTCCCAAATCTAAAATAAAGAGAGGAGAAGTTGGTTTCTTGTATTAGTTACTGGTTTGTGACTGCTTGACAGAGGGGATAAAACAGCAGTTAAGGGCAAGGTTTTCTCGCCACCTTTGGTGTTAATGGGACTGTTCACTTTTGACCTTTAGCACCTTCAAAACTTTGGGTCACACACAACCCTTGCCATCTACTCCTGAAAATCACTGGTGCTCCTTTATGTAGGAGTTTGATATGGACTTTTTTTTTTTTTTCCAAAGGTGCCACCAAGTCAAATTTCACTGACAGGAAAATTTCAAGTACGTTTCTTCAGTTCACAGAAGCCAGGACTTGGACAGATGGGAATCAAGGGGCCACTGCTTGGTCCAGCAGGGGCATTCAAATAGCAACCAGAAGGAATTCACGCTCTAGAAGGTGGTGTTTCTTTTCCCTAGGAGGTGGGAGACCCCTGTATAACCCAGCACTGCTATATATCCACCAGAATGGGGGCGGGGGGTGGGAAGAAACCCCCTCAGGTTTAGCTGGTTTGAACACCCAGGCAGCTCAGCATTTTGGTTGTTGCCTTCCATACTGGAGAGCAGGCTCCAAGAGCTGCTCAGAATTTGAATGGATCTTGTTTAAGGAATGAGGGGAAAAAAAAAAAAGGCAAAAAACCCTTTAAAATAAACAGCAACAAAAAAACCCTGAACCGAAACAAAAAAACTTTCCAAGCTCTAAATTCCTTAAAAGTCCCTTCATTTAAAAAAAAATAAATAAATTTTGAAGAAAAGTTTCCTTTTTAAAGTGGTATCAGTTCAGGAGGCAACCTGAGTGCTCAGACTAACCCCTGAAAGCCTGGATAAAAATGAGTAACTCTGGTGCACTCAGCAGGTCTCCAGTAGAAGTTCAGGAGAATTTTAAACACTTCTCTTTAATCCGGAGCGCTAGCCCAAGATCAACCCTGACACCTTCGATTCCCAAATCTTTCAGTGAGCTCTGCAAAGCCAGAAGGAGGTGACTAGTGGCAGCACTTGACTAAGAACTGCAGTTCCCCACTGGCCCCCCCCTGCAGGCCAAGAATCTTGCAGCCATCAGACATCTGGGACCACTGGAATGAGCCAGAATAGCCCCATTCACCCTCCCAGGAGGAGGATGCTCCACCTTCTGCTGTTATAGAGTCACTTTAACATATAAAAGTTAGAGAGAGGGTCACTGAGCAGCTACTTCCTCCTTCCAGTGATCCTGTGGAAGATGGTCTGAAAGCTGTTTGAGTTCCTGAAATGTTATGGACCTCAACAGTGCGAGTAGGCAAATCTCTTAAGCAACTGCTAACCTGTTCTCTGTGCTCCTCTGCCCCGAATCACTGATTTTAAATTATAAGTAAAACACAGCAGCTGGCACCTAGTGCTGTGCATACAGCCTCGGCAGCGGTGTTGGAAGCTGGAAAGCCAGGGGCGAGGGGATTAAGGGAAAGCCACACATCAGTTTGGTAAGGTGGGTGCTGTGGTTCAGGGTCAACAGTGGAATACATATTTTTGTGTTGTGCTTTCTCCAAAGCCGTGAAAAATACTTCTTCAACAACGCTCTTCAGTGACATCCTCCAGATGGAAACTGGCTGTCTCACAATCTCTGGGAACTTCTAATAAATTTGCCTTGAAAAGAAGTGTCTTCAGTAATAAATAACAGATAATCTACTATAAAATTGAAGTGCATTGTTATATCCAAGTTCCTTCACAGCAGCACGTAGTTAAGGGTCCCATGGTTAAAATTCATGTCCTTTCTTCCTACCACACACCTCCTCAGTAGGCAGCGATGGAACAGAAACACCCAGTCCTGGAGACATTAAATTGGCTCTAAGCTTATCTGTGGAAAAGCAGTAACTCAGTACATCACCTTCAGAGGGCAAAAATTCACATGGAACTGTAGAAAAAACCAGAAGTGCTTCCCGAGCCTCAGGTCATCACCAGCACCATCCCATCAGGTCCTGGCCCAGATTGCAGGGTGCACGGTCTGCAAGTGTTGCTGCAACGTGGGAGAGCCCAGCAGAGTCCCTGCCCTGCCTGACACACTTGCAAACGTCGCAGGGAGCGTGCCAGGTAAGGGTTCCAGACAACAGATGTGTGTGTCCTCGTTTCTGGCATCGAAAGGCTTTTGACAGCATCACTTCCATGAAGAAAACTCCTTCTGTCTTCTCAAGATGTTCCATGATCCACTTCTGCTGCAGCCGCTACGTCCACACTGGTAGGACTCACATCTACAGTAAATCTCTTTGACAGCTCTCATTCACCCAGGCCCGTTCCCAGTCTGCTCCTCCTCTTCCAGCTGGAAACCAGCCCGCTGACTCTGCCACACCGTCACTGCCCACCCAGAGCTGGGAAGGTACATCAAACTCCAGCTGCTAAATCCACCACCCAGGGAGATGGCCAATGGAGACGTTACAGGTACAGTCCCCCTCCCTACAGCTGTGACCCGGGCTGTAGAGCCCAAGGTACACAACGCTCTGCTTGGAGATGTCACCAAGGAGTCGGTGTCCCCACAGGAGTACCTGGTTTGCCATAGATGATTTCTCTTTTTTTTTTTTTTTTAATGATTCTGGATATCTGTGTTCCCCAGGTGAGCCACAGGTCCAGAGTCCCACACAATGGAAGTCTTTGCTCTTCTTCCAGGCAACAGCACACGCTTCTTTAACACGCTGCATTCAGTAAGGAAGCTCTCTCCACTCTCTCCATCCTGCTCAGTGGCAACAGGCCTGACTGCAGCACACACACACAGCGTAGCAGCTCCCAAATTCCTTGGAAAATTTTTAGCTAGCACCAATGTTTAATGTAGTGGCTTTCCCTTAATGCACAATCTCCTCTTTCCTATAGCTTTAGCTGGCGGCTCTCCTCTGTCCTTCTCTCTGTCCCCCGGCTTTCCCTCCTCAGTGCCCAAACGGGAACGAATTCTTAACTAAAAGGGACGGCTAAATCTGCCACATCTACTCTAGGGCAAGCCAAGGCCTACATAAAGAAAAGACACTCATTCTTTTTCTATTTCTGAAATGAACAGCGGGATCTGGCAACAGTTTGCTAGGACGATTTGTCTTCCTCACCGAAATGTGTTACTAAATCTCAAAAAGAGCCAATTTCCCCTGTTGGAAGAGTGCCATTTCAGATGAGAAGCAAGAGGAAGTTTTCCCTAGGCTAGCTTTCCTCCCGAGACACCTGCCCATCCAGCAACAAATTCAGCCTATCTATCTGTTCACCTCGATCAGTCTAATGCGTGTCCGATCCAGGCAGGTGCCGCAGCGGTGGTTCTGGTACCCTTTCAAAATCCCCTGTCCCCAGGAGGGGACATCTTGGGTTGTTTGGTTTTTTTACAATCAAATAACAAAGAGTGTTTTATTTTGGAAGCATGGCCCAGAGCTCAGCCTCAGCCTGCACCCCAAAGCTCCAGTTCTGGGAACAACCTGCGGGCTCCGCTCCTGACCCCCTGCAACAGTAAAAACCACCTCTGCACTCTCGCTGTGAGCACCCACGGGAGAAAACACAAATCCCTGAGATCCGATACTTAAGAAACAAAACAACAAAAAAGCCAACGTCACCCAATCGGGCTGCTTTAAACAACCTAAAGGAGAAACTAAGATGACAGCCGGGTGCATCCAGAGTTAGTCAGATCCTGAAGGCAACTCCTTTGGGGAGCGGAGGAGCAATTTGTCAGATGACTACATTACAGCACGCCCCTTATACGCATTGCTACAAAAGGAAGGCACAAGGTTTTAACCGAAAATAACATATACTCATAAGGCACCTGCATAGGGATCTTCAACTTGCCCAACCGAACCTCTCCAGAGGCTCCGTTTCCTCGGAAGACCACCGGGACAGGGCCGCGGGGGGCGCAGTCCAGGCCTGTAGAAGGCCTAAAGGCGGAGGGAAGGGCAGGGGCGGGGAGCGGGAGAGCTGCGGCCCCGTAACCGGGGGGCCGAGGGGACCTTGGGCCTACCTGGGACGGCGGGGGAGTAGCTCCCCGTCCCTAAGTCCCGGGGAGAACACCTCACCCCCACTGCCATACCCGGAGGGCCCGCGCTACCCCAGGGGCCCCGGCAACCTCCCCCCCGCCGCCACAACGGCTACGGACACCCCGGTGGGAAGGGCTCGGGGACGCGGCCTGGGCCGCCTGCACCACCGGACGCTGGGGACGCGGCCTGCTTCCCCTCAGGGGAGAGAAGGGGACCCGGGCCCGGCAGGAAGCCATTCCCCCGCGCCTGACGGTCTACGAACGGCTCTAGTTACCGGCGAGCAGGAACTTTACCGAACCCCAAGGAACCGTCGCTGCCACCACCGAGTCGCCTCGATCCGCCAGGGCCGCCGCTCAAGCCGTCTCTTTTCCGCGCTGCCAGCCTCAAAGATGGCGCCTAGGATACGGGCAACCTCACCTCGCCCTTTGCCAAGATGGCGGGCGGAACGGCTTCACCGGGGCCCACTTCCGTCCGTTGGAACCGGCGGGGGCGAGGCTCCGCGGGGGCGGCACCGCCCACCGGCAGTGACAGGAGCGGGGCGGGCGGCTTCTCTGCCTGTTCCTTCTCCGGTGCCAGCTCCTCTAGCACCGTATAAAGCCCTTCGTTGTGAGGTGAACAGGGGAGTGTCCCCCATCCTCTCTACCTCCGCAGCGGCTGTGGTGCCCTGTTAGGGGATGCACCCCTGCCCACCATGGTGCCAGGCCTCAGCCCCTGAGGTGGCCGTCCCCCTCTCTCGTGCTGCTGGGCACTGTCTCAGGGTTACGCTTGCCAACCTGGGAGCTATTTTACCTTTATAATCCCGTTTCCCCGGCTTGCAGGCACTTGCCCCTGGGACGCCTCAGGCCATGCTGCACCCTTGGCAGAGAGGCCTAGGCCTGGCTGGCAGCCGTTTTTGGCAGAGTTTTTTTGTCAGAGTAGCCTGGGCCTGCTCAGACTTCATGGCAGATCACAGACCTAAACCTGCTTCCTTCTGCTGTTTCTTCTCCCTGTCCCAGTCTGCTGGTGGCCCGCTTTCCCCAGTTTGGCCCCGTGGCAGTGGTAAGCAGCCACCAGGCAGCAGGAGCAGCGTCTGTCCTCAGGGGAGGCTGCCTGGGGCACAGTCACGGTGGGTACAGCCATTTTCCCCGTTAAATGACTGAAAGCCCCGTGATTTGTTTCTTTCTTTGTAACCAGCCTCATCTGTCTTTTAAAAAAAAACCCCAAAAAGCAGTAGCTGTGGCTGTTCTGTTCTCCCCAGGACAGCAGGAAAGAGGGCGACGCCTCGCAATAAAGCTTTTAATCTCTGTTGGTATCGCTTGTCATCAGCTCCACGGGGTCAGGCACTCGGCTGGGAAGTTTCAGATTGAACTTTCTCACTGACAGCCTCGCCCGGCTTGATCTTCTTCTCATCACGGCTCGGCCCTGGAGTCATTACAGACACGGAGAAGCAACGCTCTCTGCACCGAAGGCAGGGAGTTTAAGGGCTCCGGTGCATTCAGCCTGCCTGGGGATATTTCAGAGGCCAGTTGCTTTTATTTCCTATTCTTCTGGTCTGGGCAAAGTGCCTCTATGGAGGCCAAACGGTCTCAGTACAGAGAAAGGACACAGCTGCCCAAGGAGATGGAGATCACAACCTCCAGCGTGGTGCCACCTTAGGGAAGGGGACAAGGGAGGATCTTTGCTCCGGGTCAGCTCGACCCATAGCCCAGGAGCTCTGGTTTGGAGGGCATGTGACAGCCAGTTCTGGACTGGAAGAAGCCACGCTTGAAACCAAGCGCCGGGTGCAACCAGCCAGCCCCTGCCTCTCCACAGCGAGATTTACACAGAGGAAACCCACACAAAGGGGTGCTTTTGTAACAGTGGGGTCGCTTTTGACCCCCCCACCCCTCTCCCCACCCCTCAGGCCTCCCTTTCACGCTCCAGCTTGCTCTGATGGGCAGCTCAGCCATTCACCCAGCGCTAGGAAAGGCTGCGGGATGGATTTCACAACCCGGTGGACACACTGAGGACGTCACGGTTACACGTGGGCACATTTTATTCTCTGGATGCACTTGTGCATTGTTTCTGCTCAACAGCCAAAGCTTTATTGATTCAAAACCATCACCCTTCTCCCCCACCCCCAGCACGCTTCAGTTTTTGGCTATGTACCCCCCTTCCCGCCCCTCAGCCACGCGTCCGCTTCCACGATTGAGTATTATCTCTGCTTGGAGTCTGTTTGCTCAGAAGAAGCCAACTGACCATTCGTTCAAAATTGGTTTTGTTTGTTTGTTTTTTTTTTTCTCTCCCAAGAACCATATAAATTACATGCAAAACATTGTACATAGAGATTAATATCAAAATGCAATACAGATCAGGTGCACTTGAAGCTGGACTTTAGGATATGGCAAACACACCAGGGTACATATTGCTTTGAAACCACCAGTTTTTTGTTTGTTTTCGTAAATGTCATGCATACCACATAATAGTCAGCCTTTTCTTTTGTATTTTTTTTTTCCCCATTTTTATACAAAAATACCAGTGCTTATTATACTTAGTTACTGGAAAAGAAAAACTCAGATCTGCGTGCCCTCTTCACAAGAAAGTTGTTTTGTGAGAGCACTAGATAAATATATATACACACACCAACGTTGAGTCAATACTGTATATATATATATTTATTTAAAGGGAGGAAATAAACTAAAGGCAGTTTTAGCCATGGGCTTTGCTGAATTAAAATTGCAGGGGGTGTTTTTGTTGAGCAGGAGGATAGGGGAGGCAGAGGACAGCCAGAGACCAGCCAGTCTCGGTGGCAGGGGACAGCCTTGGCAGAGAGGTGCTGGCAAGGAACAGCCAGGTGCCAAGGACGGTGCTGGCGTTGCCCCACGGCCTTGCTGTTGGAGCAGGAGAGCAGAATGGCCCCATGGTGGAGAGTGGGGTTTGCAGGAGGATATTTTATGGGTTGCGTGCTCCTCAGGTTGAAGAACTTGTAGGAGCTCGAGAGGAGTGGAGAGGAGGGATGGCAGGCAGGCCCTTCCCCCGAGAGGTACAAAAACCTGCAGGGACTCTTCTTTGAGGTGCTCGGTCCCCACAGTCATGGAGGGCAACAGGAGCTGGCAATGGCATCTTGGAGATGCCCATCCTGGATCTGGGATGGGGCTTTTTCCAGTCACCCCAGCATCATGTCACCCCCAAGAAGCATTTCTGAAGGGGCCGCCGAGCACTGCAGGCCATCTGCTCCTGGGCTGGGGAAAGCCAAGAGGCTGCCCATGCTAAAAATTGGTTTAGTTTTTTTCCTTCTTGAGATTGTTTCAAAATTTTCCTCAAAGCTTATTGCACAAAAACCTTTGAAAATTAAGAATAACCCCTGTGCAAATCAACGGAAACCTCATCACACAATGCAAATGCCTAAAAATGCCTGTTCAGCAACGCACACAGGACGTGGTGTGATGTCTTTGGTACCGATCCGCCAGTTTATTTCACAGAAAACCACCACCACCACCAGAGACCCTACTGGTAGTAAGAACTGGATGCAAAAATTACGTTCAGAGTGTTTTAATAACAAAGCATTCCAAGGCAATTAACACGGATCACAGGGTATGACTTCGATTCCTGGCTGGCATGGCACTCTTTCCCCCCCCACCCCACCCCTCCCCGCCCCCGTGCACACTCGTGGCAGTTCAAACAAAAAGCAAAAAATAATAATTAATAATAATAATTAATAAT
>VZTM01017453.1:148363-181350 GCA_013400555.1 Jacana jacana | reverse complement strand
CCCCCCCCCCAAAAAAAAATAAAAACCCCACAAGTGGAAGAAAATTAATAATTATAATAACAATAATAATGAAGTCATAAGTGCACCCCAGCCCTCGGGCTGCGGGCGTGGGTGTAAGACTACAACAACTTGAACTTGCTTTGAACATGCCTTTTCCTACAGGAAGACCCGCTGGAGGCGTGTGTGGAGCCCAGCTCTCGGGAGGGAATAACCTGGCTGCTTCTCTCGGGTGAGTACCACCGAAAACCAGGGATGGAGACGCACAGGTTCGGCTTTGCCTCTCTCCCAGCACCCGGCATTCCTGGGACTCTGGTTCCCAACTGCTAAATAACGGTTAAAAAAAAACAAAACCAAAACCAAAACAAAACAAAAACAAAACAAAACAACAAACCAAAAACAAAACAAACCCCCCCCCCAAAAAAAACCAAACCACCAAGATGATATACGTATGAGCAGTCTGACACAAAGTGACCGCAGTGTGTGATCAGTTACTGGTGCCAATGTCACACAGGGCGAGGGGCCGAGGAGGAGGAGGAGGAGGAGGAGGGGCGTTTTCGAAGTTCTTAAGGTCAAACTGATGTCTCCAAGCTGTGTAAGGGGCTTTCAGGCTCTGGGACGGTGACCTCAGCTCGATCGCTGTCCACTGCATTGTTATTTCTGTTGAGGGACGTAGATCCACCCAGGCTACCCCCACCTCGCTTTTTGAGTCCATCAGTCTCAGGGTCATCTTCAGCGCCATCAAGGAATGGTGTTCGAGGCTCGTCTTCCTCCAGGATGAACTCTGGGTGAGTCATGAAGTTATGGATGGAGCTTCTGGATTCGGGTTTCTCGAGGCCTTCGTACAAGGAGCTACGGAACGCATTCACCACTTTGATCTGCCAGGGGGCGAGGAGCGTGGGGGATAAACGAAAAAAAAAAAGGGGTTAGTAACTGCTAGGAGAGGCCAGAGCTCCCGGGAGAAAGTAAAAATAATGAAAGACACGATGGAACAAAAAGCACGACAACAACAATCACCACCACTGAACAGTCAAAATGGGAGGTCTACGGTGAACTAGGAGGGCCAACACGGATCAGACTCAGGCACTAGGTGTGTGATGGGGGAAATCAACCAACTACGGGGCGACTTCAGAAGCTGCAAGAAAAGGCAAACACACACACACACACAAAATAAAAACCCATCCCCAACCTCAATCCCCCCCTTCCCTCCCTCCCCCCGAGATCCCTTTGAATGAACGGAAGCCAAACCGCATTAGCTGTCATTACGTGAGCACACGCGTGTCCGTGTGTACAAAACGAGGACAAAAAAAAAGAGTGGAACTACAACTCAAAAAAAAGAGGTGGGTTAGACAAACAGTGGGTTCACTCCAAGGCAAAAAAAATACCCTCTGCTGGGGGAGCGATGTGTGTGTTTGGTCTAGTTCATTTTTACACCTAAAGAAAGGGATGGGCTTTGAAAAGAGGTGGCACAAACTTTCCAAGCCCACGTGGAAGCAGTAGGTCCAAGCCGGTGCCATGACCAGTAAAACCAGACCCAGCTAAACATGCAAGAAGGAAGCCAGATCTGTGTGAGTTGCCCCACATGGCTGCCACCTGGGTCCCAGGTTGGAGCTCCGAAACCTTCCCTACACCCACATGCTGGAAACCACTGGGTCTCCTTCAAAGTGCTTTATTTTGGATGCTCTGCACAAAAACCACTAAACCCACAACCAAACCCAGTCTCAAACTTTGCTAGAAAGCCTGGCCACACACCACTCCTCAAACCCACAGGCTGCCAGCACCAAAAGCCAGGCTCAACGTGTTACAGGCAGGAGATGCAGAGCCTGGTTTGGACCCCCAGGGTATGGCTCTGCCACCTCCATTGCACTGGAAGGGAGAGGTCTGGAAAGAAGGCTGGAGGGTGGCCAGCAATGGATTCACTGCCTCCTTCCAGTTCCTCCAGAAAACCAACCTTGAGCTCTCCCAGCTCTCGCCCTCCCTTGCAGTGAAGTCACAGTTGTTGGGTCGGATGGGTGACAAGCACCAGACCCAGTGAGCACAGAGGCAGGAGGGTGGCAGTGCCGTGGGGTTGCAGCAGAACCTCTCCACCCCACTGCAGATGCTGGCATGGGTGAGACAACCAACACGTGCACCTCGGCTGCGGCAGAGAGCTCCAGCTCTCCTGGGTGACTCAGGGCTATAAATGGCTCCAAAGATGGCAAAAGGCATAAAAATGCAATCAGTCTGTGGGCTTTTGAAGCAGAGCCAACAAACCGAGCAGCTGAAGGTCTCCCAGGCCTTGGAGGACCTGGTGAAATCACACACATGGCTTTGCCTTGTCCTGCAAAGCCGAGAGCGACCCCATCACACGGTGCCCTCCAAAGCATCCTTGGGTTGCTCTTGTTGTGTCTTACACAGATGCTCTTCCCCTTCTGGCTCCTTCAGGCCAGACCCAGCACATGGCCTCTTCTCCAGAGGTATCCCCCGCCATGCTGCCACAGCAGGTCACGCCAGCACCCTCCTGGCTCGTGGCACCTTCCCACTCACCTGGGAACGGGGCCATCTCCTCCCTTTAGAGAGGGAGCTACTGACAGAAGTTGTCAGCAGGGACCAAGTGTCTGGCACAAGCTCTTCTGTTTCATGGAAGCGATAAAAGCTTTTTCTCTGTCAAACAGAGCTCATCTGGGACCAGGAGATCTGCTCAACTCCTCCTCTCGGAAGGAGCTGCCCCCAAAGACCACTTTGTTCAGCAATGCTGGGCACAGTGGAGAAGTTGGTAACATCTCCTTGTAGCAGCATCAGTCGTTCTGCTCTGTCCTTGGAAGCAGCACGAGTTCCGTCAACCTGCTCCCAATGCCCGAGGAACCCAGTCCCCAGCCGTGTCCCCTGCCTGCTCTCGTGGTATCACCGTGGCCCGAAGCCAGGGCACAAAAGGGAGGAGAGCCCCAGAAGCCACAGAAGGGGTGCTCCTCCCCAGCATCCCTACGCTGGAGAGCCTCCTCATCACTCAGCTGGCGGCTGAGGCAGCAGAGAGCGTGCCGAGCTGCTGGAGGGAGGAGGATGCGGGTGTCCCCTTGCAGGCTGATGAGGCAAACAAAGGAACAAATGAGTTCTGCTGCTTCTTTACAAACGGGCTGCAGATCTGGTGGGCGAGCAGAGGCGACACCCCTCTCCCTGATGAGATGGAAGTGGGGTTAAACTGTCCGCCTTGCCCTGGTACAGGGGCAGGCGAGGAGGGAAGTCCCCAACCAGCAGAGCACAGCCTCCTAGGGATCTTTGGTCTCAGCACAAACAGCACTCACAAAACCAGACCAGAGAAGTTACACCAAAAGAAGAGTTTCGTGCCTGGAACCCTGGAGGTTTCACCTGCGAGATGGTCCAGGGTTCCCCTCCCATGAGGGATGCCCTTCTGAGGCCGCTCTCCACCTGGCTCAGAAAGATGGTGCTGCACCAGACTGGGCAGCAACACAGCATCCCCAGCACAGGCTCAGCACATCCCGGCTGAAAACGAAGACGGCAGCTCTTGCACACACACACACAGACCGGTACAGACACGTGAGCCGGATGACACACACCCCTGAGGAGATGAGCATGGACCAGGCACCCCACAAAAGATGCTGGAGCACCAGCTGGCCTGTGAAAATGGAGAGTTTACGCAGCTGGGAACAGAAATCCAGAGCTGTGTCTGCTGTACTAACGACCACAGTAAGACCCTGGATAAATTCAGTGTTTAGCGTGAATGCACAGGACTAAGGGGAACCACCAAGGAGGCCACCTTCTACCGAGACTGAAAGTCTTGAAAACAGCAACTGCAAGCACTGACAGAAGCACCAACCCCAAAAATGCAGTGTGCAAAACTGATTAAACCAAGGATAACCGACCCCAACAAGCTAACAAGAGCCTGCCAAAGCAACTAGGTGGTCAGGCCAGTACAAGCTCAGAGGAAGGAGTACCTTCACAGAAGCTCTCCCTGCTCCACCACCTCAAGCAACCTCAAGGTGAGTCCAAACCCTATCAACCACATCACTGCCTGCAGCTCCACCAATAACTTCTGCTCCAGCTTTCCTCAGACACCTTTTACTTTAACCCTACCTGTCAGTAACGGCTGTGAAACTGTTTCAGCTCTTCTTTTGTCAGAGGAACTTAACAGCAAGGAAATGCATTTTGAACGAGCTGGGCTGTGCAAACATCACCCTCCCCAACCAAGGTGAAAGCCCACCTCCCTCCCTGCCCACGGTCAGGCTCAGGTCTCCTCCATCCAAAACCTTCACAACCTGCAAGCTTGGAATTTATTCTCCTCTCACACCATCGCTGCAGCAGCGCAATGTGCTGGGCAAACCTCACTGCCCCCACAGAGGTGGAAATCGCATCTTCTGCACGAAGCCAGCATCAGCTCCACCACTGACCCCTGGTTCTCTTTGTCCAGCTCCCTCAAACCAGGGCAGAGCCCCCAGAGGGGAGCAGCTCAGCTCTGCAAGCCATCTCCTGAGGGTCCTTCCCAAGACCTCCCTTCTCCTCCGTGGCCCCGACAGGGACACAGCAGACGGGGCTGCCGAGGTCCAGCCCTGGAGAACTCATCCCACGGAGTGAAGGGGAAGACAGAGGGTCACCATTAATCTCCACGGAGGGAAGTGGAGCTTTGAGAAAGAGAGAGGGAAGGGAAGCAGCAGAGGGAAACAGAGAGAAGTTCTCAGCAGAAAACAGAGGGAAGACTTAGTGACCTGGGTTAGCTCCTGGCAAAGTCATCTGCTGCCTGGAAGGGCACAGACTATCCAAGTTATCTATTCCCTTGCTGCAGGGATATTAATTCCCTTGGGCTGGATGTTAAAAACCCTGCATTTTGGCCTTGCCCACCCAAGCCCACTGCCCCGAGACCCCTCCAAGCAGGTTTTCTTCTGATTAGCAAGCCCTGGTGGTAACACAGATGCAGTCAGGAACAGGAGGCAGCCACTCTGCTGCAGAAACACTGGGGTTAAACCAAATAAACCTCGAGCATCAGTGTTGGCTAAATAGAGAGCAAACAAAATTATCAGAAATTCTCTCTTCTCTCCCACAGTGCATAAACAGTGGAAACCGAAAGCTATGCAAAAAGTCACCAAGGATACGTCTTGAATAAGCAGAGAACACAGAAAATGACTGTGCAATATAAAAAATAAAAGCCAATTATCCAGGAAAGATACACTACCTACTCAGAGCCTGGCACAGCCCTGCAGAGAGAATCCACGCTCACGTGCTCACAAGCCCGAATAGGCAGCTCACAACCAACACAGAGAGGGGCTCTGCACCAGAGAGGGTTTTGTCTTTGGTCTGGAAACCCACGGCTGGATGTGGGATCCAGCTTGGCCATGGACACTCAACGGGGCCACGGTCCTCCCTCTCCGTTCACATGCAGAGAGCCACGTGTCCCCACGTCCAGCCAGAACCAGCGTGTGCAGGGCAAGCTGGGCATCGATGAGCCCGCTGCAATGGGGACAGTGATGCTCTGGCTGCCACAGGAGACCAGCAGAGCCCTCTGCCATCCCCTGGGGCAGCAAAGGGCACGCTTATGTGCACAGGGCTCGCTCGGCTCCGTCTCGCAGGGCATGCAAGTTCACAGGCGGGACAGAGGAGGCTGCTTGCTTATGAGCCAGCTCTGAACCAGCAGGATGAGCTGCAGGTGAGCGGCTCTGAGGTGTCACCACCAGCCAGCTGAGCTGCAGTGACCGGCTGCTGTCACCCACCATCCGGCCTCCCCACCGAGGCAGGAGCAAACACCCCTTCTCCCACGTCTGCGAGAGGCGGAGAGCACACAGACAGCCCGGCACCACGGCTCAGCCGGCCCCAGTAAGCCCCACTAACTGCTGTGGGAAGGTCCAAGCGGCCAGTCTGCCTCTCAAAAGAGATTTACAGCTTCAGTAAAGCAGCGCCTCTGCCCACCCCTGCCCTCCTGGGGCATCCCAGGGCTGGGCAGAGCCGCATCAGAAAGAAACGGCAGCATTTTTGGGCGCAGTGTGCCCTTTTCACAGCAATGCTTTTAGTTGCTCATGAACACGGGGTTCTATTAACAAGAACCACCAATTCTTTGCACCCTGCAGGAGGGTGGACCCATAGGTCAAGGCCTGCAAAGGAGGAGAAGTAGTAAAAAAAATGGAGGAAGCAACAAGGACTGGGGAGGGGAAAGGACCAGAAAGTATCGTAAACTTCTTAAAGATGCAAGAGCATAGAAACTTCTTGTTTTGTTTTGTTTTTTTTTTTTTTAAAAAAACCAACACTCTCCCGCCCCATCCTTCATTTTGGAAATTGGTGTGCGAGTCAAGGGTTAGAGGGAGAGAGAACAGGCTGGGTTAGGTTGGTGCAGATGCTCTCTGTGGTTATTAGAAGTCATGCATTGTAATAGACTATCACTCACTGCCCGCAGGAGGAGATGCAGCAGCAGCAGCAACAGCAGAAGTGGTGGGAGTGGAATTGACGGAGGAAAGAGCTACATGGGTTGGGCTAGAAACATTTTTTACATCGTGGTGCTGGCTCACGATGGAAGGCTGTCTCCTGAGGGCTCCCTGCAAAGAGGAGGCGCCGGTCTGGAATGTGTAAACTACGTCCATCTGCAAAGAACCAGAGAGTGAGATAGTGTCGCCCCCGGCCAGAGACAGGGAGAGGGGTCAGGGGTGGAAGGGGAGCAGGGAGGTCGGGCAGACACACAAGGAGGAAGGAAGGAGGACAGAGAGGTGGGGAGGAAGGAGGAGAGAACCCCCCCAACACACACACACACCCCCCCGTAAACCCACACCAGGTTCAGCTGGTGTTACTGGGAGCAGAGAAGAGGTCGGCTCCAGCCTCTGCTCCGCTCTCGCAGCGGGGAGAGGGACAGGGTTTATCCCACCACCAGGAGAGAGGCTGCAGTGGGAAGGGAGCGACAGAGGAAAGACCTTGGGTTATCCTGAAAATCTGCAGGAGGANGGGAGGGAGGGAGGGAGGGCAGAGGTGTGAGCTGGAAGCTGGTGGTCCAGAAAACTGCACTGGGAAAGGGTGGCTGATGCCTCAGCCCCACGGGATGTACACTTGAGGGGCTGGACCATGGGGACACACCATGCTCCTGCAGCTCCCACAGCAGCCAGCCGTGCTGGAGGGTGTTTCACCCTCTCTCCCAAGCTCTGGGCTCTGCACAGCCATCTGAAGCAGAGCTGGGAGAAGTGGGAAGGGACGCAGCAGGAAGCATCCTTGATGGTGGGCCACAGCTGCTCTGTGGATGAGCATCGAGACCAGAGGAACTGAGCAGCACCTGGGTGCCACCGTGGCTTCCCAGACACTTTGCAGCTGGCCTGTCACCAGCCCTGTGCTTGCTCACACAGCTCCTGGGAAAGGGACACCTCCTCCAGACACCCACACAGCTCTACTTCACTCTGGAGGCATTTCACACACCACTCCATTCCTTCCCCAGTTTGATCTCCCTCCACAGAGGGACCCTCATTTCCCACCAGCACCAGGCTGGCCCGAGGGAAAAGCCCCCACTCAAGACACATGGACTTGGGGCAGAAGCCCCAAGATCCAGGGTTGGACCTTCCAGCTGCTCTGCTTGATGCAGAGGGCACCACAGCCAGGAGAGGGGTTGCTAAAGATGCTCCAAGGATGTGCCAGCATCCAGGAGTGTTTTTCACGTTGCAAGAGCTTGTTTCAGCCCAGGTCCACCACAGCTCCAGGGAGACACCTTAGAGGCTCCAGCTTTGGCCTCCAACACAACTGAACCGTTTCCAAAACGGCCCAGTGTTCCTAGCAAATCTTTCATGTGAATGAACAGGGACTGGCAGCTCAGTCCCTGCAGCACCAGTGCTGCCATGGACCCTGAGAATAGTCTGGCCACCCCTCACAATGGGCTGAGCCTCACCTTGAAACCATCAAGGCAACATCTCATAGAGGAGAAGCAAAGTTAACGTGGCACACGACGGCTGCTGTGCTGGCTCCAGTCCCCGTGCTTGAGCCATTCTGGTTATCCCCATTTGTTGGGGGGACAGAGGAGGAGGAACGAGAGGTAACACAGCAGCCCTGCATGGCTGGGGCTACTGGGGACCTACAGCTTTCCTCTGTGGGCAGCTCTGCCCAGGCTGAGGAAAGATGAGGGCAGAGACCTTGCTGCAGGGAGCTCGCCCTGCCTTACCCAGCCAGCAAGCGAAAAAAAAACATTCTTTCAGGAAAAAAACAGAGTCAGGGAGAAACAGCTCGTGTAAAAGCCATATTAACAGCCAGATTCTCCTCCCCTTCTGTGCTGTGGGGTCAAGAGCTCCAGGCAAGAAGCCTGGAGAGCTGGCAAAGAAGGGTGGCAAGAACCCTTAGCCCAAAGGCCATCGGGAAGGATGGAGAGCAGCAGAAGAGTGAAACTGGAGAGGGTCCCGTGCAGGCAGACCCCTCCTGGGCACATTCACCAAGGGGAGCAGTGTCCCAGCATGGGCCAAGAGCAGCTTCCATGCTGACCTGCTCGCCAAGAGTCCAGGTGGCTCCCTCACCCCCCCGCAGCTTCCGAGCCCCCTTGTCTGCCGTACGAGGTGCCCATCAGCAGCACATCCAGCCTCCTGTGGACCAGCCCGGCCTCAGGCTGCAGAACACTGTGCTCTGCATTAGAACAGACTGGTGCCTCTCCCCCCACCCCGAGATGTCCCCACAAAAGCCAGGCTGTCCCGGTTCTCCAGCCAGGGCAGACCCAGAAAGGCACAGGCGGTGGGAGAAGTCTAGCCCAGAAGGCGGTGGCATCCTCCCAGCTGCAGACGTGCCTCTTTCCAGAGAGAGTCCCTGGAGAGAAAGAAAGAGAGAGAGAGAAAGAGAGAAGGAAAAGCCCCAGGGTACCCGCTGCCCCACGGTACCTGTGTCTGTATCCTGTTGAGACCCCTGAACCAGAGGATCTGCCCGCGCCGCAGCTCCATTTCAGCATGATCGATCTCATCCACGTCTTCAGGCAGCTCCTCTTCTGGGATCTCCTCCTTGGTGATGCCGTGGCCAGCTTCCTTCAGGAACTTCAGGTGGCTGGTTGGGACAGTGCAGATCAGCTGGGGAGAGGCAGGGAGAGAGCAGCTCCTTAGCCTCCAGGCTCTTGGAAGCCTGTGGGGGAGCATTCCTGTAGTGAGCTGCCCAGGACTCAGCTGAGAGATGCCACCGCTGCAAGCAGGGTGGGAAGGAGGAGTACATTAGCGACTGCCTCTCCTCATTGCTGGTGTGGCACTGGGATGGAGCATCACCCCCTTCCAAAGCTGCCTTGAATAAATGCTGGGGAGAGCAAGGGCAGTGGGGCAGGGCAGGGAGAGGCTGGCTGGGCCACGAGTACCCCGTGGCAGGGAGGCAGGTGGGACGTTCTTCAGACCGACTCTTACCTGTCCCCAGAGGAGCTCGCCCACTCCGATAAAAATACACCAGAACCACTGGCTCAGGGTGAGCCCGGAGCAGCTGAACGGCTTCCCACCAAACTCCACAATGATGATCTACAGCACAGGAGAGAACAAGTCACACACTGGGCAGCTCTGAGGGCTGCGTGGCGCAGCCACGGGATGGAAAGGTCCCCTAGGGCCACATCTTTTTAACCCTCCCTGGGGTCAGGAGAGGAGCAAGGACCTCACATCTAGGCTAGAAACTTTACAGGACACCAAAGGCATGCTGGCTGGACAGCCCTGGCATCACCCAACACACTCTAGACCCCAATATTCAGGTCTTGTGTCAGCAAGAAGCTGCTGGAGAAGAGTAGTGAGGGAGGACAGAGCTCAGGGCAGAAAGGCAGCAGACCCAGGTCCCATCCGGGTCACAGTCCCCTCCCAGCCCCACCATCAGCTTCACCTGAGCTGCAAACGTCCCCAGCACCACCGTGCAGAAGATGGGGTTGCGGTAGATGGCTTCGAAGACGTTCCTCTCCCCGTGGATCTTGCGCGCGTTGATCTCGTTGAACAACTGCATCATGACGAAAGTGTTGAAGACGATGGTGTAGTGCTCGGTGGGCGGAGAGTGGAGCGGGGCGTTTCGGCCACTGTCGATGTCAAAAAACTTCTCCCCTAAGCAGGCAAGGGGTTTTGGGGAGGGGACGGGGAAGGGCAGGGAAGAGAGAAGATGAGATCCTGCTCTGCGCTGGAAGGGGTGGAGTTAGGATCCCAGGCTCTTGCTGAAGAGCCCCTGGATCCAGCTGGAGTCCCCCCATGCTCAAAAGTGTTCCTTAAAAAATGGTGAAAACCTGCTACCCTGGCTAAAAACACCTCTGCACCCAGTGAAGTCTTGAGCAGACCTACACCCTCAGTGGAAACCCCTCCCTTGACATCCCTCTGCTTCCCATCCCTTATTAAATAAGCTCTGTCCTGGCCAACACGGGGTCACCAAGTGACAGCTGAGAGCAAGGGTCCCCAGTGGGTGGTGCTGGGACTCACAAGGCGGTGCTGGGACTCTGCCCCTTTCGTTTTGTCCCCCCCCAGCCCCGCTGTTTCTTGGGGCCTCACAGCTCACCCGCAAAAAGCAGTGTGAAAATGATGGTGAGCTGGTACACCGCGTGGCCCAGGATGTTCTTCATCATGGTGCGGGAGATGAGCGGCTTGTTGCGGCCGTAGGGCTTACGCAGCAGCAGGGACTCTGATGGGGGCTCTGTGGCCAGGGCTAAGGAGGCGAAGGTGTCCATGATCAGGTTCACCCACAGCATCTGGACAGCCTTCAGGGGAGAGTCCTACGAAGAGAGGAGAGGGAAACATCACCACACCATCACATCACCAAAACCACCCTTCTCTTCCCTCCCTGTTTCAAGGGAGATCCCCTCTTTCCCCCCCGCCGAGCCCAGCAGCCCCATACCTGGGTGATGCAGGCGCCCGTGAAGGCCACGATGACGGCCACCACGTTGACAGTCAGCTGGAACTGCAAGAACTTGGAGATGCTGTCGTAGACGTTGCGTCCCCACATCACTGCCTTGACGATGCTGGTGAAATTGTCGTCTGTCAGGATGATGTCCGAAGCCTCCTTCGCCACGTCTGTGCCTGCGATGCCCTTGAGGACCAGGCAGAAAGCGATGGTGTGAGTCACAGAGCAAGCTCACCCTCTGCCCGGCTCCATTTCTTCCAAGAAACGACCCCGAGAGAAAAATCCACCAGAGCCAGCCCTGCCTTCGACAGCGAGTCCTGCTGCAGCTGCGCCAACGCACCCAGGAGAGAGCAGGCTCTAAAGCAGCAAAGCCTTTAAGAACAGACACCAGCTCGGTTCCCAGTTCAGAGCAGCTTTACAGCCTGCCACTGTGCATGCCCCAGACAGGGGCCACGGAGCAGAAAAGCTGGAGAACAGCTCGTAAGCGTGGCCTCCTCCCTGTGCCAGGGACCCCTGGCATCCCTGGCTGAGCATCTCTGCTGTGAAGAAAGGGTTGGGGACACCCAAATGAGGGCGAGCGGTCAGCAGCCCAAAATCCCAGTGCCTTCCTGGTGCCTTCTGCCCTGTCCGAGGGAGATGGCAGCCCCAGGACTGCCCAAAGCCTCCCTCCCCCTGACTTTACCCACAGCATCTCAGGAGGGCAGAGCTTGCTCTGCAGGAGCTGGGCTCGCTGCGTTTCTCCCCGCCGGCACACAGAGGCGCTCGCCTTGCAGGAATCAAACGGGCCGAGGCCATCGCTGTAGCCAGCTGGTTCCCTGCTGCTTTCCTGGAGAAGCTCCTGAGATTCACAAGGCCCATCTCAAGACCCATCTCAGACGGGTACCCCCCTCCCCGGCTGTTGTGGAACGTGAGCTTTGGGGCTGGCCAGCCCAGCCAAAGGAACCCCACATGTTGTTTGATCCCCACTCTCTGGAGACCCGAGGGCAGTGCAGCCCCCCAAGCTGAGCCCCCAGCAGAGCCCAGGGTCTGACCCTCCACATGGGGCAGGGAACCCTGCTGTACGGTCCTCTTCGTCTGATTGTCCTAAAGGCTCCAGAAATGCACACAGATATTTAACACCTTCTTAAAAACCTCTACTTGTCCCGAAATTTCTCATTCAAAGCTCTCTACATGGGCTCAAGAGGCCCCACCCCAAGCAGCTGGCTCCTGCTCTCGTACAATTCACAGAGAACCCATTAAAACTGACAGGTTTATTTCCTTGCTTCTTTCAGACAGGCCAAAGAAAAGCAGCAAACCAGGAGATCAGAGTTCTTCACCCTAAATAAACTCTCCAAGTCCTTGTCAGCACCACCCTCAGAGCTAGGAGCCTGGGTGAAGAACTGGGGATAAACCAAGTCACGCTGAGTTACTGGTTTCCCACGGCTCTCCCAGACCTCACAGACACCAGGGCCAGGCAGGTCCCTGCTCGGGGTGCTCCACAAGCACTGTGTCACCTTGACACACTCCCTGCAGGTGGGACAGAGGAGCCCAGCCCTATGCCAGGCTCTCAGAGGGTTGCTTTCCACCAATCTTTTGCTACTCATCCTATAATGGTCGTGAGAATTAAGTCAAATCTCCCAATAAAATTTCCATTCCCCACCACCACCACCACTTTAAACCACCCTGTAGATTTGGAGAAGAGTTCTGCTGCTCCAGGAGTAATTTCAGTGCTAAGAATACCAGAGTGTGCCATTAGTTTCTCATCCCAGAGGGAGAAGGCCACCCCCAGGGAAAGCCCACCGCCCGTCCATACCATGGCAAAGCCGACATCGGCTTTCTTCAAAGCTGGGCCATCGTTGGTCCCATCCCCAGTCACAGCCACCACCTGTCTCTGGTCACCCACGGTGCTGTCGATAATTCCTGACAGAGAGACAAACGGTTCAGAGCAAAATAAAGCCTCAAGGGCAGGCTCCCAGCACGGGTTCTGCTGCAAGAGCAGCCGGGCAGAGCAGGATGAGACTCTTTGAGAGGCAGCATCTGGAAGGGCTTGGCAAGCGCTCACCTTTCACGAGCGTGTGCTTATCTGTCGGGGAGGAACGGGCCAGCACCCGCAGCTTGGGCCAGATCTTATCCAGCTGCTCCTGTTCTACCTGCAGGACAAGGGATAGGTGAGAGAAAGGGATGGGACCCCTGCGCCCCAGAACCCTTCTGCCCCACCAGAGAGGAAACCCCAACTAGGACAGGGCAGCACCTTCACCTCCAGACACCCCTGTGGTGTCTGTCACACTGGCTGAGGATCCCAACAAGCAAGAGGGACCAGCAGTGTTTATCCAAGGAGAGGAGGAAAACCTAGTGGGATTCAGTGCTTTACGCTGCCGGGGCTGTCAGAGAGGCCACCCACACCCACCACAGAGGAGGACATGGAGGGGATTCTCCCACCTCTCCTTTCTCATTGCGGATGAGCCGGTTGAACTCCTTCCCCTCCAAGCACAAGAAGTCCTCCCCCGGCAGCAGGATGCCACACTTGGTGGCGATGGCACGGGCGGTGTTGATGTTGTCCCCTGTCACCATCCGGACAGTGATGCCTGCACGCTGGCACTTCAGGATGGCATCTGGCACCTGGGGGACAAGGACAGAGTCAGAGGGGGCAGAGGGACAGGGCAGGGTGCTCAGATTTGGCACCCAGTATATCCCAGGAGCCTGGCAGCCCTTCTCCCACCCTCCCTAAAAGGGTCTGGAAAGGGCCCTGGGAACTGCTCAGTGCTCACACTGGGGATGAGATGCTGAAATGAAAATTTCCCCCTCCAGAACCAGCTCAGCCATTTGTCCCAGGGGAATGAGGGAGGGATACCACCAGGGACTGGGGAGGACGCCTGTCCCTTGCTCACTGCCGGCTGCTCCTGTGCTGCAGCCTCCTGCCCTCCCCACAGCTCCAGCCAGACCCCTGTGTGTCTGGAGCAGCTCCTCCAGCACAGACAGCGTGAGATCTGCCAGCCCCTGCCCCAGGGGGATGGCAACCTCACCGCCTCCTCCCCAGCACGGACAGCCCTACGGTCCATCACACCAGGGTGGGTGGGGGGGAGTATTTTGTCCGCCCCCACTGCACCACGTGGCTGCACTAATGGGTTTATCTATTACGGAACGGTGGGGGAAGAAGGATATTAGTGAGAAATTAGCAAATTGAATCAATGGCCTCCAGAGCCGGTGCAGACGGGGCATCTGTAATGCAATTCCCAGACCCAGATACTCGAACATCTAATCAGGAAAGATGCAAGCAAGGCAGGAGCACAGGGGGCAAGCTCCAAAATGTAATCAAGAGGCAGGTATCGGAGAGCTTATTGTGTTAGCCCCGCTGCCTGCCAGGAACCAGCTACATCAGCCCTGGACCTCTCCAACACCCCTCTGTCACCCCTACACAGCATCTCTGTGCACCTTTCAACTGCACATGGAACCAGTCTGGCTTGGGCAGAAAGCCCTAGTAGCAGGTTGGGGGGAAGTTTGGGTGGAAACAAGTCATTTTGTCCAAGTATGGGAGAGAAATGCCAGCAGCAGGGAGCTGGTCATGTGGGACACTTCAGGGATGGATGCAGAGGAGCTGCTTGTGCTTTCTTAAGGGGGTTGTGGTCCTGAGCAGCAGGGAAAGGGGCTCCTGGCCTGGGAAAGGGGCTGGGGTGGAGGACAGTCAGGGCAGAGCTGGGGTTCAGTACCTCTGGCCGCACAGGGTCCTCTATCCCAACCACAGCGATGCAGGTCAGGTCAGACAGGATCTCATTCTCGCTGTCCCAGTCTGGCTCAGCATCAGCAGGGAAGTCACGGAAGGCCAGGCAGATGGTCCGCAGCCCGTGACAGGCCATGGGCTCTATCACCTTCTTCACCATCTCATCCCGGTCCTTCACCTTGAACACCCGGGGGTCACCGTTCTTGTCCAGGATCCTGGTGCACCTAGCGCAGGACCAGGACGAAGGGTGAGGGAGCCTGGTTGTGGCAACGTGCTGCTAGCACCCCACCACCCAGCTTCCCCATCTGCGAAAGGGGGACATCCCCCTCACCCCCAAGCTCTACCAAAGCCACCCAAAGAGAGTTAAACACTTCTGCACCTCCCAACAGACACCTCCCTCCTCCACAGCGGCTCAGAACCCTTCACCCCCACAGCCCCCCCCACAGCCTCCAGTGCATCAAGAGCTTAAAACCCAGGGGACAGGGAGAAGACTGGGGTAGCGAGGGAGGACGGTTACTTGCGGAGGATGATCTCGGAGGCTCCCTTGCTGTACATGCGGAAGCCGCCATTGCTGTTCTTCAGCACCGTGCTCATGGATTTGCGCACCGAGTTGAAGGTGTAGACCTTGTAGAGCTTCTCCTCCGGCACCTCGTTCCGCACAGCCTGGTAATCCTGCTTCAGGTCCAGCACGAAACCCAGCAGGGCACACTCGGTCTTGTTGCCCACTTGCCGGGGTAGCCCTGCTTGCTTCTCAGGTGGCTGGAGAAGAGAAGAATGGAAAAGCAGGGTCAGGCCTTGATACAGCAGGATGGGATCTGCCGGGATGGCCAACGGTGGGGGGGAAGGTCACGGGACACAAAGTTGGGCTTCTGTGACTCACCAGGATCTTGGATGTGTAGGCAGAGTTGATGGCAACACCGTTGACTATGAGGTCCAGAACCTTGGGCAGGATGGCATCGGGGTCAGGGATCTGGCGGTAGTGGGTGTCCCCCACGTAGGCCTGCACCACGGTCATGCGGTTCATGGTGAGTGTGCCCGTCTTGTCCGAGCAGATGGCAGTGGCATTGCCCATGGTCTCACACGCATCCAGGTGTCTCACAAAGAAAGTGTCCTTCATCATTTTCTACAACAGACACCATGGCACCCAGAAGGTTAGAGAAAAAAAGCCTGTATTCCCCCCACCATGCCCCCAGCAACCCCTCTGCATCATGGTCTCACCTTCACGGAGTAAGCCAGGGAGATGGTGACCGCCAGCGGGAGCCCTTCAGGCACAGCCACCACCAGCACAGTGACACCGATGATGAAGAACTTCACGAAGTACTGGATATAAATGGGGGTGCACTCTGCCAGCCAGGGCCGCCCCTGCACCCCAAACGTGTCGATCACGAAGTACAGCACCAAGATGATGACTGTGATGGCTGACATGATCAGCCCTGGGGGAAGGAGAGGCAGAGCAGGAGGTGAGGGGAGGCAGGGGAAGGGGACAGCCTTCTGGGAGAGCTCTAGGATGACATCACATGCCGGGCCACCACCACTCACCTGCCTTCCCAATCTGGACTGCCAGTCTCGTGAGCTTCCCTTGCAGCACAGACTTCTCCTTCTTGGGCACCTTCACTTTCTTCTTCTCCTTCTCCTCATTTTCCACCCCTTCCTGGCTCTTCAGGGGCTGGATCTCTAAGGCCACACCATCCTGAGTTTTAGCTACAGCCCAGGGCAAAATAAGACACCACGTGTGAATAGGAGAGAGACCAGAAAAACCCGTAGGACACCACTGAGAAAGACGGTGGTGGGAGAGAGATAGAAGACCCAGACCAAGAACCATTGCCGACGACACACGCATCTGAGCACATGGAAACCTCGTGTCCCGGGGCCCTGCCACCTCTCTATGGGACAGTTTGCTGTCATCTACCCTGACCCTACAGATAAAAGATCCTCAGAGCTGATACTGGCTATGTGACCCCTGAACTGGTCACACCTCTACGGCAGCACTGCAAGAAACCCTCTGGCCAGGCTTTGGGGTGGAGGCAGGTCTCCTCCAGCCTTGCCCGAGGTCTGCTTTACACCCTGCAGCAGATGGGGAGCACTTTGGGCTGACCTCAAAGAAGCTCCAGTGCCCCCCCACCCCCAAACCCTGATGAGCATCCCTGCTGTGTATCCCACTCCCGGTGCCACCTCTGCAGTGCCCTGTGGGCAGCTCAGCAGGAATCGCTTGTCAGGGGAGTGACTGAGGGGGTGAGATGGAGGGGGACGGTTAGAAGTTTGGATGAAGACTGAAGAGGATGGAGCCAGTTCCTTGAACCCCAAGCCCTGAGCCACCCATCACGCTTTTGGGACCCGAGACAGCCAGGCTTTCAGCTGCTACAATTGATTTAAGTCCAGCTGAAGGTCTGCACCAGGGAGACCCAGGCTGGCTGGAGGATGGGGAGAGGGATGGACTTGTCCCCTTCCAGCTGCCACCACTCAATGGCTTGAGACACCCCGGAGCTCGTGGCTGCTCCACATCGGACACCTCCACGGTTACCACAGACCCGACACGGACAAAACAAGCACCCGGACACAGTCTGACGGGAAGGAGGGAAACTCAAACTGCTGAGAGGAGAGAGAAAGAGAAAGAGAGAGAGGTGGAGAGAGAGGTGCAGAAATGGGCTTCTTCCACAGCCTGCAAAGAACAGTGTGAGAAACACTGGCGAGGAGACGCTCACGGAGTCGAGGCCATGGGAGGAGAGGGTGCAACCATCGATTTGGCCAGGCCCCGTGGGATATTTCATCCCAGGAATGGCATGAGAGGACCTATGGCCCTGCCTGAGCCAAACATAGAGGGATGGCTTCTTGGGGGCACAAGGGCTTCAGAGCCACCAGGTCACAGCTGCAGCTCATGCCAACGTGGATGAAGTTTGCCCCGAGAAAGGGATGCTCTGCCAATGGTCCAGGCTGCTGGAGGAGCCCTGTCCTCCCTGCACAATGGCTTTGCAGGGACAAGGTGGCCACAGGAGGAAGCCAGCTAGCCCCATCCCAGCTATGCACAGCCCCGTGCTGGGGTGCTGGAGGGCACCTTGACACCGTGCTGGGGCCACCGGCTGCAGGACTGTTGCACCCTCTCCCAGGACAACGAGGCGAGAGTCCCGCCGGAGCAGCAAAGAGCACAGACTGATGAGAAGAAGGAAGGAAGGAAGGAAAGAAGGAGGAATGCTCAGTAGTTAGTGTGGTGCTGGTTCAAAGGATGGAGAGGCTGGTTACCTTTGTTGCGATTTTCGGGGGCTCCGGTTTTTTTACCTGTTCAAAGAGAAAAAGGGTGGAGGGCTGAGCACATGGACCCACATTGACCCTCCGGCTGGTGGGACAGCCTGGGGCTGGCTCTGCTCCCAGGGGCCATGCAATGCTCCAGTGGCATCCATCTGCAGGGGCTCCAGGCTCAGCACCTCTGCGGTCACCCTCCAGACACCACGTGTGCCTTGGTCCACATCTCACGGCACCAGAGAGGCTCCGGAGCTCCCCGACTCCCCCAGGTACCCTGACCCCAAGGCTTCAGACTTCCTCACCTGCAAAGCACCCACTCAACCCCTTCCAAAAAGGTGTGAGTGGCATCTCAGGCCCTTAAGGAGAAGGAACTGTAAGTGAAGCTCCATCTCCACACAGCACATGCTGAGCACCAGTGCTCCCCGTCCCCTGGTGCCATCGGGCACAAGTGGATCTACTCAGGAGACAGAGATTTGCTCCCCACCATGGGCAGCACAACATCCATAGTGAGGGGCTCTGCTCCCCATGTCTGTGGTGGGCAAGGTATGCACGTGGGGGTCCCCCACTTGCCTCTGCAACACAGGGAGCACAGGGCTGCTGCCATCAAAACAAACCTTGTGCCATAAGGGGTTTATGCGCCTCCTCTCCATCACTCCCCAGCACCACAGTGCCAGGGGGGGACACATGACACCAGCTGGTGAAGCCCCCTGCCCCACTTTGCTCCCAAAATGAGGGCTGCAAGGCACCGAGCAGGGTGTGCTGTGGGGGTAGGAAGACACTGTGCCTGGGCTCCTGGAGAGCTGCTGCTCAGCTCCAAAAGCAGAGCCGTTCCCAGGTCTCACCCTGAACTCCCACCTCCAGGCTGGCAGCTAAACCCCCTCGAGAGCTTCCACAGCCTCCGAACCCCAGCAATGTGAGCCAGCCACCCACCATGGAAAATCCAGAAAGCCAGCACACACGACGCCCAGAGCCACAAGGGCTGCCAGGAGAGACCCAGCAAAGCTCTCCCTGCCTGGCATCGCCTCCTGGGAAGGGCTCCCTGGCACAGGGCTGGCTGCGATGCCAACCGGCAGCTCCCTCTGCCAGCTCCTCACTCCTCACAGCTGAGCCCAGACCTGCTGAACAGGGGCACGGGGACACGGGGGAGGAGCAGGAGCTTCCCCCAGGTCTGGCTTGTGTTGATGCTGGCTTTAAAGCTGGTATTGGAGCTGTCACAGAGCAGCAAGGTGTGAGAGCCAAGGCAGGAAAGCATTCGAGTCCCAGCATGATCAGCAACACCTCAGCTCACCTGGCTGCTCTCCTACCCCCAACAAAACCCCTCCTGGCATCCTCTCTGCCTCCCTCCTTCCCTCTGGAAGGCAACAGCAAAGATCTTCAGCAAAGTCTTCAAGGTTCTGGATGGGCTACGAACATCCAGCGGACAACCAGGACTCACCTTCCCACCACGGGGCAGGCAATGAGCACCATGGGGCAGCACTATCGGCCAACCTTTCCCTTTGAGCCTCAAACCCCCCCACAACCCTGGAGAAGAGAGAGTTGGAGCCGTGTCCAGAAGAGCTGGCGAGCAGGAGTCTGGGTGCACGGGCAGGGAAACTCTCCTCAGGCAGCATGACCCTCACGCTGCAGGCAAAGGGGCAGCAGGGAGGGTTCCCCCCCACTGCCCAGAGTGCTCACCATACCTGTACCTGGGTCACCAGCACTAACACAACTGCATCCCACGGATGTGGGTGTAGCTTGTTGGACACTAGCAGATGGTTCCCAGCAAAGGGATAAAGGCAAAAGGAGTGAAAAAAAGCAGATTCAGTGGATCTCCTCACCTTTCTTCACTTTCTTCTCCTCGTCTCCTTCTCCTGCACCCAAGAGAGTGAAGATGATTCCTGTCTGGGAGTTGATACCCACGGCCGTCACCACCATCCTGCCGGAGCCCTCCATCACGTGGGTACCTGGCACAGCAAGGAGGCCACGGTGAGACAGGACACTGGCATGTCATTCACATCTCCTCCCCAGTACTGGGACAAGGCTTGGGAGCAGTCACCACTCCATCGTGGCACTAACCCAGCCCAGCAGCAGCCACACAAGAGCCACCCGGGATCCTGACCTGACAGCAGCATGGGGTCTTTGTCCAGCGATTTCTTGACTTGGTCTGACTCCCCAGTCAAAGAACTCTCGTCTATTTTCAGGTCATTGCCTTGGATCAGGATCCCATCTGCTGGCAAGAGGTCACCTAGGAGAGGAGTACAGACAGGGGTCAGTCCCAGCCTGGGCAGGCACAGCTCTGCCCTGTCCCCTCGAGGAGGGGACTTTGCTTCAAGCCTCAGCAAAAGGACTCAAAATTCAGTCTCAGACCAAATCTAGCGGGACAGGAAGCAACAGACAGGCATTATAAGATGATATCCAATAGCACCCAAATCCTCAGTGGTGCAGGAAGGCACTGCTTGTGAGGACATCTGCTCAGGCAGTGCTTCCCCCATCTGGTTTTACTGAACCAACACTGCATCCTTCCCAAAGCCTCCCGATACATCCTGATACATCCAGACCATGACATGATCCCCTCATCCACCTGCTGAGGGAGGAAAAAACCCTATGGGAGAACGACCACCGTGCTGGACCAACCTCCTTCCTAACAGGAGCTGCATGGGCTGAGCATACCCCCTGGTAAATGAGGAGCAGGACCCAGTGAACACCTCCTACATCTCCTCTCCATGGGGATCTTCACCAACGAGGACATGGTTGTGAAAATGAGTAATTTTTGAGACCAGCAGGTGGCTAAATCAACCCAAGTCTGTGTGCAGAGCCTGGCTTAGCTCTGCTAGCCCAGCTCTGGGCTGGCAAGCAGCAAGGTGAAGGAGCTCCACCACCTGCATGGGAGCACCTCCCACCGCTCCCAAGCAAGGCATGCTGCAAAATGGAGTAACTGGGGGAGCCAATGCTTTTCCTCGAGGCAGAAAAGGCTGGAAAAGCAGAGAGAAGGCACCACCAGGCTCCCAGGGTGGAGGGACAGCCCCCACTCACCACCACCTCCCACTCACCATACTTGATCTGCGCGATGTCTCCCACCACGATCTCGGCCACTGGGATCTGAATCACCTGCCCCTTGCGAATGACCGTGAACTTCTGCTCCTGCTCGATGCGGCTCTGGAGGCCCCGGAACTGCTTCTCCTTGCTCCAGTCATTGAAGGCGGTCACCAGCACCACGATGATGACCGAAAACAAGATAGCAGCCCCCTCGATCCAGCCGGCCTGCGACTCGCCCTCGTCCTCCACGCCGCCCGTCGACTGCCCGCACACTGCAGCCGGAGGAGAAGACTTGTTTGCACGAGGAGACACCCACTTTCCTCTGAGTAACACACTCAGAGCAGAGTCTGGAAGACAATTATTCCTCCCTCCTCCTTCCTGAGCCGGTCCAAGGGCTTCCCCTGCTCTCAGGAGAGGGTTTTTACATCCCCGGAGGCATTTGGTTCTAATTGGCTTTTTTGTTGGGGTTTGGGTTGGGTTTTTTTACCTTTTTTTTTTTTACTTTTCATTTTTGGCAGAGGTTGGGCTGAGTAAGAGAGCTGGGGCAACCGGCTTCTATTTCCAGTTGCAGCACCCAGCCCTCCCTCCACTGCGTGACCCTTGAGTGAGTCACTGCCTCCTTCCATCTCTGGATCCCTGCCCCTGCTCAGCTCCTCCGATGAGACAGAGATCCAGGGCTGGGGAGGAGAAACTCACCCAGCGCTGTCCCTCAGCCACACACGGGGTGTCACAGCTGGGAGGAGTGCTTCCTGGTCAGGGGGAGGTACCAGGGGACAGACAGCCTTGTCCCTCCATGCTCAAACCTGAGCTCCACAGGACTTAGAAAGCCACCAGACCAGCTGGACCACTTGGCCTTCGAGCATCTTTTATGGGGAGCAGCAAGGAGCAGCTCTGAGCCATGTCATGGTGCCAGCTGTGCCCAGACACATCCATCAGTAGAGGGACAGTGCACATCCCCATCAGGGACCACACCAAGGACCCCAAGGATAGGGAGAAGCCACCACCTAAAGGGTGAGCAGAAGCAGAAGTAGATCCCAGCTCCATGTGCACCAGGGTGGAGGGACACACAGGGTGACCTTTCAGAGACAGCACCCATCCCAAAACCCGGCTGGGTGGCTGGGCATGGCAGCTCACATGGGATCTGCACTAGGCATCCCACCACCCCGCAGGGACCCCAGGGACTCACGTTCATTGTCACCGCCCGGAGGGTGGTAGAAGGAGAGGCCCAAGGAGATTATGGCTGCGATTTCCAAGATGATCAGTGTGACGTCCTGGAGTGCCTCCCACACTAACTGCAGGAACGTCTTGGCCTTTTTGGGAGGAATGAAGTTCTGACCAAAGACCTGCCGCCTCTTCTCCAGGTCGGTGGGGTTCCCAGACAGGCCTGGAGAGGAGAGAGATGCAGATGAGGGCAAAGCCCACTGCTGCCCCATAGCCCCCCACCAGCACCAGTGGGACCCCCACAGGGAGCAGCTCCCTGTCTGCAGGGGAAAGCCGAGGCAGGGCTCGGCTCCTGTCACCCATGGGGCAGGGGACATCCAACCAGTGGGGCAGGACGCTGCAGGAGCCGGGGAGGGGAGGACACCAAGATGCCTCTTGCCGGCACAGCAGCCTCAAAGCGCCCGAGTGCCAGTTAATGCCAGTTGGCACTGGCCGGCTTGTTTACATGCTGCATCAAATTAGCCGTAAATCTGGCACCGCGAGCGGCGCTCGGAGCTGACGGAGCCACCTGATCCCACTTCTCCTGCCAGCTCCGAGGAGCAGCCGCTGCAGAGAAGCGACTCGGCACAGCGGGAACGTCTCCGAGCTCGGCCGAGCCTCTCAGACCAGTCACAACCCCAGGAGATGGGGCAGAACAGCCAAGGGAGCTCCTAGGCAGGGAGCTGGTGGAGGAGACACAGGGCTGCTGCTGCTGGGGAAAGGGTGGTGGGAGGGAGTAAAGGAGCAGGAGAACCCTCAGCTGGGCCGCTGGATGCATGCAGCAAGCCCAGAGAGAGAAGAGCAAAAGGGGGGCTCTGAGCTCCTGCCCTCAGGTAGCCAAGGACCAGTGACTCACAGCCCTCCCATCCTGGGACAGGAGCCAGCAATGGGAGAGAGCAATTCCTCCCTGGTCACCCCCCTGCTTTAAAGCCATTAAAATGCTGATGGGGTCCCAAAGTGAGAGCAGCCTCCCCTGCCCAGCACCACCTTAACCCAGCCCCGTGCTGAGCGCCCCCCCCACCTCCTTGCTCTCCACCTTAAGATGGCCCATGGGGCTACTGCCAGTTCCCGAGATGCACCGGGCAGGCGGCCATAAAGCCTGGCCCCAGCCACGTCCTGGTGCCTGGAGCAGCCTGGCAGTGATGCCATCCCAGGGGGACCAAACCCTCCCACTCGGGGGACACCTCCCTCCCCACCAGCCCCATTACATCCCAGCCAGGGGGAAGCAGCAGGATGGATCCCACCGCCCTCCCTCTTCAAAGCACCCCATTTTCTCCTGTGACTACACCCCGCAGCCGCAGGAAGGGGACACTCTGCCAGCATGTCCCCACCCAGCTGTGACGGGGCAGCAAGATCCTGGGATCTCCCGTCCCTCCCCTCCCTCCCTGAGCCCAACCCATGTGGGAACCCTTCCCTTCCCACCCCAGCGTCTCCCGGCGGGATGGATGGAAAATATGGCTAACTGCCTCGGCTTGACTCATGCCGGCGCCAGGGCTGGGGAGACACGGCGTGTGCCGTGGGGCAGGCATGACGGGCACACACATGCTCTCACACGAGGAAGGCCACCACAGGGCACGGGAGGTGGCACATGTGGCTCCTCCAAAGCCCACGGCCCACTCACAAGTATGGCCCCCAGGGCTTTACCCCCCACCTCCAGTCCCCCACCACCCTGGGGCAACCGGGGCAGGAAAGGGGCTTTCGATTAATTTGTGCTGACACAGGGTTGGCAAAGAGCAGAAGCCGTGGGCACAGACTCCTGGCAGGCAACTGAAGGCTCCAGGTTGCCAAGCAAATTCATTCCCTCCTGGCTGGGGCCACTGCAGGGCTTGGGGGACACTGATTACTTGGGGGGCTACAAATTTTGGATGGAGGCCACAAGGAGAACGAAAGCCCTGTGAGGTCACCGGTCCCCAATCAGAGGGGAGGCACTGCAGCCAAGGAAAAATGCTTAGGGGGAGCAAAGCCTTCAGGCAAAAGAGCCTCCAAAAAGCAAGGTCCTCGGCTTGGGAAGGAGGTGGCAGCCCTGGGAGCTGCCAGTGCCGGTGGGTGAGTCAGGGCAGTGTTTGCTGACACTCGTCACCCAGGGGACACGGGCAAGGGAGACGCTCTAATCGGTGAGTCACAGAAGCTGCTTGTGCTTCGCCGCTGCCGCCGTCACCACCCTGCTCTCCTTCCCACCCTGCCTGACCCGCCTGGGGGAGCAATGGAGGAGGCAGAAAGCGTGCACCCAGCAGAGAGACAGCCCCCCCCATCACCAACCCTCTTTAGGAGGAGCCCTCAGGGGTTGGGGTCCACCCACAGCTTTTAGGGCAAGAGCCAGAGCAGCAGGTCCCAGTGGACCCCACACCGATGCTGGCGAGACCCTCCCTGACCAAATAGTATCAGAGAGATCCCACCCTCTGAGGACAAACCACCCAAGGGACCCCTCAGGGTGAAGGCAGCCCCTTGGGGGACTGTGCCAGCATTCAGATGCCCCATCCCCAGAGAGATTCAAGGCCAGGTTGGATGGAGCTTGGAGCAACCTGGTCTGGTGGGAGGTGTCTCTGCCCAGGGCAGCGGGTTGAGTCCCCCCCAACCCTGAATGTGTTTAAAAACCAATGAAATGTGGTGTTGGTGGATCTGGTGCAGGGGAGAACTTCATAGAGTGGGGTGTTGGTTGGACTCAATCCCAAGGGTCTCTTCCAACGTGAATGATTCTATGATTCCCAGGCATTGCCCATGGATGTGTCAAGGCAGGGGACATGCCTGCATCTTCCCGACATGCCAGGGTGTCCCTCATCGTGGCACCGTGGTGGTGCCATCCATGTATTGGGCTCTTGGGGAGCCACCTCTGGAAAGGCAGCCCTGGCACAGCAGGATCCAAACACCCTGCTCCCATGGGATCGGACGAGGTGTCACAGGTTGTCTTGGGCTTTTGCTCTTCCTAAAATTCCCGATTTGTAGTAAATAACCTTTCTTTGCTCTCTGTGCTCAACACCACAGGGTTTGGGACTGGGAACAAAGCTCACCTCCAGAGCGAGAGGGTGAGTTAGGGATTACACTGGGGGCACAGGATACAGCAATGCCAACCGGTGCCCAGAAGCAGCACCCAGGATCGAGAGGTAGCCCCTCACACCTCAGCCTCAGAGCCCCTCACCTCACCCTCAGCAAGAGCCATCAGGCCAAGGCAGAGCCTTTCAGGTTCGCTTCCCCCCCTCCCCTCTCCTCCCACCCCCAAAGGAGCTTGCTCCCAGTTTGGCAGGACCAAGCACATTGTTTTGCGACCTGGACTTGGTATTTCCACCGGGAGTCCCCCCCCTTCTCTAATGACATCCCGATATTGTCTCCCCTTCCCGGTCCCACTCACAGCTGGGAAACACGCTAATCCCCAGTTTACAGCACTAATAATAACCTGCAAGTTTTCAGAGCCCAGGCACAGCCATATCCCCCCATCCCACACAGCCCCCACAGGGACACATCCAGGGAAACCCTCGGTGCTGTGAGCAGGGGGTCTCTCCCCACTGTCTGTGCACCTTTGGATGCCAAGAAAGAGCTGCATCATCATGCCAAGGCACCCGCAGCCACCCCACACTGGGTGCCCAAGCACCTACTACTGGATACAGGGGTCTAGGAAGGCCAGCTGGGACCACAGGGAGGAGAGGTGACATCCTTCCACCACAACCTCCTAGAAGTGACCTGGCATCACCGCCACCGCTCAAACCCACGATGCTCAGAAGCACCCAACCAGGTTTTACGCTCCCACAGCCACTCAAGAAGCCCTACAGACCAAGGGAATCCCACATGCATCGCCCTGTCCCCTTTGGGGACATGCTGCCTGTCCCTTGGCTGACACACTGACACCCCGCAAATGAGCTCCGAGTAGCCCAGCAACCTCCAACCTTTACACCCTCCTTCACCCCCCGCCCCAGGCAGCCCTGCCGGTACCACTGCGAATTATTAAACAGGAGAAAGGCTGGCACCAACCTGGGGGGCAACAGTTGGGCTGAGGACATGAGCTGAGCACCCCCTATACCCCATCCTGTCCCATCATCTCCTCACCCCTGCCCGAATCCCACCTCCGCTCCATCCTCCCCGGGGATGTGGGGCTGCGGGCTACGCCTTGGAGGAGCCCCCAGGGGAGATGCTGCTCCTCCTTTTTTCATTCCTCCATCTCTCCCTAAAACGATCATTTAAGACACAGGGAGCCATCCCCCACAAGGCTTGTGATAGAAGCAATGGGACAAGAGCCACAGGAACCATTTGAGCCATCCATCACCCTCCAGCCACGGCCTTGAACCCTGCATGGCGGGTGGCCCCTGACCACAGGACGGCCACTTACCTTCAACTGGCGACGTCTTCAACCTCTTGCAGACATTCTGCACGCCACCATAGGAGTCATTGAGCCGGGCAACTGCCTCAGCGCTCCTCAGCTCCATGAGGTTCCTGAGCTCCACCATGGAGCAACCAAAGTCCCCCTCATGGTTGCCTTCAGCAACCGAGTTCCCGGGGTGGTGGTCAGCCACGTTGTTCGTCATCTTGCCGGCGCGGTGGCGGCGACGCCGGCTCGCGGCTCCTGTAGCAGCCTCCCTGGAGGGTCCGGTGGGGGGATGCTCGGGGTGGCCCCTTCCCTGGGGGCTGCCCAGGTGAAGCGGGTGCCTCTAACCGAGCCCAACTTCTCCGGATAAAGGTGTAAACAGGATGTGCATGTTACCGCGGAGGCGACCTTAGCAACGACCAGCGTGCATCTCCCGCAGAAGGAGGAGGGCTCCCTGGATACCACAGCAACTGGAGCTGCAAAAACAAGGATGGGAAACAAAAATACCGGCATCAGGAGGTCTGCTAATAAACACAAGTGCGTGCCCCAGCGGGACGGGCAAGTGGGAGCAATAGCACCCGAAGGTGGGCACCCACCAGAGATACCGTGGTTTGGAGGTGCTGGCTTCTTCACCCAGCCCTGAGGGTCAGCAAGACTTGACCAAAATTAAAAAGCAAACCCAAAGAAAACCACCAAAACCTGGATGAGCAGAAGCTGACCTGGCAGGGAGCTCAGAGGGGTCAGCACAGAGCGGGGAATTTCACGGGTGCTGGGCCACAGCGCGGGGAAAACCGGCGGCAGCAGCTCCAGCAGCACGTGGTGCCGGGCAGGAAGGGCGCCCAGGTGGTTCTTCGCTCAAACCCCAGCTGCCCAGCCCAGAAAAAACGCTCCCCATTCAGTTTGGGTTTAAAAATACACCTCAGCAGTGGAAAACAGCTGCTTCCTCCCAGGCAGGGCTGCTGTCCCAGGACGGGACTGCTTGGCTTTACCAGGTAAGCGAGCAAAAAGCATCCCGCCGAGCCAGCCGGCTCTGAGGGGAAAGGGCTTGTAACCAGCAGAGAGACTCGGCAGGAACCAGAGAAGCTACGAAAACCTGCGTGCTCCTCTGAAACCAGGAGGTTTTGGGATTAATGACCCCTTCGGGCTGTGTCTCTACAAGCCCTCTGTATTCTCCTTGCAAGCTCTCACGCCGTCCCCTCAAAGGCAGCGAGCGTTTCAGCCTCAGCTCTCGGCACCCCAAACTGCTGCCAGCGAGGGAGGGTGAGCCCCAAAAGCACTTCAACCAGCAAGACCCGAGGCACTGTGGACAGGCAGAAACCACAAGCATCCCACAGGCCCCCCGCCTTCCCCAAGGGTCTGGGGTCTCTCCCTGGCATCCCGGGTGCAGACAATGGGTGCCAGGGACACAGAGGGAGCAGGAGGGGCGCCATGGAGGGGGCAGGGTTTTTTTTCCTCGCCCAAGGCACCCTCCAGCTTCGCTACCAAGCTCAGATGCCAGCAGTGGTGCTCCCAGACACCTCTCCAGCACGACAGAGGTGAAGAGCCTGCAAGAGAGGCTCTTCACGGAGAGAAAATAGAGCCTTTCCTAAAGCAATATAAACGAACAGGGGAACAACCACAAAGGCAGCATCAGCACCGAGACAGAGGTCCAGAAGTGGCTGAGCAAGCGGCCAGAGAGGCCAAGCAGCCAGATGACAATGGGAGGAAGGCGAGAAAAGCACCCGTCACTGTGTCTTGGGATTCACCAGTCCTCACAAACCCAATAGAGACGGGCTCCAGACCATCATGGGGCTGTCCCAGCATGGCTCCACAGCAAACCACCCTAATTCCAGCCCAGGTCACGGCAGCTTTGCAGCCCCTGGGGCAGAAAACCCCCCAAAAAAGCAAACCACCCCTCCCCTGCACACCCAACTCAGGGCCTGGCCCCCGTGAGCAGCTCCCTTCCCTGCCAGCAACGCCCAGGCCAGCTCTTGGCATTATCAGGAGTCACCAGGCACCAACAGAACCTCAGGGAGACACCAGCAAAGCCACCAACATGGGAGGGTCCCACCCACCAGCAAAGGGATGGGGAGCACAGGGACACGTCCCTATGGCATCACTGCAGCTCCCAAGGCACCCAAACTTGCACCCTGGGGTCAGAAGATTGATGCTGCCCCATAAAGAAGGGATCTCCAGCATCCTTCTCCATGCCCAGTCTGGTCACCCTGCTGCTCCCCAGGGAGCTGAGCTCATCTATCATTTAAAGGCACGAAAGCCGCTGGCAGCGGGGAGGAGGAGACGGCAGCTCCAATTAAGCAGACTCCTGCTGATCAAGAGGAAAGAAAGATAATTCCCCCCACCCCAACACGCTAATTTTTTCCCTTTCATACCAACTAGCATCTTCTGAGGAGAGCTCAGAGGTTAAGAGAAAGACAGTTAATTAATACTGTAATGGTCTAGTCTGCAATTACCCCTGAAGGAGCCCACGGGGCACCGATCATCACCAGCCCGTGCCCAGCCACGAGGCTCCTTCCCTCCAGCAGCGCCGGCTCTGGGGACTTGTTCCACCGGTCGTGAAGAAAGGAGGGACCATCGGGGGGGAGGGCTCTTGAACATCTGCTTTGAGCATCCTTCTTCAGCCCCAGTTTGGGGTCAGAGAACTATTCCTGGCCTGTCTCTGCCCCATCCCACCGGCACAGAGCAGGCTCCTTGGCCAGGCCGGTAAGGATCCATTAGGCTCCTCAAACAGCTAATACTCTAACGAGCTCTTAATGACTCCAGCAGCATTCAGCAGGCTGTCCCTAACTCCAGTAATTCATTTCTAGAGCTCCCAGGCACCTGGAGAGGAAGAAGTGCTCCCCAAGGGTCCCCCTTGACACGTAGGGCAAGAAGCCACAGCCCAGGCGGGAGACACCAACCAGGAGCTCCAGCACCCTGCCCTACATGGGAACTGGCTGCATGGGACACCCCCCCCCCAGACACCGATGGTGCTGTGTCACCTCCCAAGGAGCATCCTCGAGGAAGACAAGGGGAGCTGCAGACCAGGAGGAGTTTGGGGGTGGCAGGGGTGAAGGACACGGACCCCCTGGAGCGGTGGGTCGGGGGTGCCAAGGGAAGGAGCGTGCACGCTCTGAGAAGGAGGGAGCGGCTGGTGAGGAGCAGCGAAGCCGATGCGGTGCTGCAGACAAACCTGCCCAGAATAATAAATGGTTGCTTCCCACCTCTGTCCTGGCTGGGGAGAGCAGCCACAGGCCAGCACCAGGACTGGAGCAACCAGCACCCCAGCGCTTACTGGCCCATGGCTACTGCCCAAGTGGCTACTGCTGGGCCACTGGGCAAGAGCACGGATCCTCCCTGCTCAGCTCGGCACGCTCCAGCCAGACCTGGAGATGTGAGCATCACCCCACCAGGGACCACAGATGGGGCAAGCCCTGACCAAGCTCAGGTGGCTGGTTGGGGTGGGGTTTTTTGGGGGTTTGAGGTGGTTTGGGTTTTTTGTGTGTTTTGGTTTTTTATTACCAATGAAGGAGGGGCAAATCTCTCCCTGCCTCACCCTCAGCTCCCCCCACATCTCAATCCAGCCTGGACATCTCCCACCACCCAGCATGGTCCCGAGGAAAGCAACGCCAGCCACCCTTCCCAGAGCCACAAACTCCACTGGGCCAGCAGCAGAGCTCAGCCAGGCAGGATCAAGCCCATCGAGCAAACCTCAATCCGCTTGGTTTTCCCCCTCTCCCCAAACATCCACTCGGCCGCATCGGTACAGAGGCTGCCCGCATCCCACCCCACAAGCTGCCCCTCGGGTACCACCCACCGGGGTCCATCTCCTCTCCCACCTCGGGGCTGGGGTACTGGAAGCAGCCGGCTGCTGTAGGTTGCCATGGCAAACTCTGTGTAAAGCTGTGTTGCCAAGTGGGGAGGGAAAAGAAATAAATAATCAACCAACCTACCCCCAAAAATGACCCTTCTCGGCTTGGATTTAAAGGTTCTCTCTTTGGAAATGAAAAGCTGAGCTCCATCCTCAGTGCTGAGCCCCAAAGCACAGCAGGACGGACAGACAGACTGACACACAGGTTCCATAAGCCCAACTAGATGATTAAAGCAGAAAAAAAGGGCTCAAAGCACCTTTCTTTCCCTGCCTGCTCTCCAGGAAGCATCCCGGGAACGGGCACACAGTTCTCCCAGCTCCCCACCGCACAGACACCCCCCCCCACACCCTGCACCCGCTACTGGGGGCTGTGGTCCCCACATGGGAGCGATGCTCTAATGGGACAGGGAGACACAAAGCTGGTGGAATGGCTGCATCCACCAGGAAAAATCACTGGGAGAGACATGCTCAGGGCTGTTACCGGCAGAGGGTGTTCCAGGAGAGGAAGGGACCCCCATCAGGCAGCCCCTGGCAACTGGGAAGGAGCTGAGAGCTGCCAGGGCACATGCAGGGCTCCCTGTGCTGGGACCTTTGCGTGACACACACCACCCAGTTTTGACAGAGGCGAGAACTTTGGGCAGTTGCTGCTCTTGGCAAGGGTGGGGGGGGCACAGGGAGGGTGCAACTCCCCCCTCCAGTGCCCACCAGGGTTGAGCTGGGTCTGTTTCCCACGGGGGAGGCACGACTGAGATGGGCAACAAGGTGGAGCAAGAAGCAGTCCCCAGGTCACAGCAACACCAACAGCCAGTGAATTTTGAGCAGCAAGACTCCCCCAAAACTCCTCCACCTCCCACCCCCTGCTGCCAGGGGGGAGCCCCCACAGCACAGCCCCCACCACGAAGGGGTGGGGGGGCCGGAGATGAGGGCCCTTCCCCTGCACACTCACCAAATCGCAATGTGCAGATGGCAGGCTGCAGGCTTGCTTCTTCCCAGCAACACCCAGGGCAAGCTCCAGGCTCACTGGCTGGCCCCACGCTTAACCCCTCCGGTGCCAAACAGCCAGGACACCCCAGGGAGGGCACTCCGAGGGGACACCCCACGAGCTACCAGGCGTTGTCACCTCCTCAGGTGACTCCAAGTGGCAAACTGTCCGCTCCAGAGAGCCAAAGCTGGTTCCTGAGGGGCTGAGGTGCAGCCCACAGCCTCGTGGTGCACCCCAGGAAAGATTTCCACCCTCAGGACCCCGTTGTTCACTCACAGCCAAGAAGGGAGGAGGTGCAGTATGGCAGCCATTCGAGCCAGCAGCACCCATCACCGTGCAGGACCCTGCACCCTCCACCCCAACGCCAGGCAGAGGGGCCATGCCCCGAGCAGAAGGCTGAAGAAGACCAGCCTGAAACACCCTGGACAGACTTCTCCAGCCACGTGCTCCACTCACAGCACCCTGCACCAGCAGCGAGGGAGCAGGATCTGTCCCTCTTCTCCCACTGACACCAGCATCCACTGCTCCTGGCTCCTTCCCTGGGTGCCCAGAGCAGACATCACCCCCCGTGGGGGCTCCCCTGGGCTGGCACCTGCATCACCCACTGACGTTACCTCCTCACCGGCGCCTCCTCCCACCATGGCATCCGCTTCCTTTGCCCGAGCATGAGCATGGCTGCGCAGCGCCCCAGGGGAAGGGAGAGACTGACGGCGGTATTTCCCTCCCCGGTGGGACCACCCCAGCTGGAAACCCCCCAGCAACACCCACCCCAGGGTGCTGCACACCATGGATGGGTCAACACAAGAACCGAAACCACGAGATGAGGAGGGAGACCCCAAGGACTCCAAGACCCTCTCATTTCCCTTGCAATGAGGAGGAGGAAGAAGCTCCCAGCCTTCCTCATGCAAGAGCGGGGGGACTGAACGTGTGTCCTGTGTGGTGTGTGTCCCCCCTGGGGGGCATTGCAGGTGGAAAAGGAGCTAGCAAAGCACCCAGGAAACGCTGGGGCCTCACCCAGCCCTGCTGGCAGCGACACCACGCTGGGGGAAACTGAGTCACGGTGCAGAAGTGACCTGGTCCCCAGGGCAGGGCTGAGGGTGCAGCCCTCGCAGGAACACCAACTCCAGTGGAAATTTGCTGCGGGACCAGGAGGAGCTTTGGGGCTTCTCCTACGCTAACACCCACCCCCTCCTGCAGCCAGACCGCCCCCCCCAGGAAAGGCAGGAGCAGCAGCATCTTTCTCCTCCCGCATCCCCGCGGGGAGAAGCAGCAGCTCCGCGAGGCGGCGAGTTAAAATCCCCCCGACTCCCACGCCGTGCCGCCTCCTCCGCACCTCACCGTCTGCACGCTGGGACGCCGGAGGTGACACGAGGGTGGGACACACACACACACAGAAAAAGCACCCAGTTACCGTAGGCAACGTGTCACGCTGTCAGGCGTGGTGGCCGTCTCGGAGTGACAGGCCGTTGCCGGAGGCGCGGGAAGAAGCTGCTGGCCCGGAGATGTCACCGCCACCGGCTCCCCGCCTTCCCCTGCCGCCAGAGCATGAATCGCAGCAGCCCACGGGCGGCAGAGCCTGTAGTATTTCTTCCCACACATCTCCACCGAGGCACACGCTTCCCCTGCTGGGGTGCCAAGAGCGCGGCGCAGCGCGCACGGCCACCGCCAGCACACGCAGCCAGGGCTGCCACCTGCAAAGGGCACAGGTCAGGGCTGATGTCCCCAAATGAGCTGTCACCCCTCTGGTGTCACCCCTCTGGCCGGGTTTGCACACTCATCCCCATGCGGGGAAGGGGGACAGTGCACAAACACCCCACGCAGGGAGATGGAGGAGGGGGGACAACACACCAACACCCCACGCAGGGAGCTGGAGGAGGGGGGACAACGCACCAACACCCCATGCAGGGAGCTGGAGGATGGGGGACAACGCACCAACACCCCACGCAGGGAG
>VZTM01017453.1:117084-132648 GCA_013400555.1 Jacana jacana | reverse complement strand
TGGCGACGAAGCCCCTACGGCTGGCCATGGGATGGGGGGGGACAACGGTAGTGGCGGAGGAGCGGTCCCAGAGCTAGCGGGAGAAAATGCTTGTCATGGCAACCCGTGCCGTGGCGAGCCGAGCCGAGGAAGGCTCGCCCCGGTCTGCCGGGGGTGGGGCTCTCTTAAGGTGGCGGCCCGCCCCGTCGGCTGCTTAAGGGGGACGGCAGGCAGCGGGCGGGGTCCGTGCACCCCCTCCGGGACAGAACCGTGCAGGCACCCTCGGGCAGCGTGGGGACCCACCGGGCAGGGGGATGCGAGCACCCCCCCCCCGGATAACGTGGGGATACCCCCCCTCGCCCACCCCGGGCAGCACCCTATATGCGCCCCCGGGCAGCGTGGGGACCCACCGGGCAGGGTGCTTCGAGCACCCCCCATATAGCGTGGGGGACCCCCCCCCGCTCATCCCTGGCACCCCCGTATATGCACCCCCCGGGCAGCGTGAAGACCCCCTGGTCAAAGCAGCGTGAGGACCCCTGGGCAGTGTTGGGACCTCTCCCGCACCACCCTGGATAGCATGTGGTCCCACCTGGAAGCACTGTGTGCACCTTCAAGCAGTGTGGGGACCCCCAGACAGTATGGGGACCACCCAAGCAGGACCGTTCATGCACCCATGAGCACCACAGACACCCCCCCAGCAACACAAGGACCCCCAAGGCAGGGCACTGTGAGCACCCCCAGGCAGTATGGGGACACCCTTGGGCAGGGCATGAACTCCTCAGCCAGCGTGGGACCCTCCCCATGGCAGTGAGGTGCTGGTACCCCCAAGCAGCAGGGACCCCCACCCGGGGCAGCATGGGTGCCCCAAGAACTGGGGGGATCCTCACGCCCAAAACCCTCCCCACACTGCCCATGGGGACGGCAGGTCTCCAGAGCTCCATGCACTGTGTGGCAAAGGTGGGGTTCCTCACAGACTCACTGTGGTTTTGAGGTTCCTCACGGGCACAGAGGTTGCTCACCAGGGGCTGGTGTGTGTCCGTTGGGGTGTGCCCAGCCCTGCAGACCATGGGCATCCTCTGACATGCCCTGAGAGCGCCTGTCCCCTCGGGTGACAGCATCACCTGGGAAGGGGACACGCTCCCGGTGAGCTCCAGAGGGTTGAGCGTAAATAAGTGCCCTTTTGCCCGGGCAGAGCCAACCCTCACCCTTTTTTAGAACCAAAGGGGAGAAAGATCCTCATTGAAACGTGCCTGAAGTGTGGGAAGGGCTGTGGTTGCACCCGAGGCGCAGCGTGGCATCGGCGCAGCGATGCTGGGTGGAGGCAACCTGCAATCAGCACTGATCCTCTCTGCATCCCCACGTTTGGGCACGCAACCCGGTTCAAGTTAAACCAGTGGAACATCTGTGCAGGCACAAGCCCTAATTAAGTGCCTGTAACGTTTTTTTGGGTTGGTTTGGTTGTTCTTTCCCTCCCTCCCCCACCCCCCCCGCCTTCCTTCCCTTGAGGGCCTGCACCTCAATAATTTCACATTCCTGAGCAGCCCCAGGGGCAACTGGTGGTGCTGGAGGAGGTGGGTTATGCTGTGGAGAGCCAAAACCCTGACACAGACACCCCCCCCTCCCCAGCAAAAGTTTTGGGCTCTTTGCTAGGGGAATTTCTCCCCAGGCTTTGAGGAGCTGCTACCCAAATTGTGTGGGGGTAAAATCACCTCCCCTTGTCCCCCTGAGAGGGACCTGAGCTGGTGGCAGTGCAGGCTTGTTGCATGGGCAGTTATTTGATGTCAACAGAGCGGCTTCAGAGCTGCTGGGGCTGGAAGTGCTAAAATCTCTGCGTCCCTTCAGTGGTTTGCAGCACAGAAGGCATCGCCCTGCTCCTCTGCTTCCAGGCAGAGGGGAGGGAAAGGGCCTGGGCTGGTAACTCCTTGCTCATCTTCAGTGGCTGGCATTTTTAAGGGGAATTATATGGAGTTATTCCTTCTTAATGTAAAAAAAAACCCCAAACTCTGGGGCTGGAGACTCTCGTGACAGGAGCAAACCTCACATCTCACAAAGCAAGCTTGGGCCTCTTGCATTTCTGGGCTCCATGGCTTGCCCGCTCCAGAAAGTGGGAATAACCAGGCAGCTTTTAGCTGGTGCCTCCTCTCCCACCACATCAGGTCCAGGTGACTGCCAAGAAAGAGGTGGTGGTACAGAGGGCAGACGGTGCTTCCAGTGGGCTGGGATGCAAAACGGCTATTGAGACATAATGGCCTTTTAAAACAGGTTTTGGGAGCTTGGAAGGAATCTCTGACCATCTGGATTTGGACTCCTGAAAGGAAATCAGCTTTCCTGCCTCGGGGAACCTGTTGTTAACAGGGCTCTCAGAAATGCTGAGAATTTGCAGCCTCTTTGGGCTTGGGCTGAAACGGGGAAAGGCAGATTTTACAGCCTGGGCACTTGCCGTTGAAGGAACTTGCCAAATTCCATTTGAAAAACGTGCTTCCCAATCCAGTGGCAGCCTGCAATTACAGAGCTGGTACTTAGCAGCTCCTGCCTGGTGTGTTTCCATTACAGCGAGAGCAACCATAAACACTGAGGCTGAAAGCCCCTTCTATTTTACATTTAAGGAAAAGCACATGGAGGAAAAGTCAAAAGCCTGGCGGGAGAGGGAGCGGGATTGCCGCCTCCGAGTGAGCAGCCAGACCCTGCTCCCACCAACGCGTCCCCACACCCCGCAGCAAAGAGTGGCAGAGCAAGTGGAAAGCTCCTTCGTGGAGCATTTTTGGGGGGGCTGGTGCTGATCTAAACCTGCCCCGAGGATGCCTTCATGTGTCCCCGCTTCCCAGGATCGTGCCTCTGCTCCGCTGTCTGGTGCCACCCTTCCTGCTCCATCCTGTTGGTCTCAGGACTGGTGGTGGGACACTCCAGGAGAGGTGACAGGGGTGTCCCTGCACCGCTCTGCTGGGGACACAAGCGATGATGCTCTGCACTCCTGCACCCCAGAAGAGTAGGGAGCCTTGAGCTAGCAAATCTCCCCACTTGTCTCCCACATCACCAGCCCTGAGATGCAGGAAGGGACCTCCCAAGGACTAGCCAGGGCTCCGGCTGCTGCAGCCATGGGGGTGGCAGCGGGGACAGGCTGCTTCTCATTTGGCTCTTGGCAGACACTCACAGGCAAGCTCTGAGGGAGACTCTGGATCCCGCTGGCAAGTCTCTGCAGGGCCACCCCGCCGCTTTGTGCTTGCGCCCTTGGCCTCCTCACTCGCCTTGGATGAGGGCTGGATATTCATTCCTTCCCTTATGTTCACCCAGGACCAGCCCCACGGCTGCAGGGACCACGTCAGCTTTCAGGGCCAGGATGTGGCCAGGAGAGGCCATGGGAGGGATGCACGGAGCAGTGGTCCCTACTCATGTCCCCTCTTTGCCCACACTTGGCCCTTGACACCCCTTGTGTGCAGAGCCAGGAGAGGAGTGGGATCCCCATCCTTCAGAAAAGGAGCAAAGACTCCCACGTCGTCCAGCAGCATCAGAGCCCACAATCAGGGACCTAAACCCCGGGGGGACCCCCGCTGGCATGGAACCCTCAGCTGTTACCCACAGTTTGGTACCTCTTTTTCTTTTCCAAAGGCTGTTCTGCCAGCTCCTCTGTAAGCAAAGCAGAGAGCAGTCCCTGGCCTGAGCAGTGTCTGGCCTAAAAGAGACCAGCAGCAACATAAAATAAATAACCCCAAAATAGAAAAGACCAGTCCACTAGGTTCTTCTGTAGAAATCAGGCCTCACTGATGATTTCCCTTTAAAACCAGTACAAAACTTTGTAATAATTTGCCTTTAATGTCTCCCAGGCTGGGAACTTGTAGGCGGGGTTTTAAGCCCGAAATGAATTGAATCAGCCAAGTTGTATCAGCCAAGTTACAAACCCATCAAAACCCAGGGCCAGATCCTGATCTCATCCCCGCGGGTAGAAATCCAGCGCTGCCGCGCTGGAATCGGCGGGGAAGATTTTTTGTCATGGTGCCGGGGAGCAGAGAGCAGGATTGGACCCCCAAGGGTTTCTAATGGAAACACTGACTGACTCTTAAGCACCAGGCGGAGTCGGGCGTCTGTAAAATCTCTCTCCATTCAAAGGCTAAATATAGGGAGGGAGAACGCCAGCCATTCGGCTTTCAGGGCTCAGAGATAACTAACAGCCCCCCACCATCACCACACCCCCCCGATGGCTGCAGCAGGAGAGGCTTTGTTGGAAATGCCAGGGGCTGATGGGGGAGTCCCCTGCTCCGAGGTCCCCCTTCCCGGGGGGTCCCGCTGCTCCGAGGTCCCCCTCCCATGGGATGGGACAGGGCAGGGGGGGGACACCACAGGGTCCTGAGGGAGGAGGCAGGGCCGGCCAAGGGGCTCCCAGGTGATGACTGTACAAAAGAAGTTTGGGTGGTTTGTTTGGGTTTTTGTGGTTGGTTGGTTGGTTTGTTTTGTTGGTTGGTTGGTTGGTTTATTCGTCTTCTTTTCTCTCTTTTCACCTCCAGCACCCACAGATGCCCGTTTGCAGGTCACCCAGAGCAGGGAGAGCAGCTTGGGTGCTCCCCGTGGGAAGGGTCCCGTGGTGGCCACACCAGTTCCTCTCTCCCCCTTCTCCCTGCTTTGCCTCGCTTGGTTCTGGGCTTCCCCCTTGCCCTGGGGCAGCTCCCCATGGCTTTGCAGCCCCAGAAAAAGACATCCCAGAGCTGTCCTGCCATGTTACTGATAATAAACCTCTCCTGTTCCTGCTCTCAATTACTCTAACAGGCCTCTTAATTTCTAATTAAGCAGCTACTTTATTGAGGGACAGGAGCTGGAAATAAAAAAGGAAAACAGAACAGGAGGGATTTGGGCCCAGTTTTGCTTTATGAATGTAATTAGGAGACAAGAACTGTTCACTCACCTAAGGAATTCGTCACCGAAGTGCCTGCGAGCTGACAGACACGCTGTGTTTTCCCTGGGAGCCCTGTGAGTGACGGCGCTTTTCCTTTCCCCACCCCTGCACGTTCCCGTTTAGAGCCGGAGCCACCACAGGCTCTAAACCTATTAGTGCTTGTTATTAAACCCCTAATATCTGCAACAGCTGAGGAAGAGCCTCCCAGCTGCTTCTTCCCGAGCAGCCGTGGGCAGGGCAAGGGGGAATGCCGTGCTGTCGGGAATGCCATGGAGCCTCACCGGGGCTGCTGGCACATCAGAGCTCCTTCCTTCTCCGTGGAGCACCCCACCAGGGCACCCTGTGGTTAGGGTGATGCAAATGCACCCCACCTTGAGATCTGGGGGGGACCCCATAGTCCCCTCCCGAGGGAGTCGGAGGGAAATAGCTAGATCCTCAGCTCCATCTCAAAATGAACATTTTTCCCTCCAGTTCTGACCTCGTTTCATTCCTCACATCAAGGAGGAACCTTGTACTCGGTGTTTGCATCACGGTAACACCTCCGGGACCTTAGTGGGACTGAGGAAAGTCCCTGCTGCCGGGAGTGACAAGGCGGTGGGTAGTGCTGAAAGGGAGGAGAGAGAAGTGACAGCGCGGGAGAACGGCTCTCCCATCACTCGCAAGCTGTCAGGCCCGGAGCTGGGGAGGCGGAGGAGCACCCGGGCTCCCGAGTCCTACTTTGGTGCCTTCTTCCAGAAACAGGAGAAAAAGCCAGGCTGGGGCCAGAGGCCTCTTTCCTGGGGTCTGAAATGCTGTTGGTCCCAGCCTGGGTGCTGTGGTACCCGGTATGGAGATGCTGCGAGCACATGTGGGGTACCAGGATGTAGCAGGAATGGGGACAGCAGAGCAAAGGCAGGTTTAACCCCAGCCAGTCCTGTTCTGGGGACCAGGACAGGGCATTTCGTGTCCTCTTGCTACCCTTCTATAACACCACAGGGTCAGGAGCAGCCCACCAAGAGGCAGGTACTTCTCTCCAGCCCAGCTGCTCCCAAAAACCTGCTTTTGGAGCCCAAAGCACCAGTGAAAGCCCAGGGAGGGCAGCCACAGGTCAACATGCTGCATGTGGAGCCCGAGGCAGGGCTGGCATTGCCCAGCAAAGTCACCCCAAGCCCACAGATAGTCACCTCCTCCGTTCCCCTGTGCTTCACTGCACCGAGCCAGGCTCCAGTGGACTATTGCCAGGAAGGCTAAACCTCCCCTAACCCAGCACTATGTGCCTTCTTGGGCCTCTGGGCAATAGAATTAAGAGGCACGGCTGCTAATTTGCCAGTGTTGATGCCACAGGGCAAAGCTGGGGTGAGCTCAGCCCCCGCAAACACCCACTGCCCACCTTGAGATCTTGAAGAAGTGATGGAAAGAGATGGAAAGGTGACCCCTTCCCCAGAGGGAGAAAGAGGGAGAAAAACCATAAACGCTGGCAACTGCGTCCCCAGGAAAACAAAAAAAAGAAGCAACTGTTTTATTTGAATAATAACCATCAATAATACATTGCTAAGAAGCTGCAGATGACTGCAATTAAAAAAAGCATTGCATTCCCTGAGCAAAATCTAAATTATTCCTCACAGCTTCTCCGCTCGCTGAGTTATATTAAAATGAAGCGGTTCCTGGTGCGGCGGGGCTCAGCAGAGCCGGGGAGCCCGGGTGGAAGGCATAAAAGAAGAAAAAAGGCAAGGAGAGAGAAGAAGAGCCCTAATGTAGGGGGTTATAAATATTTTACAGCCGAGGAGGAGTGGGGAGCCACGGATATAGATGCGATTGCGGGCGTCCGTGGTGGGAGGGAGGAATTAATCACATAAACGGAGGAGAAACTTTTCTCGAGGAGCACATGCCCACACCCACGGCCAAAACGGCTCTGGAGGGTCCCTGGGTGCTGGGGATGGGCAGGGCTGGGTGTGCAAATGGGGCTTGGGGGTGGTGCCCACCTCTGGCCGGGTGCTGCGGGCAGCATGCCGGGTCCGAAACAGGCACCGCCAGTCCCTGGGGAAACACAGAGTACAAATATTTACTGGGAAAACCCCAAGATACCTCACAGGTGGGGCTGGAAATGGTCCCTGCCATCTCCTTGCTGGGGAGATGCTTCCCCAGAGGGAGAACCCTAACCCTAGCCCTAACCCTAACCCTCCTTGCCTTACACCTTGAGTGTCATGTGGGGTCCTGCTTCCCCATGAATGGGTCTCCGCTGTGGGTGTAGGTCTGGGGGCTTGGACACAACCTGCCTCTACATCAAGGCTGTGGGAAAGGGGTGACTGGCCGAGTCATGCAGGCACTCTGCACCCCATAAACTCTTCTCCCTGGATCCAGCAGGCAGGATTGTGGTGCAGAGGAGGCTGGGGAGCAGGATAACCCCGCTGCACCTCGCGGTCGGAGGTTCACAAAGCCAACAGAGCAGAGCAAACACCAGCCAGCAAACCCCTGCTATCGCTATCCAAACAGCAGCTCCACCAGCCAAAGAGGAGCAAACAGATCCAGGTGCTGGGGCTCGCTGTACTTCACCCCCTCCATCACCTCCTGCCCATCTGCCCCTCCTCACCCTGGTGGGAATCACAGAATGGTTCAGGTTGGAAGGGACCTTAAAGCCCCCCCAGTGTCACCCCCTGCCCTGGGCAGGGACACCTCCCACCACACCAGGTTGCTCCAAGCCCCCTCCAGCCTGACCTTGAACCCCTCCAGGGATGGGGCAGCCACAGCTTCTCTGGGCAACCTGGGCCAGGCTCTCCCCACCCTCACACCAAAGAAGTTCTTCCCCACATCTCAGCTCCATCTCCCCTCTTTCAGTTTAAAACCATTATCCCTCCTCCTAGGGCTCCCCTCCCTCATCCAGAGTCCACCCCAGCTTTCCTGGAGCCCCTTTAGGAACTGGAAGGGGCTTGAAGATCTCCCCAGAGCCTTCTCTTCTCCAGTTTGAACTCTCCCCCCAACTCTCTCAGCCTGTCCCCACAGCAGAGGGCCTCCAGCCCTCAGAGCATCTTTGTGGTCTCTGCTGGCCCCGCTCCAACAGGTCCATGTCCTTCTCATGTTGCTGGCCCCAGAGCTGGAGGCAGCACTGCAGGGGGGGGGGTCTCACAAGAGCAGAGCTGAGGGGCAGAGTCACCAAGAGAAGGGAGCAGAGAACATGCTCTCCAGCCAGTGCCACCCTTGTCCCCCTCGATGGGGAGAGCAAACCTGCTGCCTCCCCCGCTCATAGAGCAAACAGGCGCCTGGAGGCATCTTCATCTCCTCCCCAGGAGAGCATCAGCAGAGCTGGAACTGAGGGAGGTCAAGGCCGTTGGTGCAGCTGGAGCCGTTCCCCACCCTCCACAAACGGCTCCGTCCCCGGAGCTGACCGAAGCCGGCGTGGGAGGCTGTGGCTTATCAGAAACCACGGTGTGTGGTAGCAGCAGGGGAATCCTCCCGAGGCCAAAACGTTCTCTCTTTCCCTCGCAGCTGTCAGCTTCGTGCTTCCCTGCCATCCCAGGCATCCTGCAGCCATGGGGACATCCCTGTCCTCTCTGCCTCCTTCCTCCGTGGGCCGAGCAGAGGGACAATCCTGCAGGCAGCGTGGGACCACTATTCCCAGCCCCAAGCCTGGTCTCCATCTGCCATGTATCTGTCCCAGCATAGTCTTGGGTGGCACTGGAGTGCTGCTCAGGTCACTAGCCATCTCTCCTCCCATGCCCCCATATGCACACTGATTGGAAAAGCTCGATGGCACCTGCTGGGAGCCTCTGCAGGTATGAAAACCTCTGCGCCTAAGAGCACCTCTTTAAAAATTAAAGCCTCAGTGAGAAAGAAATGAGTCATGACAGGGAGAGATGAAGCTCACGGCATCCACAGATCGCTGAAGGAAGGGGAGCCAGCAGCAAGGCCAGGGCTGGCTGGAGCCGTGACCATCGCTGGGTGGAAGGATGGAGATTAAATGGAAAGCAGCCAAGGCAGGGGATGCCCTATGGGGTGTGCTGGGGTGGGGGGGTGTGCGTATTTGGGTGACGGCCACCTTCCCTGGCCATCTCCTAGGTCTCCACCAAGCTGAGAATAGAAATTTTCACAACAGCCCTGCAGACATGAAGGCCTGGCTTGGCATCCAGACACACCAGACTTGGAAATATAGATCCCTGCCTCCTTTGGAAAGGTGACAGTGGCCTCCCACCCACCTGGCAATTAAGGCACAGCCCTCCCACATGGCACTGGTGATGGTCACGCTCTAAATGCTTCTCCTGGATCCTGACCAGCCGTTCTCACCTGATGCTGAGCTCCGTCCTCAGGCACCCGGGGTCAGGGGTGGCACCACAGCTGTAACACCGAGGTCCCCAAAGCCATGAGGATGCTGAAGGCTCCGCTCCCCCCAAACCAGACCCGACCTCCTGGCTACCAGCTCTTGCTGCTGAGTGCCAGAGCCCGCAAGGCAGCCGCCTCGGGACAGAGGGCAGGGTGCAGTGGAATCACCTCAAATCCCCAATGCCCACAAACAGTGCTGCAGCCCCTAATACCAGCACACGAGCTGGAATAGCTTGTGCTGCAAGTATGGCACAGATGTATCTCTCTGCAAGACGTGCATGTGTCTCACATCAGCGGTGACGCCAGCAACTTATTTCCCCGCTGACTGCTGAGACGGCTGATCCGCTCCTCAGCTGTGACGTGTGAACCTGCCCTTAATTTCCAGTGGCACCAATATGTTTCCTTCCTTCCCTTTTCTTCCCTCTGCCAGCCCCAGTTTGCTCCATGTAGGACATGACAGGCCGTGACAAAGCACCCTGAGTGATGCTGGGAGGCCCAAAGGCTGGCACGTTCCGGGCTCCTGAGGAGCAATTAGCTAACGGAGGCCAAGGGCTGGGCTGGCCTCACCAGCCAGCGGTGTCCCTGGCAGCTCATGCTGAACTGGGGTCATGCATGACACATCTCATACACAAAGGATGGGCATGTATTTGCCTAGAGCAGAACTCCCAGCTAAAGAAAAAACATAAAATCCATCCAAAACCAGTGCTAGCTCTGGGTAGGGAAGCCAGCAGGGTGTGCGGGCAGGAGGGTGACCAAGCATCCCTCCCATTAGGGAGCACACAGCTGCACCCCAGTAGAGGGGATATTGTGGCAGACAGGACAAGGGATGAAGCTGCACCCTCTTCAGGACTGGGATGCTGCCTACTTATATGTAAGGGTGCTTCCATCCAGGCCAGGCCATGGCCAGGAGGCTGGTGTGCCGGGCTGGCTGGTGCAGCAGTTGCCAGGGCTGTGTGCTGTGTGGTCTGGCAGCCAGGGAGCTTTGTGTGTGTATCTGTAAATACATTTAGCCCATGGCTTGCAGAGGGAGATGTGAGCCAAGTGCCTGCAATTGTCTGCACGGGAGCGTAACCTTTGGGGAGCGCAGCCTTTGCGCTCTTTACTGAGCTCAACACAAATTGTTCTGCTCTGCCGAGCTGGAAATTGGCTGCAGATACCATCACCCAGGCATCGGGGCTGGAGAACAGGCTCTCATTTCAGTCATTAGCTGTGGGCAACGCTGCGAGCGGAGCGGGGAGGAGGGAAAGGAGTGCAGTCCCTCGGGTCCACCTCAGCTTCAGGCGTGGGCTCAGCTCTGCCTCTGTACATCCAGCCACAGGAGGAAACAAGGCAAGGAGATGTCTGCAGCTGGGAGAGGAGGCAAAGATGCCCATGTGCCACCGAGGAGGGCCTGGGAAGGTTTGGAGCCCTCCAGCCCTGCTGGACTCACAGCCCTATCGAGTATCCTTTGTCCTGGTCCCCCCCCCCTTCTCTGACTAATCCTCCTCCCATTCATCCCTCTTCCATCCCTGACCACAGCCCCAGCCTTTTCCTGCCCCAGTTGACCCACACAGGGACCAGGAACGGGGTTTTCAACCCAAATCCTAGAGCAAACCAAGAGGAGATAAAGCCACCGCAGGACCGAGCTGACGCCTTCCGGCAGCCCAGGAGATCAGTGTCCAGCTTTTTGGACAGATCAGATGCTTTTTGTCATTTGTTATCAGCTGAGGAACAGTGCTGCAGCCTTGGGCAACCAGAGCCAGGGGAAGGGCAGTTTCGCCGGTAGCATAATTCAGGCAATGCCTTTAAAGGGAAAGGGCTTGGCAGCGGCTGGAGGGGCCGGTGGGGGCAGCACCATCTGCCCGCGATGACTAACTCGCTCCCTCACACACCCTCTGCTCCCGGGCCAGGGCAGGAACCGCTATCAGAAAGCAGAAGCTGGTTCCTTCCCTCTTGCTCCCCACTAAGATTTTCCAGTGACCGCTCATCCTGCAGCGCTAACGGAAACTCGCCCGGTCTCTGGCTGTTTCTCCTCTGGGGGGTTTGTTTGGGGACATTTTGGTTTTGTGTATTTGTTTTTTCGTTTTTCCCAGCTGTCTCTTAGCATCTTCTGCTCTGAATCTGACTGCCCTGAGGACGAGCATCATCCCTGGCACTCAGTGCCTCTGAGCAGGGGGCTGGCTTGGTTTTGCTCTGAGCACAGGAGACACACAAGTACAAGTGTCCCATTCCCCTGTACTCAGTTGACGTGGGTCATCGGGGGTCCCCAGCAAAGGGGAGCAACCCTGGGCACAGCATGATACAAACCACAGCCCACCATAGCCAGGGGGACTGGTTCCAGTATTACCTCTGCTGAGGACGAGCTCCAAACGTGGCTCGAGAGCAGCCAGGGAGCAGGGAGGGAGGAGGATGCAGCAAAGAGCTTCCTTGGGATTTGTTCAGGTAATCCAGGAGCAGCAGCACAAGGTACAGAAGAGGAGAAGCTGCCATCCCAAGGGACAGGCAGGCCACCAGCACCCCAGCCAGGAGCACCCATAGATCTTAAAGGGTCAGACCCCTTACCCTCCCAGGCACCAGCCTGATAAGACAGTGGAAAATGCAGACACTCAAGCACATTTGGGGAGCCTGAAAACCAGCTGGCAAAAGCCTCACCCTTGCTCCAACTCCACAATAGAGCCAGACCTGCCCTGCTGGGCACCCCCCAGCCACCTTCATACCTTCTCCTCTGGCAGTAAAAGGACTCCCAGCCTGGCTGGACCCAGCCTGGCTCCTTGTCCAACACCACAGACACAACCCACAGCAACATCTCCAGCTCCACAACTCCCCCTCACGCAGAGCCCGCTTCCTCTGCTGAACTAACTCAGCCTGAACCAGCTCCTCAACTAAGAATTAAAAAGCCCCGCAGACCGTAATCCCCAGCCCATGCTCAACTAGAGGCAGCCAACAGCCAAAGAGCTCTCCTAGCGCTCGTTCCCTAAATCTGTTCCTAATTAGGAGTGGACTTACCCCTGCAATTAATTGCTGGAGTCATTCATTAGATATCACAGATGATCTGTTTGCAAAAGGAGGCAGCAGAGTGGCTGATCAGCTCATAACGAAGGGAGAGGAGGCGGTAGCGCCTCTGTACCTGGCTGGGGGACAGGGGAGGCTGGAGGTTTCCAGCAGAAAGTGCCTGGCTTTGGGACAAGCAGGGTTTGGGATTTTATTTATTTATTTTTAATTTGGCTCTGGGAGTGCTGCAGAGATGATGCTCCTGGGGGCCGTCACTGCGGACCGAGGAGCTGCACCCAGTGTGACGCAGAGCCCATGTCCCTGCTTACCCCAGCCCAACGTCCCCGGCCACCCACCCAACGTCACCACTTCCAAGCCCTGAGGGGAGCTGGGACTGAAACAACCCTTCCAAAGCAATTACTCTGAACTAGCTCTCTTGACTCATCTCCAGGAATCAGCAAGCCTTTGGGAGGGCACTTCTGCCCAGGGATGGTGCTGGGGTGCAGGAACCTTCTCCCAGGCTTTCCCACCAGACATAGGGTTTTCCCCCAGACCTGGGAAAATCATAGGCTCATAGGATGGTCAGAGTTGGAAGGGACCTTAGAGATCATGGAGTTCCAACTCCCTGCCCTGGGCAGGGACACCTCCCACCAGCCCAGGTGGCTCCAAGCCCCCTCCAACCTGGCCTTGAACCCCTCTCTCCAGGGATGGGGCAGCCACAGCTTCTCTGAGCAATCTGGGCCAGGCTCTCCCCACCCTCACAGCAGAGAGTCACCAGCAAGATTATAAGAAAATCAGCAGAATCAACTCATGTGACCTGGCATCAGGCATGTCAGGGAATGTCCCCCTTCATGGGGCATTGCCAGCCCCACAGGAGACAGCAGTGAAACCGGTGGGCATGAAGGAGAGCATAAGCCCTTTCTTAACCCCACCTTAAACCAGGTTAAGGTCTCCCGTGCCTCAGTTTCCCCATCTCCCTACCGCCCTCCTCTCCTGCACCCTCCACGAGGCGCTGGCAGCCTGTTGGCTGCAGTCACCACTGAAAGCATCGTGTGCTATTATTAGCCTTAGGGGAAATGAAAGTGTTTCTGTGCCTCAGCATTTAATTTTCCCTCCTAATACAATCTGCATGGAAACAAATTAACCCCTCCCGCCCCCCCAGAAACCCACCAGCCTGCAGGTGAAAAAGCTGCAGGGCCATTCCCCGGGCCTGAGGAGCAGCAGCTCAAGGCTCCCAGCAGGTGGAGGCTGCAATTATGGCTATTTTCTTTTCTCTTTTCAGCAGTTTTACCATAATCAGGCTGGTTTGGTGGTGCACAAGCTCCACGCTCCCTCTGCCACCTCCAGGTCCCAGCGAGGGGCTGGAGCCCTCGGTGCCTTTGCTACCGAAGCAGCTCCACGGTTTCTCCAGAGGAAGTTTAGCAAATAAATAAATATTTTTTGTTAAAAAAAAAAAAAGGGTGTGAAGTGACAGAGGAGCTGAGCTGCATTCTGGGCTAATGGCTGGTGAAATTACATTAAGAAAAATGGAGCAGAGCAAACCCTTGAAGGTAGACGACTGTAAACAGCGGGAGAAACTGGGACGCAACTTCTAAGCGGGACTGGCTGTTTATTGCTGGTTGACGGGGGAAGAAGCTCTGGTGACTCACACTGGGGATGGCTGACAGGTCCCAGCTCTCCTGGGGACTGGTTCCACTCAAGGCAGAGTGATGGGTGACCAGTGGCCCGGTGATGGGCTCTGTGACAAGGACCTGGTGGCTCTTGGCCCTGCTCTTAGCACAGACAGATTTGCACAGAAGGCAGCAGCTCCAGGCTTGGCCAGTCCCCCCAGACTGCACTCCCCCCAGCAGCTCATCAACATCCAAATGCTTTCCAGCCACCAGGAGCCAGGATGGGGCTGAGCTGATCGCCGGAGGGGGGGCAGATGGGCTCTGCAGTCCATCACCAAGTCCTTTGGGGAGCTCCAAAGGAAGGTTATTTGCTGGTTCTGTCTGGCAGCTGAGGACAGTGAGGGTACCCTGGAGAAAGCTTGGGAGAGCACTTGGATGGGGAAACAGTGTCCCCTAAACACCCCCTTCAGCCCCAGCCCAGCTTCTGGGCAGGCAGATGGGGGCTGGGGGGCAAGAGAAGGAGAAATAGCTGCTGTGAGGAAAGCAGTGACTAACAAATGTGGTTGGGCATAAGCCAGACGTGGGCAAAGAGATGGTTGCAAGAAGGACAGAGACAAGTGCAGGGCCAGACGGACGGCTGCAGGGGCAGAAAGGCTTTGGGTGCAGGGTCTGTGGGTGCCCTGAGGACGAAGGGGAGAAGGATGAGCAAGGTGGGGGTTTACCCACGCTGTTTCTGGAGGAGAGAGCCACCTGATGAATAATAACGATGAGTTCTGATAATGCAGAAGCATTCAGGCTCGGCTGGGCTTTCATGCCAGGCTCAGAGGGGCCGAGGGAACAAGGACTGCTGCAGCCCTGCCTGCCCGCTGCCCTCCCTGGCCCCGTGCCTCAGCCAGCCCCAAGGCCACCAGGACATTAACCTGCTTTTCCACCAGCGCCTGCCGGCCACGTCAGCCAGCTTTTAATTAGACCAAGCACTTCCAAGCATCCCCCGCAGCCCTTTTGGGAAGATCTGGGGGCTGGCAGGGACCATCCTTATGGCCAGAGCCTGCACCCGCGCAAAGGCAGTGCTTGGGTCTCATAGCAGCTCAGTGCCAGGTCTCCAGCAGAGCTCCATGCTCTGCCTGCCACCTCCTGCACCCCCCAAACCTGCCCCATCCCCCTTCTGAGGGCACCCCCTCAACAACTGCTGCCTTCCCAGGGCTTCCCAGCATTAACTATGCCCCCCTCCCCGAGCTGGGACGGTGCCACCACCCGCGGCTGGCTGTCGGAGGAGCCAAGCTGTGAGGAAATCTGCTGCTTCTCCCAGAGCCCTGTCATTATGGGGATTTCTCTTTCCTTTTCCTCACTTTAATTTGCAGCCTCTGTGTTTGCAGAGCTCTGCTCCACCCAGGAGAAGCAGGTCCCTGGGTGTGTAGCGGGGGGAGCGGGGGGGAAGGCACCCACCCTGCCAATGCAGGGCTCAACCCACACAGAACATCCATCCCTCAATCCCTCTCTGCAGGCACCCGCCCCCCTCACCCCCCTCCCCAAATCCCAACCATCTATTTTCTGTGCTGTGGGCCTCCCCCTACCCCTCCATGCCCAGCCCCACACACCTCTCGGGGGGAACTTGGCAGCAGGTACCCACTTCTCATTGCCTAATCTTGCTCCCTGCCACTGGCCAAGGGCTGACGGGAATAAACACATCCACGAGCCCGTTCACAACATGCCTTTCCATAAGGGGAGCGAACCTGCCAGCCCCACACGCTGCTGGCGGAGGTGCCGCTCGCTCCCGGCTTTCTTCCAGCCCAGTGTGTCACCAAGGGCCAAGCAGGGCGGTTCCTG
>VZTM01017453.1:100758-116980 GCA_013400555.1 Jacana jacana | reverse complement strand
CCCCCTCATCCTCATCCTCCCAAAGGACCCCCCAACCCCCAGAAGAGCATCACCTGCAGTCAGTGCAGCACCATTGCACAGCACCCCCCAAAATCCAGCAGCAGAGAGTGACCTGCAGGTCACAACCCCATATGAGCTGAATGCGAAGAGGCCATTAAATAAAGTAGTTAATGAGAATGTTAATTAGAGATGAGAAGGCTCTGGGAGAACAGGTGGGAGGGAAAGGAGCTGGCTGACCTGTGTACCCCCAGCAGCAGGGCAGCTCCACCTGCAGAGACAGACCCCTGTCTGGGCTGCTCTCGTTGCAGTGGGGCCGTGGAGGGGGCATGGTAGGGATGCTGCAGGGGGTGGCTGGGACCCCAGGGTGCCACAGCAGGTTCCTGGTGCCACCTCACCCTTCAAACAGGGATGCCCCTGCAAAGTCACTGTTCAAAGCATCACTTCCAATATCCGTCTGTTTTCCCATCCTGCCATGGAGACGCCTCCTTATATAAACCCTGTTAAGTAGGACGGCCTTTTATATCTCTTTCTGCCATCGCTGCTGGTGGAGGCTCCGGGCCCCTGAGCCATCCCCACTGCCTGCTGGGCACCCAAGGGGAAAAGTGAGCTGGGCTCCCCTTGCACCCATCCCCATGCCACGGCCATGCCAGCGCTGGAAAGGGCTGCACCCACCCCAGGCACTGGCCACCAGTGTCACCTAGGTGCATTCAACACCCTGTTGGGTCCCAGAGGACCCTGAGATGGTTTTGAGCCAGGAACAAGGCTGGGAATTAACTGAAGTGGTTGAGTTCATGCAATACCCTCCTGCAGGCAGGGGATGCGGTAGCAGAGCAGATGGGAAGGGGCGAACATGAGATGGTGGCATCACCACACTCTGATGCCTTTTGATCCCCCCCTGTGCTCACCAAGGAGACCCCCATCACTGGGGCAGCCCCTGCCCAAGCCCCCAGGCCCATGTCACCCCCTAATTCACGATCCTTTATGGCTCCCTTTGGCCAGAGCATCCTCTCCTTGCTGCCCCTTCCGTGCCTCCCTGCTGCATTTCCTCCAGCCCTGTCAGACATCTAAAATGATGGCTTTAACAAGGGTTAAATTTTTGATGAACAAGATATTAAATATTTGTGGCTGTTGCTTGAGCTTTCAATTATTCAGCAGGAAAGTGCAGGCAAGGTGTAAGCAGCCCCCGCAGCAGTGTCCTGGGCTGCCACACTCTCCCTGCGGCAGCAAAGGACACACGGTGGCCACGTGGGACATGGATTTGCCAGACACGACTGGTGAGCTCTGGTAAAGCTGGTGAAAATTCCCTCCTACCCCACACTGCAGGGAAAAACCTCCAGGGAGAGAGCTGCCTCGCTGGCAAAATCATTTTAATGCCCATGAAAACTCTCCTGGGGAGAGAGAAGCCACTCGAGCAGGGTGAAGCCTCGCTGGGACAGAAGCGATGCTGTCACCTCCTGCAGCAAACTTCAATTTGCTGCCTGTTTTCCACTCTCATGTATTTTCTGCTGCTCCTTGGATTTGCTGCCTCAGCCTTGGGGTCACTCCCAGCAGAAGAGCTCCAGGCTCCTGGTGTGTCCTCATCCCCAAGGTCTGTGACCTGTGGGGACACTGGGAGCTGGAGCACCGATCCCCTTCTCCCAAGACTGGGCAAGGCAAGGATTTCCATTGCTCCCATCTCTGGGCTGGTCCAGCAGAGCTGGCAGAGCTGGGCAAGGGTCCCAGCTGCCTTCGAGGAAGGGACTGACATCCCTGCTCATCTCCTGTGTGTGGGAAGTTTGGGAAAGGCAGAAAAAGTGGAAGATGCTCGTTGTGTCCTCTGGATGCCCAAAGCCACAGTTACACGGGCTGCAGCTCATCAGGACACTGGCCAAAGATGTCTCTGCCCTTCTGGCTCCTTCCTGCCCGGTGGGATAGGGCCAGGCAGAGAGAGCCATGCATGTGGCCAGCCAACGTCATCTGTGGCAGAGCTCCAGGCAGTCCCTAAGGGTAGTACGTTGGGCCATCCCTGGGATGCCAGCAGCTCTGCTGGGCTCCCGGCTGATGACCAGACCCTGAGCATTGTTTGAATGAAAATCACGTTTTCAAATGTTGTCGTTCCCCACAAAAGAGGGATATGGAGCTGTGACCAGCTGGAGCCTGGGAACAGCCCAGGGCCGCTCTCTTTGCAGGGGCAGGAGCATCCCGCCCTGACCTGGGTGTTTCTTATTTCCCTACCAAACCTGCTGCTTGCTTTGCATTCCCATTGTAGGGGGGCAACACCACTGGAGGATATTTAACAGCTCCTGGGTCTCATTCCTCCTCTGCCTGCTTCCAGCTTTTGGCAGAAGGATGGCAGCATCCACAGGGTGCACTGGGGAGGTGCAGAGCATCCCCAGTTCCTCCCCATCCCTCCCTGCAGCCAGTGGTCCCGGGAGAGCTGCTGCTCCTGCAAATCTGGCTGCATTATTGGGGCAGTTCGTTATTGCATTTGGGCTCTGTTGGGGTGCTGCTCATCAGCCAACATAGGGGGGCACAGTGAGCACCCAAACCTGCACCCTGCTGACCTCAGGCACCCGCTCCTGCTCGCTGCTTTGCAGCCGGTCAGTCCTGGAACGTACCTGAGGGAAGCAGCCAAGAGGCATAAAAATCCCTGCTGAGCCTCTGCCAGCCCAAGGAGCAGCAATTAAAACAAAATGATTAATCACAAACAGTGAGTGGCTATAAAACTTTCCAGTAATAGGAGCGAGAGCGGGATGAGCAGCTCAGGAGCCGAAGAGGCTCCCGGCTGCAGCAGGGGAGCGGTGCGGTGTTTCCAGCAGGTTTCGGAGACGAGCGCTGCTCCCACCGAGGGGGGGGACGGTCCCTGGTTGCTCACAATGTGCTGAGTTCCCTTTTGGCTTCAGAGGGAGATGAGCTACTTGGCTGGAGACACCCCCTTGGCCAGGAGACAGCGGTGCTCGTTGGGCCGGATGCTCTGCGCCACAGCGCCCATGACATTGCTGTCTGCTCGTGCTGGGGCCGCTCCAGTTCAGCTGGGGTGAGGGGGAACCCCGGGCAGGATTCACCCAGGGTTTGGGTTCCACCCACAGCGGATGCTTGAGCAGGGTGTGTTTTGGATCGCCTTCCCCTGAGCATCACGTTGGCTCCATCCAGCCCCACACTGCATCCCCGTTCTCAGGTTGCTCAGAGCCCAGGGGAGAACCCAGAGCTTAACCCTGGTTCGATGCTCAGTTGCTCCCCCCTCTCCCTGGTGGGGAATGTTGGGCCATGGGCAGGGGTGCAGAACAAATACACACCCAGTGATCACAAAGGGGAGGACCAGGGGAGAACAGGCTGAGAGAGCTGGGTGGGATTCAACCTGGAGAAGGCTCTGGGGAGACCTCAGAGCCCCTGCCAGTCCCTCAAGGGGCTCCAGAAAAGCTCAAGGGGACTCTGGATGAAGTAAGGGAGCCCTAAGAGGAGGAGAAGGGTTTCGCACTGAAAGAGGGGAGATGGAGCTGAGATGTGGGGAAGAACTTCTTTGGTGTGAGGGTGGGGAGAGCCTGGCCCAAGTTGCCCCAAGAAGCTGTGGCTGCCCCATCCCTGGAGGGGTTCAAGGCCAGGCTGGAGGGGGCTTGGAGCCCCCTGGTGTGGTGGGAGGTGTCCCTGCCCAGGGCAGGGGGTGACACTGGGGGGGCTTTAAGGTCCCTTTCAGCCTGAACCATTCTCTGGTTCTATGACCAGGCTTGGAATTCCACGCATTGAGTGGCAATGGGGAGCAGAAGTGAAGTGCTCTCCCCCTCCCCGGGCTGGATTCGGTTTGCATTTACTCCAGCGCCTGTTGTGTGTCTCTGTGTGTGTGTCTGTGTGTGTGTGTGTGCAGGCGTGGGAGGGCTGGCAGCGCAGAGACCCAGCACCCTGCCGGGCTGCTCCCGCCTGCGGTCAGGTATGCAAACTTTCTTCCCTTTGAAGAAAGGAAACCCAAGGATTAGCCGGGCTCTTTCATTGCCATGACAACCCTAAAACATTTATCAGAGATAATTGCCGAGAGGCCGGATCCTGATCCGCTCTGGGCACGACGCTGCCACAGGTTGCTCCTCCTGGTCTTTGAAACCTGCATCTTCTGAGCACCTCCATCCCAGTGCTGCTGGGCTGGAAACTGCAAGCAGGGGCTGGGGACAGGTCCCCAACACCCTCCTGTGCCCAGGGGGTGATGGCAGGGCTCCTGCTGAAGGGAGCATCTTCTGAGCACCTCCATCCCAGTGCTGCTGGGCTGGAAACTGCAAGCAGGGGCTGGGGACAGGTCCCCAACACCCTCCTGCGCCCAGGGGGTGAGGGCAGGGCTCCTGCTGAAGGGAGAGGGATGTTTTTTCCATTTGATGCCCTGGCTGAAGAGGAGAGGCATCTGTCCTCCCCCAGAGCCGGCCCGCAGCTATCGAGCTGCATCTCCGTGGTGGTGAGGAGAATCCTGTTCCAACACTTTACTATTCTTATTAATAATAGTTTTTTTAAATTGTCTTAAAATGGTAATGCTGACCTTGGCACAAAGTGTGTGCTGGGACTCAGCACCGATTGGGGTAAATGGGATTTTTGGATTCATCTCAAGTCATTAACTCCTCCCAGCCAGTCATTAATCCCCAGGAAATGCCCTGTGCCTTGGATCGTTGCTGCTTAATTAATACAAGCTCCCATCCCCAGGAACTCAGGGCCAAATCCTAAAGCAATTCCCTGCAAAGCTCCCCCTTGGCTGCCAGAGCTGGTCCCTGGGGTCATGGTGTCCGTGGTATCAGCAGGAGCCGAGCTGATGCTGGGGGATGTGGGTGCTGGGGGATGTGGGTGCTCGCAGGGCCAGCAGAAAATTACCCCCATAGAGCCAAGGAGAGCATTTTCTTCTGGGTTTGTACAACACCGAGCACCTCCCCACGGCCAGGATAACCTCTCTGAGGCAGGAGCACGACCCCAAGCACTGCAATATATTATCCTGATCATGGAGAGTCACACGGGAAGACTTCACACCCGCTTGTCTTCCCTCCATCCCCAGCACAGGGCGTGCAGCAAGCACTGATTTCCTCCCTTCTCCCATCAAACAGCTCTCATGCAATTAGCTTTATCCCCCTTGCCTTGTCAAAAATAGAAAACTCAACACCTCCTATTCCCCGCTCCTCCCTGCCCTGGTCTTTCATGATCCCTCTTCTTAAAAGAGAAATAACCCCCCATTTATCACAATAATGATTTTTATTTCCAAGCACTGCTGGTGATTTATGGACCCGTTTCCCCGCAGCCGCTCTCTCTCCCGCAGCAGAAAGAGATGAATGTGTTTAGGGGTGGGCTGGGGGTGCCAGTGCGGGAGCGGGGACGGGCGGGAGGGAGATGGGGGGGATGCCGTGGGTGGGCACGTGCCAGCGAGTCCCATGGCAGCACGAGCTGGAAGAAAGGCTTAAAATAAGCGAGGTGGTCTGATAGGAAAGGGAGGTGCTGCCCATCCAACAGCCCGAAACGAGCCCCCGATGCCAGGCGGACGCGGGAGCATCAACGGGGCAGCCCTCAGCACCCTGGCCGTGCCCTGTGGCACATGGCAGGGGCTGGGCAGCATTGCCCGACCCCGCTGGCATTTCAGGACACGGTGATAAACGAGCCTGTAAAAACCTGAGTGATAAAGGGGCCAGAAATCCCCTGCACGAATCCGGGTAGGAGCCGGGCTGAGAAAGGTCAGGCTGCCTGGCTTAAATATCAGCAGGATTTCGGTCAGGAGCGGCTGCAGCCCTGGGCAGGGAGGCAAAATCCCACCAGCCCCATCCCCCAGGTAGTGCCACCACCGATTCTCAACCCCCCAGATCACTGGAGAGAAGACCTTTTAGGCCTCTTCTCAAAAGAAGACCCTTCTTTTGAGAAGACCCTTTACCAGCCCCATTTGCAGATGCCTCCAAACCCAGACCCTTCCCAGAATTGCTACTGGCTCTGCAGATTTAGGCTGCCTGTATATTTATTTTTTGCCTGTATTTATTTGCCTGCATCTCTTTCTTTTTCCTTTTTTATATTTTTTTTTTTTTTTTCTTTTGTTTGTTTTTTTTTTTTTTTTTTTTTTTTTTTTTTTTTGAGTTNTTGCTGTTTGTTTTTTTTTCTTCTTCTTCTTCTCTGTTTGTCTGAAGTTATGGCTCAATTTCAGGAGTTAAAGAAAACTCAGTTTATAAATAGTTTGCTCAAAGCACTGCTTTCCAGAAACGACAGAAGTCAGCTCCCAGCGAGCGGCTGCTTCCCCACGGGAGGGTCACCCCAAAGGGGTGTGTGTGTGTGTGTGATTTGCATCTTTCCCACATCATCTCCTCAAACAACATCTAACCTTCCTGAGAAAGCTGGCCAGGAGTATTTTGGGCAGCTGCTGGTATTGTGGCCAGCTCATTTCCCTGCCCTGAGCATGACAGGAGAGCCATGGTGGCCAGGGACAGCCCGCTCAGAGCGACCCCGTCCCTGCCCTGCACAGGTCACGTCGCCCTGTGTCGAGCAGAGAAGGTGCCCCCCAAGCCAGCACGTGATGCTGATGCTGGGAAAAGAGGTGGTGAAAGGAGGAAATCCGTGGGGAATTGTCACTGCTGGAGTGTCCTTGCCTCTCTTCCCAGCGTGGTGCTCCTCCCGAGCCCGAGCTGGTCACACAAGAGCCCCGAGCTGCTGCTCTTGTCACCCCTTTTAAGGTTGTCACTGCTGTCCCCAGGGCTGCCCGTGCTGCAGAGCTGGGACCCACACCAGGAGGAGGGTGGCTGTGTGCCCACTGCTCCAGAGCCAGCCGGTGCCAACGTGTGGGGCTGTCCCCAGCCGACACCCTCTGTACCCTCAGGCAGAGTCCCCCTCCCTGAGCCCAGCAAGACCAATATCCCCCCTCCCAGGACAGTGGGCTGTGGTGGAGGAGCCCTGCTTGCACCCCAAACCAGTCCCTGACAACAGGCAAGGAGCGATGCAGCCAGATACGAACCTTCAATGGAGATGGTTTCTTCCAGGACAAGGTTTTTTGGAGTAACCTTTAGAGATGAGCATCTTGACCCAGGCTGGTTCATCACCCCATGTGCTGCTTCCTGAAGCTATCCCGAAGGATTTGACACCAGGAGGCTGGGATCCAGCCCCCTGCCTCTGCAGGAAGGGTCCCCCAGCTCCTTAGGGACAGGCCAGCAGAGGCAGAGCTGGCTCTTACCCTGTTTCATTTCTTTTCCCCTTTCATAGGCTAAAAAGCAAAAGCAGGTACATCATTTTAAACATCGCTGGGAAGGGGGGGTGTTGCAGAAGAGTCACATAATTTGGATCAGGTTTTAAGGCCACGAGTCATCGGGGCTGAGCAGAGTTGATGAGAAACATAGAGCGTTTTTTGTCAAAGCAGGATTTATGTCAGCGTGACTAATGGAAGCAATAACGAGGGGGTTTGGGATGAATCACGGAGCAGAAGCAGGACGGAGGGCACTGCTAATGGGAGGAACCTATAGCCCAGATTTTGGGAAGAGCAGGTTCATCGCGAAAGCCAACTGACACCAGAGGAAGCCGGGCAGATCCAGGCAGCCCAGTGCTCCCCCAGCCTCTGGGCCAGTATCCCAGAGAGGCAGGACACGGACACCACGTGTAGGGCCCAATTTGCCTTCTGAGCCCTTTTGGTCAGATTTACTGAGTTTCTAGGAGGCAGGCTGGCATTTCTCCAGGCTGAGGAGCCCAGAGGTATCTAGAAGCAGCAGCAATGGGCAGATGCTGGCCTTGGGCTGCTGGAGCTGGTTTTGTATTAACCAGTGAGCTGGCCTCAACTTGACTGCTTTGCCTTTTGGGGTTGGGGTTATTTTTTATTTTTTCCTGGAAGGTGTTAATGGGCACATCTACACCAGAAATCCACCAGCACACTCAAAGATGATTCTTAAGAAAAAATTATGGTGACGAAGCTCTTCGCAGCTCTGCAGGGTGCCCTGGAGCAGGCCCTTCCCTGGGTGACCGTCCTGTCACTTCCATGGTACGCGGGGACCCAGCGCTGCTGGATGGGGACTGTCCTCCCCACGTGCATCCAGAGCCTCCCCACTGCAGAGTGTGACTCTTTGGAACCTCTGGCACCTACAGAAAATATGGGGGACAAGCACTGCCAATAGCCAGGACCACCGCTTGCCAGGCGGCAGAGATCACCTCCCGGTGTCCTGCAGGGACCTGACCCCTCCTGACTCCACGCAGGACACCCAAAAAGACCCTGGATCCAAACTTCTCTCTCTCTCCTTCCCTCTGCAGAGCTGCAGCTCCGCTGGCAGCTCCCAGCCCATTTCCCAGCCCAAAAGGCAGCACCTGACACCCTCTCTCTCCCACTCAGTGTTTCTCCACCGCCCCAGCTGCTGGCATCCTGAGGTTTTACGGGGACCTTCCGCTTTTAAACCACATTTCTGGCTCTCTGACCCCTGAGGCAAGCAGGCAACCCAGGAAACTCGCACACAACCGGGCAATAAAAGCCTTTAAATGCCCATATTTCAAGGCAGCGGGTCCACAAGAGCTGGCTCCCAGCACCCCTGGCACCACCGTCAATTACAAACACAAATGTTTGCTGCAATCTGGTTTCTGTCTCCCCATCCCTCCTGGGTTCAGCTCGACCCCTCCCAGCCCCAGGAACGCCGGCATCTGCTCCTGCTTAAAACACCCTTCTGCAAACTCGCTGCCTTGTTCCAAAAAGGAGGGAGACGGGGGGAAAGAGAGCGCTTGGGCTTTGCTGGCTTTTGGCTTTGGTTGGGGGTTGGTTTTGTTGGGTTTGTTTCGGGTTGTTTTGGGGTTTGGTTTGGTTTTGTTTTGTTTTGTTTTTTAAAGGAGGGTTCATACTTCTCCCTCTCTCTTTCTGTTCCTGCTCAGTATGGAAAGTTTTGCTTCAGCTCGCCCTTGTGACTGGAAAAAGAGCCAGTTCATCACAGCAGAACAAGGGGGCTGTTTCTTCTTTCTTTTTTTATTCCAGAGTTCTTTGGAAAGCGGCTTTGCAGGGAGGCTTCCACAGAACAGCAGGAGCGAGGTCCTTGGGGAAGCCCCTGGCAGTGACCTGGGCTTGAATAAAGCTAAGGACCGAGATGTGACGGGGATTGAGCTTGGTGGGTTTGGTGGGGGGGTATGGGGGAGAGGAAAAACCCAGCCTGGGAGGAGAGAAGGGCTGAGGAGGGGAGCAGCATCCCATCACCCTTGGCATCCCATCGCCCCTCCCAGCAAAAAACTGTGCTGGGGTTTGGGGCTGGCACCGGGGATGCTCTGCCAGGCAAAAATGCCAGGGGGTGGTTGGGGGTGTCCCTGGGTGTTTGCTGATGCACAGACACACTCGTGAGAGGGTGTCGGGAGGGCTCAGGGCAGGGAAGGTGACAGGATTTGACCCAGGTCACAGCGTGGGCTGTGTTGGAGCTGGAGTAGATGCTCCATCTGCCAAGACCTGGAATCCAGGGTTTTAATCCCAGGTCTATGTTTCTTCCCCTGGATTTCCCAGGGCAGTTTGGGACAGGTTGAGAGGCCCTGGTCTTTCTGCTCCCCAGGATTCCCCCTTTCCTTCTTCCCCCTCAAACCCAGGAAGAGGCGAGCTTTGCACCAGCACCGAATTTCTGTGCTCTCAGCATCTAACTTCACGCTGCCAGGGGGGTGTCTAAGGGAGGAGGCAGAGCCAGTGTGTCCTCCCCCGGCTTTTCCTGAGCCCTTCAAGGCCAGGCGAAGATTTCCATCCCCAAGATCTGACCTTCCCAGGACAGCCAGGCTTTGTGGCCAGCTTTCTGCTGCAGGCACAGACAGTCCTGCCCCAGGTGCCTGCGCTTGTGGAGCCAGAGACTGTCACGACGGCAGGAGTTGGCACAAGCTGCTCTACGGGGACCCCAGGGGATGGTGAAGCGTCTGCGTCACGGATGACACCACCAAACAGCCTCAGCATCACTGCTCAGACCCTCCCCGCTCCTGGAATATACCCCAGTGGTTATCAAGGGCCACTTGAGCCTTGTCAGGCTGCCAGCACTCGCCCTCGCTCTGCAAAGGTGGGAGGAAGGAGCAAACAGGGGGCACAGCAGGACAATTGTAAACCCCTGGGTTCTGCCCATAATAGACTCTGTCCCTTCTCTCAGCTGCATCCCAAGGGCTGAGCATCTTTGCCCCAATCCAGGGTTGATCCTCCAGCATCAGAGGATATCAGTGTCCCCCCCCGTGCCCCTGAGGGCAGGGATGCATCAACCCTCCTCCCGCCGTGGCAGGAGACCCCATCTCGCTGTGGGGGCACGGAGCAAGACAGCGTGTTTTCCAGCGAGGAGGCAGGAAGCCGGCCGGCTGCAACCATCAAACCCAACAGCTCTGGCTGAGAGAGCGGCAGAAGGACGTGGCAGAGCCTGCCAGGGCTCTGCTCAATGAACCAGCCCCGTCGCTCTGAGCAGGATGCACTTCGTGCCCACTCCTCTTCCATCCCCCTGCAGCCTCTTTAGTATCAAAGGGATTCCCCTGCGCGGGGCAGGGCGACGATCTGCTCCCGTGCTGCGTGCGCCGAGGCATCGCTGGCACGGCTCCCCGTAAAAAGCATTTGTTAGCACTCAAGTTGGAGCAGCAGGAGGGAAGGGGGTGGCACACGGAGCTGAAATAGCTCCTGGCTCTTCCCTGCCTCCCTCCACCCTCCTCAAACCTTCCCTGGCTGGGAACTGGATATCCCAACCCATCCCAGACTCCCCAACGGATGCATTTATGGGCTTGTTGTAATTGCAGGTTTCTGTTTGATTGCAAGGGAGGCATCAGACCCAAAGCCACCGAAGTCCACGTGGACACCAAAACCCAACTCTGGGTCAGCTATAAATGGCCCAGCCCTGTCCATGAGCCCTCACAGGCTCTGAGTGCCAGCAGGCTCAGCAAGGAGATGATGTTCCCCTCTCCTGTACCCAGGGCTTAGCTGTAAACCCCTGCATCACTCCAGAACCTGGCCCAAACACCCCTGAGCCTGACTAACTGCCTCCTTAGATCCCATTTTTGCTTGGAACACACCTTGGAGCCTGAAGAAGTTTGCAAACAACCCAGGCACATTCTCTGAATCCTTTCCAGCTCTCCAGAGGTATTGGAACATGGGCTAAGAGCTGCACATGATCTACAGGCAGACATAATAGAGACAAAAACAGGTCAGATTTTGGCTGCCCACCAACACGGCCACCATTTCACTAAGTTGAATTTGGTCTTTAACACAACTGCCAGCAGGCACCTGACACTGTTTGGGGGTTCCAAGACCCACCTCCACCCCATCTTCTCAGACCCCTTCTTTGCCTGCAAAGCTTGTGCAGGGGATGAGGGGGCTGCTTTAGAATCATACACTCATTTCGGTTGGGAAAGACCTTTAAGATCAATGACTCCAGCTGTAAACTTAACACTGTCCTCCCCTAAACCGTGTCCCCAGGTGCCACATCTACACGCTTTTCAAACATCTCAAGGGATGGCAACTCCACCACTTTCCTGGGCACAACTCTTTGGAAGAGTTTTTAAGGTCCAGAACCTAAGGAATGCTTTCTCTGGATCTTCCTGCATCCCAGTAGCTCCAGCTGCATCCTGCTGGGAATACAGGGAGCCCTTCCTCTGCCCCAGCATCTTTCAGCCAGGCAAAGCTCATGGGGCTGGGCTTCCCCCTCCTTTCTGGGAAAACTAAAATCTGGGATTTAGTTATTAGAATCATAGAATCATTTAGGTTGGAAGAGACCCTTGGGATCATGGAGTCCAACCATCAGCCCCACTCTGCAAGTTCTCCCCTACACCAGATCCCTCAACACCTTAGTTTGATTTATTCTTAGGGGGCAGAGAAGGGTGCAGAAATCTATGGGAAGTTGTTCTCAGGATGAGCAAGGCTCCCAAGGGAAAAAAACCCCTGTGGCTCCAGGGCTCCCCACATGCCCTGTGCTCCCCACGCTGGGGGCTGCATCTCCAGCCTGCAATTGCAATGGCTCAGGCAGGACACAGGCTCACACAGATGGAGGTGGTCCCTACCCGAGCTGTGGTCCCATGCCCTGCTGAAAGGAATTATTGCTGGATCAGTGCAACTACAAGACTTTTCCAGCAGTTTGGCTGCAAAGCATCCCCTCTTGGTACAGCAGAAATGCCTGCAGTGGACCAGACCATCCACCAGCATCCTCTCCCTGAGCGAGGGCAGTAAAAATGCTACAGAAATAGGATAAATCACAGAAAAGAGCACAAAAATGAGCTATTCTGCCCCCACATAGGCTCCCCTGCCAGCCCTTAGTATTTGGTGCCTGTAGATGAAGCAATTTCCACACCAGGAAGGAATTGTTGGTATTAACCACCCTGCAGCGGGGTGAAAAACCATCATCGAAAAGGAAGGAGAAACGGGTATGGTTTGAAAATCCAGACCCTGGGCTGGAAGGAGTTAACCCCAGTCTGTCGCTGAGGTCCTCCCCAACCATTTCAGTAGGATTTCAGCCCCCTTTCAAAGGGGGATTTTGCAATACATTTACTTACATTGCAAAATGAAAAGTAATTTGGAGCCGAGAAATGGATTACGCTCCGCCGAGAAAGTGTTCGACTGGGGTCTTCTGACAATTTGGAAAGCTTTCCTTTTTCTCCTGAAAAACATGTTGAAACAGAAATCTGTTGAAACCAATGTTTTTCTATAAACACGCCGGGTTTCAACAAACCTCCATTTTCCCAGCACAACCAATCTGCCTAAAAATAACCAAGTGGTTCTGCCTGGGACCGGTCTCATTCCCACCGCACGTGGGCAGATATCGCCCCCAAAACGTGCACAGCCCTCCGTGCCCCATCCCTGGAGGCATTTCCACGGCCATGGGCTTGCAGCAGGGCTTGGCCAGCAGCCTTTTTGGGGGTCAGAAGTGCTTTTTGCAGTCAAAGGGGGATGAAGCAGTGGCCACGGGCAGGGAGCATCTCAGTGAAGTTCCAGCAGGGAGGCAGTAGCTTCCCTCCTGCGAAGAGCATTCCCAGCCCCGTGGCAGCTCCAGTCCCCCACCCCGAGAGCTGCTACGCTGTTCAGGGTTTATTTAAGGAAAAAAAAATCTACAGTTTTCACCTGAAAAGCGTTTGGCAGCGTTTAATACCCCCAGCTACCGGGGCTCTCTCGTCTGCAGCCGTGAAAGCCGATCAAAGCTCAGCGGAGAGCCGCAGCGGCGGAGCCACGGATCGATGGGGCCACAATTACACATCGATTTTTATGGTTTTGGGGTTTTTTTTTTTTAATTTTCCTAGGCAGCTACTCTCATGCCACCGGCATTCCCGGCCCTCACCACGCTCACACTCTGCAAGACAAATCGGCAGGATGGGGCGGGAGCAGGAATTTCCCCTGCTCGCTAATCTCAGCCTTGAAATTTTCCTGAAGCTTTGGGGTGGGATAAGCAGTTCCCCCAGCCCCTCTCTCACGCTGGGGGACACCAGTCACACACTTTTACCCCTCTGCTCTGCTCTGGTGAGACCCCACCTGGAGTGCTGTGTCCAGCTCTGGAGTCCTCAACACAGAAAGGACATGGACCCGTTGGAACAGGTCCAGCAGAAGGTCAGGAAGATGGCCAGAGGGCTGGAGCACCTCTGCTATGGAGATAGACTGAGGGAGCTGGGGTTGTTCAGCCTGGAGAAGTCTCAGAGGAGACCTTAGAGCCCCTTCCAGTACCTGAAGGGGCTACAGGAGGGCTGGGGAGGGACTCTGTCAGGGAGTGGAGTGACAGGACAAGGGGTGATGGCTTTAAACTGAAAGAGGGGAGATTGAGATGAGGTACCAGAAAGAACTTCTTTGGTGTGAGGGTGGTGAGAGCCTGGCCCAGGTTGCCCCGAGAAGCTGTGGCTGCCCCATCCCTGGAGGGGTTCAAGGCCAGATTGGAGGGGGTTTGGAGCACCCTGGTCTGGTGGGAGGTGTCCCTGCCCAGGGCACAGGGGTTGGAGCTCCATGATCTTTAAGGTCCCTTCCAACACTGACCATTCTATGACTTTATGATTTCCAAAGACCCAGTAATTAATGGTGCAGAGCCAAGTTTCCAAACTGGGGCACGCGGGGCGTTCCGGCAGCCAGAAGTGGGGGCTCTGCTGGTGCTGGGGATGGCAAATAGCAAGACACGGTCCCTGACCCTCAAGAGGAGGATGCTGTGGCTCCAGTTGATGGAAGCAGACCCATGGCATGGCCATATCAGCAGCCCTGTGCTCCCCCTCCCCNNNCCAAATGAACGCCCCCTCCCCCCCCCCCCCCCCGATTTGTTACCCTAATGGGGATTATTATACTTATTATGGTCTCGGCCGCCAGGGTTTATTGATTCTGACACTGCAGCAGTTTTAATCAGGGATCTGAAACACGCTATTATTGGCACCAAAGGGTCATCAACACACAAACAGCCACGATGACAAGGACAAAACTAAAGAGCTGGCACAACGGCGATGCTGGGTGGCCGGGGAGCTCTCTGGCAGGGGGACAGACAAGCGTCCCCAAACCAGGGTGCTGGCGGTGGCACTGGGGAGGGCAGCGGAGTCGGGGGGTTTGCCTGGGAGCAAGTTGCAAACCAGGGAGCACCTGAGCAGCTGATTTTCACACCTCACACGCAGGCAGGCACAGCCGACCGCCTCCGATGCGCCTCTTCTCTTCTCTCCCCCCCCTCCCCAACCCCAGTGAGTCACTGCGAGAGGTTCTTATGCAATTTGTGGGGAAAAAGCTCTAATTGCAGAGATAATGCCACGGGAGTGACACACGCCAGCACCATGGTGTTCGATTAGAAATTACCCACATATGTATTTATAGAGCCTGCCTCCAGCTCAGCCCCTTCCAGCACAGGGAGCCGAGAGCCACGGGCCCTGCCCCTCGTCTTCGTCCCCCCGCTTCAAAAAGCGACAGCCCCCTCCCCACGGCAGATCCCTTGCGTGGAAAACCCTTGCTCTCTGCTTAAAGGAGCTCTGGGAGCAAACCAGAAAATAACTGACACTGAAAGCAGGAGTGGGGAGAGGCGTGGAAAGGCGCTGCAGCAGCGAGCCGCCCGCCGGCCCTTCCCGCGCTCCCACTGCTGGTGTTCATTAGCAGTACAGCAAGTGCGGGGCGGGTGGCACCGATGGGCTCCACGATCGTTAATCCAGAAGCACAGCCATGGATTTTTGTGCCTGTCCTCATGGAAGTTTGATCGAGGGAGCCACGTGAGCCCGGCACCGGGTCCGGCCAGCCCTGCGCGCGGTGCCGGCGTGCGGAGCAGCCAGCCGGGGGATTGGCAAACCCAGCTTGGCTGCCCCAGGGGTGCCCCCAGCCTAATTAGCCTCTTGGCAAAGCCACCTAATGACCTGCCAGAGACCCTCTGCTTCTCTGCCTTCTTACCGAAGAGATGCAGCCCTGTCCATCCATGCGAGGAGTCCCTCTGTCCACAGCCACCAGCACACGCGTCCTCTGTCTCTTCAGTAGACACAAGGCAGCTCAGATCTAGGCAGAAGGTTCACAGGGAAATGGAATAATTCGGGTTCAGCCAACAAAAAAAAAGCATTTAAGGTACCAAGCAGGATCCTGACCCACATCGTCCTCATTCCTGCTCCACAGACCCCACCGCTCCCCTCCCATAGAGGGCCCCATGCAGGGCTCTCCATCCCCATCATGAGCCATGGTTCATTGTGAGCAATTGGCTGGTTGAGGGGACACTGAGGCCACAGAGGGGTATGAGGCTGAGCCCTTGGGAGATGCTCTTTTCACTCCCTGCCTCAGTTTCTCTCAACTGATCTCAGCTGTCTTTGATATGAGCACTGAGAGCTGGGATGAGAGTGACCAGGGCTCCAGCAGCCGCAGGTTTGGGTGTGTGACCAGCTCATTTCAGAGCCCGTTTAGGACTCAATTCTCCTTTCACCAAGCAGGGGATACATCAGAATAATCTGTTGATGGAGCAAGAGGAAACTCCCATGAGAGAAAAGCCCAGCCCCGGGCTGATCCCCCCAGGGCAAAGCAATCGCTTCTACCTTCTGTGGTTGAACTCCCTGTGCCATCACCACTGCCTCCCTCTCTGCAGACAGAGGCTCTGGGAGGTGACAGGACCCTGGTCCTCACAGGAGGGACCGTCTGGCATCTCTTGGGAAGCCACTTGAGATGCAGAGCCCATCCCCGCTCTTGCCAGGGTCATTTTTTTTCCCCTCTCCGCTTGGCTGGCCCAGGCAGATACTTGTCACCCACTCCAAGGGCAGAGCCCCCGGTGTTGGAGGCGGGGGGAGTGCTGGGGGGAAGGGGGAGAGAAGGTGAGGGGGAGCTGCTTCACCTGGACCTGATGCTCCATCTGGGTGGGACTGGGGTGGGGAGGGAGCTCTGCCTGCTGCA
>VZTM01017453.1:87518-100736 GCA_013400555.1 Jacana jacana | reverse complement strand
GGCTGCGTGCGTGGGGGGGGGGGGGGGGGGGGGGGGGGGGCAACCCCGAGTGTTCCCCCCCCCCCATCATCTGGGTGACACAGGAGGGGAGCAGGAAGGGAGACAAGCTGGAGAGCGTGCAGGCGATCTATTTGTGATGTGCATCGATTCCTAATGTGCCCGGTAGCCTGCCTGGCTCTTTGGGGAAGCATTAGGAGCTGATGCTTAGAAAAGCTGTCCACGGCCCACTGCAGTAAAACCCTCAATTACCTCACTGCCATGGCACGGAGCCCGGGGAGGGGGGGACGGGGACAAGGACAGTGGGCACCGGGCTGGACCTCCCCGGCTCCCACCATCCCTCCAACCTCCATCCACATCACCCATCCCAAGGATGGGGACAGGGTGTGTGGGGGGGTAAAACCAAAAGCTGATCTCCTGGCCACATTCAGGGGCTCTCACCACTCCCCAAGAGGGGGCTGTTCTCTCTGTGAGGGCAAGCACAGCCTGGGAAGTGGCCACCCAAATCCTCCCACTCACCCACTGGTCCACCACCTCCTCCCCGCGTGGGCGTCAATGTGGCAGAAAGCCCCCACCCAGAAACCATGGAAAAGGCTGGGCTGGGAGCCCCAAAGCCTGGCAGGGAAGCACCCCCCTGCCCCGGGCTGGCCCAGCTCTTCAGGGAGCCCAGCGGGGCTGCACAATGGCTTTGGCTCTTAAGTGGAGAGGCGAGGGAAAGCAAAACCTCTCCATCCAGCTGAAAGCACCAGGGGAGTGACAGGTAGGTAGAAATAGTTACTCAAATTGGAATTTGGGATAATTACGTTCTGCGTTCCCGCAGTTTTCCCTGTGGGGAAGCCTTTTCACAAGCCCCCCCCCCCCAATAAAACAGATTTATCACCGGCTGAACACCAGGTCCTTTCCCTGTAATCTTCAAACTCAAACGTATACTTCTCTGATCATAAATTAGCAATACTCGCACTCGCTCTCTCAAAGCTGTTTCTCTCTTCCCCCTCTCCAGGTTTTCCACATCCTACAGAAATGGAAGATCCAGGCTCTGGCTGGTTATTTTAAAAGATGGGGATCAATCAGGCTTGCCAAGCTCAGCTCTCCTCCTCCTGCTGGGGGGGCCCATGGCACACCAACACGCTGGCTGCTGCCAGGCCAAGCGCTTCCTTAGGGGTCCATCACCCCTAAACCCACATGTGGCCACCCAACTCCTGCTTGAAAGAGTTCAGCCTTAGGTCACTTACAAAATATATTAAGAAAATATGCCTAAAGCCAGGGGCAGGGAAGTCCTGAGCTGGGGAAGGAACACCCAGTGGGGGAGATCCACATGCCCAGCAGGACACTGGTCCCTGTCTCAGCAGCCCTGGAAGAGCCTGGCTTGCAGCACGGAAGAGCCATATTTATTGGCATTTTTCTCCATGTCATCATTTCTGCCCGGGCAGACGGCTTGGAGTGTGCAGCCAACGATGGGAGACAGTGCAGGAACAGAGTCACCTTGAAAAGACACTGGAGAAACTCTGCCCTCGGCAGCAACAGGCCAGGGCTGCTCGGGGCCAGGATCCAGTCGCCTCTAAACTGGGAGCAGCATCAGGGTGGGAACACCCCTGTTTCAGGGAGACACCAGCTTTCAACCCGGCCGAGGAGGTGACACTGTCACCTCTGGCTGCACCAGGGACATCAGCTCACACGCCACCACCTCCAGATCAACCGCATCTCCCTGGGAGAGGTTCTTCCAGCAGAGACTCCCACCGGCTCAGCTCCATCACCCCCAGCCTCCCCCACCAAACCCAGACCCCTCCGACCTCTTCCCTCTGCAGGAACTGGGTTAAACTGGGGGGGGAGCCCCCCTCCCAGAGAACACGTGCCTCCTGTCACAGAGCCTTTCCCAGGCGTCAGGGCTCCTGTTGACAAGACCTAACGCAACGTTGCTAATAATAACCCCATCTTGGTCGCATCTCCCATCCCGGAGCGGCTCACGGTGAGGAGTCCCACTTGCTCCGGAGCAGGCTGGAGGAGGGGAGCTGGGAAAGCCCCGGGGTGCTGCAGCCCGCCCCCCAGCCCCCCCCCTCAGCGACCCACAGGCGGCTGCAGGGAGGGGGCTGATTTTCCCACAGATTATTTTTGTGCTGAACGTTGACAATTTGGGGGAAGGGGAGTGCGAAGAGGGAAAGAATGTGCTTTCTTCTTTCTCTTCCTTCTGCTGTCTTTTTCCTCCTCTTTTTTTTTTTCCAGTGGTGAAGTGGAAAATGGGGAGATGAAAAGCCCAAGCAGGTTTTCCCCCCCTCCTCCCCTTCTATTTCCACTGTTGAGTTTCCCTGGAGGGGCTGGGGTGGCTGTCTGCACCCCGGTGATCATTCAAGAGCATCCCTTTCATCTCCAGAGCCCTTGCAGCTCCCATCAAATGAATCCCAGCAGTGGGAACCTTTAAAAAATATATTAAAATAAATACATATACATATATAAAACAATAAATAAAAGGGCCATATCTGAAAACTGAGCAGCCACACAGGTCTCCTGGCTTGGCTCCTATTAATTAGTCCACTAGTGTTAGGGATGTCCAGACCAAGGCACCCATTGGGATTTCTCTAGATGAGATGCTCTATAAAGACAGGCAGGAAAATGAGTTTCTGGCCAGTCTGGGGGCGCCTGGTCCCCAGCCAGCTGCCTGGCTTAAGGGACAGGGAGTGGGACATATCGGTCCTGGGCAAAGTCCTGGCCTGATGGTGGGTGGTAGGAGCTCACCAAAGGCTTCAGCTGGTGCTGCTGGAGTGCTCCAGCCGTGAGCTGCACAAACAGCCACCCTGAACGATCGCACGCTAAGCACAAATCAGTGCCTTGAGCCAACAGCCAGTTAAGTGCTATAAATAAAGCTGTTATCATCCCTGCCTCACTCGCTGAGCAAGCTGGGCCACGGCACTTCCTCCCCAGCAGTGTTTAAGGGTGATTTCTGGTCTGGAGGAGGCCAGCAGCTTGTTAGCATCCACCATTCAGTGGCCTTTTTCCATCCTGCCATTGATTTTTCTCTTGGTCAATAAATCTACTGGTTACCTGCACCAAGCACGGGTAGGAGACAGAGCTGGAACAGACACCACCACTGTCCTGTTCAGGGAGACCTGTATTGTCTTTGTGGCTTCTTCCCAACTTGTCTGCATGCCAGAAGGGCTAAGGGCTTCAATCCTCTTCCTCTTGCTGCTATCATTCCTGGCCAGGCCCCTAACCCCAGCCACCACCTCTTTGCTCCTAACCTGGTCCCCCTAACTCAGCAGTAAGCTGCCTTTTGCTCTGCCTGAGAAGCTGCAGAAGGACAGAAAAGGATGGCTCTGTCCCCAAGTGGTGGCCAAGGGACCAGGCTCAGCATGGCACAGGAAGCTCCTGGTCATGCCGGTGGGAGGAAAGCAGAGAAGAAATCTTGGTGAGGAGGGGGGAAACAGGAAGAGGGATGGCATGGTGATGGAAGGGGAGCTCCTTCCCTCCTGGGGGATGAGGATGTACAGGAGGAAGCCTGAGAAGAGGATGAAGGCAGCTCATGGACAGGCGAGCCCCGGATCCTCCTAAATCAACTCAAGGAAAGGAGCGTGCGCTCATGCCATACTCCCTGGGAGACAGAGAGGCAGAGGAAGGTGAAGGCTGCTGCTCTCTGGGGCTTGAGGTCTTTCCCCTCTCTGTTTTGGTGCCAGTTAATGACACGTGGCTGGGGCTGGGAGGAGAGCATGGAGGGGGAGGGCAGGATGAAAGAGGAGGGGGGCCCATATGGATATGGCAAGATGCTGAGCTGGCGTGAGATCGGGAGCTCACCGAGACATTGGCTGCTAGAGCCAAGCAATCAATATGTGAAAATCCAGCCCAGGCAAGGAAGGTGACCTTGAGCAGCAGAGAAAGGGAGGGAGGAGAGCTGCATGAATTACACACCGAGAGGATCTCTGGATGAGGGAGGGAGGTGAGGGTGGAGGGATGGAGGGGAACAAGAGGGACAAGCAGGATGGGAGCCCTCTGCTCAGCTGCTGCAGAGCCTGCTGTGTGCCTGGGGAGAGGGCAGACACGGACCCAGACGGAGGGGATAAGCAGGGAGGTTAGTGCCTGGAGTTAGTCTGCTCCTCCCTGTCCATCCCTGCACACTCTGTGCTGAGGGGGACGCAGCTCCTTGCACGTACAGAACAGTCTGGGAGCATCCGCTTGTCTCATCCCTCCTCTCCAGCCAGGGATGCTCCTGATGCTCCCCCCATCCCACACGGTTTAACCATCTCTGGCCATGGGGCTGCCATGGTTTCCTGTCACAAACTACTTTGAAGCCCTGCAGCTCCTGCTGCTACTCAGCAAACGCTCCCAAGATCGGAGCGACGCCTTTACACAGCTCCATCTCATGGTTTCTAACACGGGCCCTGCTCTAAATCCTCTCTCTCCAGCTGCTCTGCTCCCCCCCTGGCTGCTGCCCTGCTCCGTGTGCCCACAGCAAGTCTGGCTCCTCTGCTGGCCCTGTTTGCCCCGGCAAGCTGGCAGAAGCAGCACACGTACCTCAGCAGAGATGCACTGTCCAGTTTCTCACGTCTTTCCATGCAGATGTGCAATCCTTCACCACAGAAATGGCTTTAAAATGCAGGCAGGTACCGAGGGCAGGCAGTGACCCTGCCCCTCAGCTGGGTAGAGCTGCAGACACCAGGGGATGGAGAGGAGCCAGGACTCCCGGCTGCCCAGTCACAGCCTAAGGGACAGGGGGCCATGGGCAGAGGAGGTGGCCACATCCTGGACACGCTGTTGAGCTGGGCTGGACTGTCCTGCTGGCAGGAGGGCTAAGGGGAGCCCTTCTAATGTCCACTGCCACCTCCAGCCCTGGAGAAGACTCTGTGCCTCCACACCAGCCCCAGGGCAGGATCCATCCAGCCCCACTGGGGTGCTCAGAAAGACTCTGAGGACATTCCTGCAGAGGGGGTGAGGGTGGGTAAGAGCAGGCTGTGGCACCAGCAGCAGAAAGGGGTTGTTTTTCCCTACATGGTGCTGCAAAGACAGGCATTGGTTTCTCCCCCACCGACCCAACCTTTGGCAGCAGCGAGGAGATGAGAGCATGGCTAATAACTGCACCAGCAGAACAGCAGGACTGAGCCCCCAGCAGCCCCTTCCCAAAGACAGTCCCCTTCCAGGGCTATGGGGAAGACCTGCTGCCCCAGTCCACCCCCTGCTCCCAGGAGCACGAGGGGACCCAAGAGCCACACAGCACTGCTGCATCACAGCTCTCCCCCAGCAAACCACTCCCAGAACCACCCCAATGCTCTTAGAAGAGTTTGGTTCATGCAAAGCCAGCAGCCTCTTCTCCCCCAGAGACATCCCTCCACCTACCTCACTCTCCTCCCCCCACGAAGCAAACCCTTCTCTCTCCCCTCTGCAGCTCGTTTAAATCCCTCCTCTGCCAACACAGAGCACCTGGGCTAGTCCCCAGCTGTGTGGGCAGGCTCAAGAAGTGCTAAAACCACCCCAGAAGGGAGGTAGAGAGCAGAGAGGCAGTTTGCAGCCCGAGGTTGAGGTCAGGCGTTTCCCAACACTCTGCCTTGCCATCTAGTGGGACGAACGCGAAGGACCGGGGCTCGCCGTTGGGAAAAGTTGGCCAACCCCATCCTGCTGGAGCCGAGCCTGGCTCACAGGGATGGATCATCCCACGGGAGCACATGAGATCACCCCGGGGGGTAAAGGACGGTGCGAAGGTGTCAGAAGGATGGATGGGGAAGGAGGGATAGACACAGGGATAGACAGCCAGGGGCTGGGCAGACCCAGCTGTTTCGAGGCTGACATGACAACAGCGCTGATAAACCCTGGCATTTGAGATCTAGCCTGAAAGGAAAGGCTGGGATGGCTCCAAGTTCCCGTTTACAGTGGGCCCTGGCTTTTGGACCAGCCTAATCCTTATCTGAGCTGGGTTTGGCATGGAAAAGAGCAGCAAGGTGTGGTGAGCACACGCACCCCGTACCACCCGCTGCTGGGATGCTCGTGCCCGTGCTGTGCTGAGGAGGCAGGCACCAGCACCCAGCAGGGTTTGCAGCGTGCCCAGAGATGAGGAGCTGGATCTTCTTGCGAGGTTTTTTTCTCCAGCTGCCTTAGTTTGCCTCCCTGGGCCTGGAGGATGTGGGCTGAGCTCAGTGGTTTCAGTTCAGGATTCTGGATTCTCCAGGGATGTGTCATCCCTCTCATGGTATGCATGTTTGTTACATGTGTATAAAAATATAGAGGATGAATACATTATATTTAAAATATCTCACCACTGGGCAGCTCTTTTTGGGTTGTTGAAAGCTGGGATGATACAAGATATTTTAACTGCCTCTGAGCGATTCTTTCCTGCTGGACCCGGGGCCGTTTGGCTCACTGGCTCCAGTGTTGTTCCAGCCTTTCTCTGCAGATGAAGCAGACCCAACCCTAGGGACACCCTCCTTCTGGGCAGAGCTCATGCTGGAGATCCCACATGGCACCAGGACAACTCTCAGTCCCAGAGCGGGTCAGAGTCCCCGCAGAGAAGTGGCCATGGGGCTGCAGCGGGTCTGGGGTGAGGTGATGGAGGACCCCAGTTGCCCCACGCTGGGGTTTTCTATTGCATCCTCTTTTGGAACACATGGGGACAGCCCAGCAAGTGCCACAGCTCCTACCTGGGTGTCCAACACTTCTCCAGAGCCACATAGACCCATCTGATGAAGCAGGGACAGTCTGATCATGGAGGTGAAACATGATGTGGCCAAAGCACCACCTCTCTAGAGCAAGGCATCTCCCAGTCTCTGACCAGAAGACCCTGAAAGCAAACACAGAACAGTCTTCCCAAGGTCCTGGGGAGGGGACTGAGGAAGAAGTGGGACATGGTGAAGTGTCTATATTTGCAAACCAGCATGGTTCACGTGGCAGCTGCTGGGCTGGGGCTGGGTGAGGCCTTTCCACTGCTCTCACTGTTGTGAATAAGACACTGAATGCATTTTTAAAGTCTTCATTTTATTAAAGCTGCCCACCCCCGGCTCCTTTCACCCCAGAACTGAGGCTCAGCTCACACCAAGCTTCAATGCACCCCTAACCCCGTGTTTTCCATGGGGCAGCAGGGTCTGGGATCAGGGTTGGGGGGCTCTGTGGTCACTTGCCCTCAGTTCCCAGCTTTGGGGCTGGGGGGGTCAGAAGAACCGGCCGGTGGGCAGGCGGGGCAGGCAGAAATAGGCGTTGGGGAAGAGGCTGAGGTTGATGGGGTTGCCGTCGAGGCGGATATCCTCCAGCGCCCTGCGGATCTGGCTGTGGTCTTGGCTGTCGCAGAATGTGTCCTCGTGCATGGTCTGGATGTTGTTGTTCTGGCGAGGGAGGAAAGGGGCAAAGTCAGAGCCAAAGGGATGGGGGGGAGGAGGAGGAAGAAGAGAAGGAGGAGGTGGTAGTGGACAAGCCCTGGTCTGGGCTCGTCTCACCTGGAGGTGCAGGGAGCGCAAGCTCTCGGGCAGCGGTGCTGGAATATAGTCCAGCTGGTTATCGGACAGATGGAGAAACTGCAGCTGCTTCAGCTCCTGCGGGAAGAGCGGAGAGATGACCCTCCCTGCTCCCAGCCCTGCTCTAGCCCTCTGCATCACCCCTGCTACCCCTTGGCGTGGCAGATCCGGGGCTAAAACCAGCGCAGATTCATCCACCGGCGGCCCCAGCACCCACCCGGAAAGCTTCGGGCTGGAGGCCGGTGCTGGGGATCCTGTTGAGGCGAGCATCCAGCCGGATGATGCTGCGGGGCAGCTCGGGCAGCGCCGTCAGCCTGTTCTCGGGCAGGATGAGCTCCTGCAGGCTGGGGAGCAGGCGGAAGGCGTCCACGTCCGCCCAGGAGATGAAATTGCTGGTCAGGTCTATTCGCTTCAGCTTCTCTGGTGGGAGAGGAGGAAGGGGATGAACAGGGACCTGTGCAGAATCGCTTATTCCATCCATACCCCATTGCAGAACCCGGCCCTTCCCTTTCCTGGACGTACTCAGCCCCATGAAATCCCTGGTCCGGATGGTGCCGATGCGGTTGAAGCGGGCGTAGAGGTAGGTGGTCTCTGGTGGCAGCGGTGGGATGTGCTCCAGGTTGGCATCGTCGCAGTAGACAGAGGTGCCGATGCAGAGGCAGAGCAGGCAGCTGGGCAGGGCTGGGGGTGGCAGGGGTGGCCCATGGCATGGCACAGCTCCCCCTTGCCTTCCCCGCAAAGCACCCCAGCATGCAGGGAGATGGAGGTGGGGGGGGGTGTCGTGATGGGGATCTTTAGCCCCCAGAGCTGTCACAGCACCTTCATCAGCGAAACAGCCCAGGGCACCTCATCAAGGGAAGGGCCAGAAACTCCCAGCCAAACCAGCTGCTNATGAAATGGAACAAAAGAGAACAGTTTTCATGCAGCAACACATCTGTCTCAGCGGGGTGAGGGTCCCAGCAAGCTGGGCAGGGGCAAGAGGAGGGGTAAAGCCGTGTCCCCCCGGCCCCATGCACACGCTCCCTCCCCTCTCCCCCCAGCGCCCACCAGGCTCAGCATCCATTAGTGGGGGAGTTCAAAGCAGCAAGGCAACAATTTCCCTTTGCCTCCTACTTAATTTGTCCCGGTCCAGAGTGACAGAAAATAAATAAAGATATTTATCCCTCGCTACAGGATTTTAATTGTCACTAATCTAATTGCTACTCTGTCCGACTGTCGCAATGCCTCTGCTCATTAAAATGTTGCTGCTTTGCTGGAGCTCTTGTTTCCCAGAAATGTCTCCTCCTGCCTGCTGTGTGATAAGGACTCACCCCCGTCCCCCCCCAGCACCCTGGGCAGAGCAAATAACTGCTGCTGTCTGCCGGTGGCAGAAGGATTTGCTCCCCTTTTCTCCAGAGCACCGCTCCTGCCCCCCCGGGACACGTGGCTGCATCCCTTGGGGACCAAACCCCACCTTCATGCTGCACTCAGGAGCCCACACTCACCCTGTGCGGGGATGGGTGCTGGGTGGACGGGGCTGGAGATGGTCAGAGGCTGCAGCTTTGGGGTCTCAGCCGTGGCACCCTGGTTTGGAAGAGCCGTGGGGTCCTTGGGGCGAGGAGGAGCCAAGGTGCCAACCTCAATCTGCAAACACAGCCTGGGTGTAAGCGCTGGAGTGGCTGAGAAAGTCCTCCTCCTGCCTTCCAGGCCAGGAGGCACTGGTCAAGGGGCCAGGAGGTCTTGTTGGAAAGTCATCTCCTCCCCAGAGAGTTCTCCCAACTCAGGGCTTCAGACACCACCCTCCCTGTTTGCCCAGAGGGATGTGGGAAGCCTCAGGTCCCTGGTTCCACTCTTCCTGACCATGAGCCGACTCTGCAGCAATGCTCTGGCCAGGCACTTGCAGGGGACAAGGAAGCCAGAGGAGTTTGGGGTTTGATCAGAGCTTTTCCTACCACCAGCAAGAGCTGTGGAAGAGCCACCAGAGCTCATAGGCTTGTGCAAGATGTTTGCTCTCTGACCGTGCCCCACCCATCCCATGGACCAAGCCCTTTCCTCGGGATTCGCCCAGGGAAGAGCTGCCCCACACAATGAGTGCTCTCCTGCATCCCCCTCACCTTCGGAGCAAGGTCACTGTGGTCACTGTAGTCGTAGAGCTCCTCATAGTTGCTCAGGTCCAGGATCTCACCGTAGTTGTCCAACGTCAGGTCATAGTTGTCCAGGTCCAGGTTTTCATAGAGTGCAAGGTCAGCTTTTGGCTTCTCTGCCTTATTCCTTTCCTCCTTGGCTGGGGCAGCCCAATCTGACCCCAGACACAGGCTGGTGATGCCCAGCCAGGCCAGGGTCCACATCCTGCACCCCGCCAGGGTCACCGCTCTGAGGGCAGCACTGGAGACCCCAGTCCCAGGGGTCTAACAGGGCCAGCAAAGCAGTGCAGGATGGGGCCGGGTGCCCTGAAATGGTGACAAAGCAGTGAAAATGAAGAGGGACTGGAAGGCAGGACCGACACAGCGGCCACAGCCAGCCCCGCTCCGCAGCAGTGGTGGGGACTGCGGCCACCACGGCGGACAAACGGCCTCCGCCCCCGGGAACATCATGCTGTCCCTTTTCTTTTCAGCCCATTTCACGCTCGGCTGGAGGGCTGTGCAGGAGAGGCCCCGCGGCCAGGCTGGGCTGCCCTCGCTTTCCCAGCCCCGAGGAAGCAGTGAGGGAGCTGGGAGGTGCTGAGAAGGGTCAGGGTCCTGCTCCAGCCCCTCCAAGCGGCGGGTGAAACTGGCGGCTGGCCCAGTAAACCCAGCAACAAAGCACAAATGACCCCAGGCATCCTAGCGCTCTCTCCTTTGGTCTCCCTTGTTCCTACACCCAGATCCAAAGCCTCGAGCTGTTGTTTCTCAGCCTCCAGCATCCTTGGGAAGCCGGTGCTGGGAGGGGGGGAACTGGAGGACTCGACCCCGAGCACAGGGGATGTTGTAGGGGGACACCCCCCCAGCTCTGGGGTCCATTTCCAAAGGGAACTTGCTCCCACCCAAAGCTGGGCCTTGCACATGGGTCCCCAGCGCCCACCAGGTGCCACTGCATCACCCACCAGACGGGCTGCACACCCACAACAGAGCAGGCAGGGGGGGGAGACTCAACACCCAGCAGCCCCCCCACATCTCTCCCAAACCAAAGGCAGAAGTGACCCAGCCCAGAGCTTTTGTTTGCATCCCTCATTTCTGCCCATTTCCCACACATCAAACTTTTAAAAGTGCAATGAGCACCCCCCCACACCTCACCAGCCCCCAGTCCTCTTGGCCCCACAGTTCACCCCAGCCTAGAGTTTTCCCACCCCAGACTGAGGATGCTGCTCCCTAATTTCTGCCTGTTTCTCACAGATCAAACCTTTATGAATGCAATGAGCCCCACACACACATCCCTGGCCCCTGACCTCCCCAGCCCCACAGCTCACCCCAGCCCCACAGCTCACCCCAGCCCAGAGGGGCTCTGCTCAGCACTGGAGGAGCAGGAAGAAGACAGCATGGACATACCCTCTTTCCTCTCCTCCTTGGTGTGGGAGAGCCCTGTTCTGCTCCCAGGGGCTTGTGCACTGGCTGGGGAAGGGCTGCCGGGCTTTTAATGCATGAAGAGGAGGGGGGGCTACACGGGAGGGGGCTACACAGAGGGGCTTGGCACAGCCGCTGTGGAGGGGAGAGGCAGGATGCGGCCAATCAAGCTGGCAGCCCCCCACTGGGACATTATATTGTCTCCAGGGGTGAGCCAGCCCCAATAGTGGCTGTCCTCCAACAGCCCAGGCTTGTGTCTGGGGCTGTGGGGGACAGGACGGGATGGGGAGCACACTGTACTCCCTGCCTTGGTGTCCCCATGGGTGATGGGGACACACAGCCCTGGGCAGAAGGGACAGAGCCAGCTGCATCCCTGCCCCAAACATCCCAGGTCCTGCCAAGCAATTTCCAGCTGTGGACATCCCCAGGGATGCAGGGACAGCAAAGCACCAGGCGCAGCTCCCCCCAACCCCTTGCTGATCTGGGTTTCAGTTGCGTGGGACCCTGTGGCTCGGTGAGCACCCCAGCTCTGGGGAGGGTGGGGGGACTCACCACTCCCCAGGGTTTGGGGGGCTGCACAGACACACCCCAGCAGCCATATGGCTTGTGATACTTGGCTCATCCACCCCCCTCACCTCCCGCAGGGCTCAGCGCCGCTCGCCCCTCTGTGCACTGTTGCTTTGGAAACATGGGGCTGGTTTGAGGACGGGGAGCTGACAGTGAATGGTGGGGGGAACAGTGCAGCTCCCCACCCTGGCTGAGATTGAAGACATCCCCTGTCTCCCTCCATGTGCACCCTGGGGCAGGGGAGCTGCTTAATACCCCCCATGTAGGTCTCAGCTGGGGCAGGGAGGCTGTGGCCCTGCTTCATCCTTGGTGGGGGTGGGATATAATTGCTGGGGAGGTGTCCTCTGGGATTGGGACACCCCAGGAGGGGTTGGGTGTACACAGCAGCCCCACAGGCTCCTGGCAGCACTGGGCAGCCCTGTGCACACACAGCCACCCACCTCCATAAAAATGTTCCTCTCTCTCGCAGGCAGCACACAGCCCCCGCACTCACCCACCCGAGACGTCGCACCCATCTGCTGGTGCTTACTGGGCAGGCAGGGACACCCTGGCAGCCCCCCACCAGTGGGCACGGGGCTCAGCCATGCACCCACAACCCCCTCATCCCTCTGCCCCCGGCACCCCCCCTGCCAGGGCAGCCCCAGCCCCGCTCTGCGCTGAGCAGAGCAAAGGGCCACCACTAATCTTCATTAAGCCCCTCATTAGGCGGCTCATCAGCCACCGTGATGGAGGTGATGTGGCAGCTGAGGGGTGGCATTATGGCTGACCCAGTGCCTCTGCTCCTTGGAGGGACTGCTGGAGCTTCTCTGGGGTCAGCTGCTGAGTTGTCCCTTCCCCAGGGAGTGGGGGCTTGGGTCCAGTGTGGCTGGAGGGGCCCTGGCTTTCAGATGGCACCTTCTGCTCCAATTGGGGGGCCAGCCCCTGCCTGGCAGCCCAGAACATGGGAAACTGCTGCAAAGTAAACGCCTGAGCTGTGCTGGGGTTGGTGAAGGTACCCTGGGGCAGTGGTGTCCCTGGAGATGCAGCTGGTGTCCATCCTTGTGCCCATTTTTCTCTGTTCTCAGAGGCAGAAGCACCTCTGCCATCTGCATGGACTCACCCAGAGTCGGTCCAAACTCCCTTTGGGAATGGACCCCAGGGAGCTCCCTGCTCAGGCACCTATAAACAGGCTAGAGGCATCAACAGCTGAAAGGGGGCTTGATTAGACCCCCCTCATCCTTCTCCAAACCTCCTCTTACCATATCTACTTGCTCCCCAATGAGCCCATCGTCTTCTTCCCACCCCCAGGAAGATGAGCGTGCATTGGGCTGGGAAGAACCCTTTGATGCCCGCCCTGGCAGTCCTCTCAGTACCCAAAAATGAGGGGTTGCCAGCCTTCCCCATGACCCTGTGACACACACAACGGGGTGGGGGCTTCCCATGCTGCTAGCCCAGCTCCCGTTCCAGGGCCAGCCCAGCAAGCTGTGTGCAGGGAGAAGAAACAACACACACATACACAAGCCCCCCCCAGTTTTTTGCAGTGCTTGTCCCCCCCCCAGGAGACAGAGCTGACTTGCCCGGGGAGGCAGCGAGCGAGTGCGCACCCGGGAGCGCGTGACTCAGGCCCCTCTCAGAAAATAGGGAGATTTTATCCCTATTTATCCCCTAAAATATAGGGGGAACTTGCTGCCTTGTGCCCACTCTGTGCACACACACACACACACGCATCCCCCCCC
>VZTM01017453.1:50946-87475 GCA_013400555.1 Jacana jacana | reverse complement strand
CCCCCCCCATTCCCTAGAGACCCTCTGCCCTGCTCCCCCCCACTTTCCCCCTGGGGAAAACTCACCCTGGGGACGTTTGTCCAGTCTTCCCGGGAGCACCAAGGAGGTGACATGGGGGCAGCTCAGCCCAAGATTACACAGCCTGCCCCCTCCCCTCAGCTTCTCCCAGCCAGCTTGCAGGGGTGATAACACCCATCAGCTGCAGCCACGAACCTGGGAGCTGCAGCCTAAGCTGGGCTCTGTTAATTAGCAGAGGCGCTCGTTAAGACAGGTACATGCCCAATAACCCTCCTGCTTCCATGCTGGTGCTGCCTGGGGATCCAACCCAGCACCAGTTTGAGCATGGGAACACACCACAAATAATCCCCAATCCTCCCGGCCTCTTGCTGCTGGGACCCCTGGGGTCTCAACAAGCTCCATCTCTTGGGAAAACTGACCCCAAAGGAAGAAATCAGGGGCTGAAGGAAGCGGTGGCAGCTGCTGCACGCCGAGGAAGACGAGGATGGATCAGAGAAAGGCAGGTCCGACTGCGGCGCCGAGTCCCTCGTGAATCATTTTATTTTCACTGCTGCAGAGAGTAGGAGTGAAAATACCATTAAGTTGAAATCAGTCGAGAACTACATATGTCTCTAGATATATCTGTACAGTCTACCAGTATATATACACATTATATATAAATATATACATAGGGTCTCCGGGTTTGAGGTTGAAACCTGTTGAACCCACTAAAGAGGAAGATTTGGAGAAGAGACTTCTTCCGTGAGAGAACGAGCCTGAATTAGCATGGGGGCTTAATGAACCTTCCAGCCCTGGGGAGGGGGAACATCCAGCCTGCAGGGCTGCTGGTGTGTCCCCAGGTGGAGGGCAGCACCCCTGTCCCACTCCCAGGGAGGAGGCCACGGTGCCCATCTCAGAGAAGGGTCAGTTTTGGTGGCTGAACACAAAGGAGGTAACAGCTGGTTTCTTTGGTTTATTGCTTTAATGCTTATTTCAGTTGGATTTTTTTTTTCCTCCTCTAATGCTCGACCTTAAATCTAAATCCTGAGAATCAGGAAGTAAAAAAATAAGGGTATAACCCCCCCTAAACCCGGACACCCTATATATGCAGGTACAGCTATCAAAGAGGGAAGCGATACATGTGAAAACAGGGAGAAAGAGGAATAAAAACCAGTTTTTCCAAACAGAGTAAATTCTTCCTTCTTTCTTTCATTTTTTTTCTCTTTCTTAAAAAAACAAACAAACAAACAAAAAGCGAAACCAGTCATGTGCGTTTGGTTCAAGAAAGCAACAGAGAAATCAGACTTCCAGGAGGTGGGAGCTGGGAGTCAAGGCAGGAGGGGCAGAGGCACTGGGAGAGCAGANTTTTTGTTGTTGTTGTTGTGGTTGTTGGGGTTTTTTTTTTGAAGCTGTAGCGTTGGGCAGAAGTCGCTGCCTACACCCGTGCTGCTCCTGCGAAAAACACTCGCACACCCCGCACGACAGCAGCCCCCGGGGATGCATCCAGGCTCATCAGCATGGGTGGAAAACATGCCTCCCCCTCCACCCCNTGGGACCCCTGGGGTCTCAACAAGCTCCATCTCTTGGGAAAACTGACCCCAAAGGAAGAAATCAGGGGCTGAAGGAAGCGGTGGCAGCTGCTGCACGCCGAGGAAGACGAGGATGGATCAGAGAAAGGCAGGTCCGACTGCGGCGCCGAGTCCCTCGTGAATCATTTTATTTTCACTGCTGCAGAGAGTAGGAGTGAAAATACCATTAAGTTGAAATCAGTCGAGAACTACATATGTCTCTAGATATATCTGTACAGTCTACCAGTATATATACACATTATATATAAATATATACATAGGGTCTCCGGGTTTGAGGTTGAAACCTGTTGAACCCACTAAAGAGGAAGATTTGGAGAAGAGACTTCTACCATGAGAAAACGAGCCTGAATTAGCATGGGGGCTTAATGAACCTTCCAGCCCTGGGGAGGGGGAACATCCAGCCTGCAGGGCTGCTGGTGTGTCCCCAGGTGGAGGGCAGCACCCCTGTCCCACTCCCAGGGAGGAGGCCACGGTGCCCATCTCAGAGAAGGGTCAGTTTTGGTGGCTGAACACAAAGGAGGTAACAGCTGGTTTCTTTGGTTTATTGCTTTAATGCTTATTTCAGTTGGATTTTTTTTTTTCCTCCTCTAATGCTCGACCTTAAATCTAAATCCTGAGAATCAGGAAGTAAAAAAATAAGGGTATAACCCCCCCTAAACCCGGACACCCTATATATGCAGGTACAGCTATCAAAGAGGGAAGCGATACATGTGAAAACAGGGAGAAAGAGGAATAAAAACCAGTTTTTCCAAACAGAGTAAATTCTTCCTTCTTTCTTTCATTTTTTTTCTCTTTCTTAAAAAAACAAACAAACAAACAAAAAGCGAAACCAGTCATGTGCGTTTGGTTCAAGAAAGCAACAGAGAAATCAGACTTCCAGGAGGTGGGAGCTGGGAGTCAAGGCAGGAGGGGCAGAGGCACTGGGAGAGCAGAGCGGAGAGCTCAGGGGTCAGCACAGCCCGGGTGTAAACCCACGTCAGCATCTGGCCCCTGACACCCCGAATATGAGGGCGAGGGGCCCGCTGGCATTGTGACATTGCTGTGAAAGAGCTGGCTCTGCTCTGGCCCCCGGGGTGGGTGGGGTGGTGCCATGCCCAGGACGGGCATGTCCCATGTCCCATGCCCAGGTGGCATCTGGGTCCTGCAGATTTTGGGTCCTGCATCGGGGAGGGCAGGGTTTAGCTGGAAGCAGCAGAGCGAGGGCGATGAGCTGAGCCCCTCATCTCCACAGCACAGGGTGGATGGAGGATGCAACACCCTGGACCGATGCTGCCTGGGCTGGGATGGGGGAGCCTGGGAGGGGTGAAAGCTTGGGCCGGGGGGGTGGGGTGGGGGTTGGTCTTGCAAAGGGGTGCATGGCATGTTGCTACGGGGAAGGTGCAACCTACCCAGGGCACCGGAGAGCCCAGCTCCAGCTGCGGGGGCCGGAGAAGCTTCCCGCTCCCCCCTGCCAAATTCACACCACCCAGAGCAATGCGGAGCCAAGGCCAGCGCCCAGGGCCCGGGAGGGAGGAGTGTGTCCTTCGCCCGGGGCCCCGGGAAGCGGCTCTGGCCACGAGGTGTCGTTGCCGGTCCTGCCGGCCACCCTCCGCCCTCCCGGCGTCACCCTGAGCCCCAGCCCAGGGCATCCGTGTCCCACCTCCATCGCAGGTCATTTGTCCCCAGGGACATGGCGGGCTCTCCGGCTGCAGCCACCCAGGGCAATGATATGACCCGAGTCCCGCGCTGAGGTGGCCCCTTGGGCTCCCTCCTTAGCTCCATCCGGAGATGCCTTTGGCTTGGACCAAATCCAACCCCCTGAATCTCTGCTGGCTGGGAGGGGAGGGACAGAGCCAGCTCCAGGGCTGGCCTGGGTGAGGGCAAAGAAGGCAGAACCCCCAGGCAGGGAACTGGGGTGAGCGTGGCAGCCACCCCGGGGTGATGCTGTGACCTGGGATGGCTGCTGCCACACAGTACTGTCCTGCAGACAGCGGTCCCCAAGGACGCACATGCCACACGTGTCCACGGCCACTGCAGGGGAGGAAAGAAGGAGGAAAGAAAGGCAAGAGAGGTGGAGGCAGGGTGTGAGGAGAGGGAGAGGGAGGCAAAGAGGGTCCCACGTGTCAGACATCGATGGGGGTTGAGTCTCTGAGCAGAGGCAAGTCCTGGGAGAGGCAGGGCAGGGTTAGAAAACCACGGACTGCAGGAGGCGGAAACACATCATCAGGTCCAGGGGGATGGGGGGTTTCAGGAGGTTCCCGTCCAGCCGCAGGTACCGGAGCCGGGGTACACCCTCCAGGTTGGAGGGGGAGAAGTCATGGATGGACATCAGCGAAGTGGGGCAGATCTGTGTCCCGTTGATTTCTGCAGGGAGGGGAGGAAAAGCGGGTTAGAGGAAAGGGAAGGCGGAGGGTGATGCCGGGGACCCCCCTCCCCGCCAGCCTGTTGAACCCCAAAATGGGATTGCTCTGCTCCCGAGGGGGAGAAGCCCCAGCCTCTCGCAGGAGACACAGCCCCAGCGAGAGCAAAACCTTGCTTTGGTTCACTTTGGAAGTGAAGTAGGTCACGTTCAGCCAAAGTGCGGTGCGGGATGCGGTGCCATTTGAGAGAGAAAAGGGATTATTTCAAACGTGAAACCTGCCGAGCCAGCCCTAAGCCTTCAAAGAAAAAAAAAAAACACACCAACCCAAAATAAACCCACATCAAGGGAACATGCTCCAGCACCTTTCTGCTGAAGATAGTGTCAATAACTGGCTCGCTGCTCGCTCCTGGGTTTCCACGTGTTTCTCCCCACCCCAGGGCTTGCATTACGGAAAAGAAACCCGGGGACTCTTGTATTGTTACCCAACTCCAGGGACTGAAACCTGATAATAGCTGGGTAAAAGAGGCAACAGGACAAGCTGGGACGTGACTCGCTCAGCTGGGTGTCCCCTCTGCATGGAAAGCCCCAGCAGGACCCAGCAGGGTAGGTGAAGGCAGTGGCAGTCAGCACCTTCACCCCAAGATCCCCCTTGGCTCCAGTTTGGTGGTGGTTAAACAGAATGTAGATCAACTCACATTGGAGCCAGACATTCATCACTGTCATCATTCCCCGGGAACCAACCCTGGTGACCTCCTGAGAGAAGGGATGTGGTTTTGTGAGGGCTTTGTCCCCCTCCCTGGCAGTGTCTCCAACAGCACTACGCTGGCTGGCCTGCCAGGAGCATCTTTCTTGCTCGTCCCTTCCCAGCTCGTGGTCAGAGCCCTGTTTGGGCAGGAGCCTGCTAAAGATGAGCAGCAATTTGATGGCCCCCCTGCAGCAGCAGATGGCTTTTGCCTCTAAAGCCACGCACCATCACTGCACAATTAACACTGCAGCGTGGAAGTCCTTGTGTTCCACCACCTGTGGGGACCACTGTCCTGCCCAGTGGCTGCTTCACAGGCAAGTAAAGCCCTGGGCATGTGGTGTGGGGTGTCCTGCAGCCCCATACACCCCACTCCAGCCAGAAACAGAGGAGCCCAGCACACTTTTCCCACTGCCCATGGAGGGTCTTTGGCAGGACCGTCGCTTTCTCACTCCCCTGCAGAGAGCAAGGGGAGCAGATTGCTGGACCTCTAATAGCAGAAGCATCTGGGGTGACCGTGAACGGGTCTCTGTCTTCTTCTCCCGTGTGCTAGCCCTGTGTACACATCTCACAGGCCAGCACCTCTCCCATGAAATTGGGCTGCTCTGCCTGGAATGGTGTGAAACTGCCCCGGTTGGTTTGCCAAGGCAACCTCCATCACAGCCTTGTTCTCCCTGTTCCTCCCTCCGCGGGGCTCAGCTCGAGAGCGAAGCTGGGTTATTTCTAACCATCTTGACGGCGTATTTGGCATCTGTTCTTAAAATATGTGCACAGACTCTCCTTTTTAAATATCCCTATTTCTGAGCCTTGCAGGGGAAGTAGCTATTTAGATGGCAGGTGGCCCCAAGGAAGAGCTGCCCATGACAACGAACAAGAAGATCCAGGGGGGATTTAGCCCTGCTCCTCTGCTGCCACCCTTAGCTTTGGGCTGTTCCTCCCCACGCACAAATCCACTCCCCTTCGGGACTTGTTCACCTGCAAAGAGCCCCAGCTCCTCTCACCACTGCACCCCCCTTTGAAGAGTTCACCTCCCACCGGGTGAAAAATGCCCTTTCCCAATGAAAAGCCATCCCCAAGTCCATCTGTCATCGTGGCCCCCCTCCTTCCCAACCCTCCCCCCGACCTCGCCACGGCCTCCTGACTGGCCAGAGTAACTCACTGTCGATGGAGTTGTTATTCAGGTAGAGGTGCTCCAGCTTGGGGCTGATGAAAGGGACGTTGGTGAGCTTGTTGTGGGCCAGGTGCAGCACCAGGAGGTTGGTGAGGTTGAAGGAGTTCTTGGGCAGCCCCTTGTCAGAGATCTGGTTGTAGTTGAGCCGGATGAATGCCAGGTTGGGGAACTCCTTGAAGTAGTCACTGGGGATGTCTTCAATGTTGTTCCTGTCCAGAAAGAGCTGGTGGATGGCACTAGGCACCCCAGGGGGCATTTTCCTCAGGATGTTGTGGGCGAGGTTGAGTTGCATGAGGTTCTTGAGTCCCTTGAAGGTGTTTTTATTGAAGACCCCATCACTTAGCTTGTTGTGGTGCAGGTCCAAGAGCACCAGGTTCTCCAGCTTGTTGAAGACCCCAGCAGGGATCTTGGAGATCTGGTTCCTGCTCAGACGCAGTTGCTCCAGGTTGGGTGGCAGGAAGGCAGGCACCTCCTTGAGCTGGTTCTTCTCCATGTAGAGGAAGATGAGGTTTTCCAGCTTCTCCAGGACCCGCCTGTCCACCTTCCGGATGCGGTTGTTGTCTAGGTTGACCCATTTCAGCCCCGTGGCGTTCCTGAAGGACTCCTCCGGGAGGTCATCGATGAAGTTGTTCTGGAGGTAGAGGTAGTGGATGCGGGATGGGATGATGGGGACCTTCCGCAGGTTGCGGCTGTCACAGTAGAGGGCAGAGGGGAAGTCTGGGGGGCAGTAGCATTCTCGGGGGCAGTCAGGGAAGACTGAGGGGGGACCTGGCGGCAGGGGTGGGGGCAGCTCTGTGGGCTCCACGGGCTCGACAAATGCAGGAGGCGGGCGGGTGGGTTTCCGGGGGGGCTTCCTCCGCTGCCCGCTCACCTCCGAGATCAGCACGAGAACAAGCGGGAAAAGCAATCTGAAGGCCACCTTCATGGTCCAGACGTTTCCCTGAGGGAGGCAACAAGGAGAGGTGGGTTAGGAAGCGCCTGAGTTGGGTACCACATCCTCTCCCATCTCCCCCATCACTGCAGCCTCTGACAGGCAGGAATTTACCCCGCATCCCTACCTGCCATTTTCTCTCCTTCCCCTTGGATGTTATCTTTAAATCCAAGCCCTCTCTAGAGCGTGAGTCACTGAGATCCCCTCTCTCTCTGGCTCAGCTTTAAGCTGTGAGAGGGATTGCAGGCTTTTTGTTTGTTTGTTTTGGGGTTTTTTTCACACACCACTCACAGCACTGCTCCACAGAGCCTGCCCCCCCCTCCCCGGGAGCCCCAACATCCCCATGCCCTCACCCCAAAGGATGGATTGCCCCTTCAGAGGCCTTGATGGATTAGGCTTAATTTTGCACTTGAGCCAAAAAATCAATGATTCAGTAGCAAATTGGCTGAGCAACAGTATCAGGAGGCCAGCAGCAGTTAGCAGGGCAGAAAAGATGGATGGTCCTGTGCTTCAGGGACAAGGCTTTAATGCAGGACAGCCCATTTTCAAGGCTGTGTGATAAAAAGGGCATTTGCAAGATTACACATGGGTGATACTGAAGGTATTTGGCTATTTGGCTCCCTGTGCTGCCCAAATAACCCATCCATCACCTCCAGTCCCACTGCAGGGTGTGGGACTGGAGTGGTTATTTGGGGAGAGACCCCAGTAGAAGTGAGAGATCTGGAGGGATCCAGTGAGGTCTCCACTCATCCCTAGTTCAGAGAGTTTCTCCTGGACCAAGACCTTATACCTCCTCTCCCCCTTCTCTGTGTCGTTATCAAGCCCACAGCCTGGCCCATCTCTGCCCTCCCTGCTGCTGCCTGGAACAGCAGCGATGGTCCCTGCCAGCCTGTTGCTGGTGGGTCTCCAGGAGGGTGCCTTGGAAGATGGAGGGATCCAGCTTGTTGCAGACTAGACAGCCTGATGCAGAAGGTACTTTGGATGCTCTGACGCTCCTCCAGGGCCAGCTGGAGCAGACCAGGCTGTGGGCTTCTCGGGGAGGCAGCTGATACCTCGGGGTGTTCGCCAGGCTTTTCCTCGGCAGCGTTTGTCACCCCAGCAGGAGCAGGGCTGAGCTGGGTACACGGTGAGGCAGACGGAGGAGCTCAGCAAAGGCAGGGTGGGAAAGAGAATCAAGTGAGATGAAGCAGGGAGAAAGACAGGAAGGAAGATGAGGAGACTCCGAGGACGGTGGGTCTCCTGGGGAAAAGGAGCGTCTGCCGTGGGATGGGAGCGTGGGGCAGAAGCCTTTGGTGATGCTGGAGAGAAATCAGGCTCGTTGCCCCTTTCAGTGCAACATGACAGAGTTGAGCTCCCATCTTGCCAGTGCACAGAACTGCTGTCACGCCTGGGGGGCCACTGGCAACACAGACAGCCCTGCTTAGATGCTGGGTGGCAGCGGGAACGGGCAGGGCTGAGCTGGGCACATTGCCTTTGCCTTTGGGCAGCAGCAGGGAACCATCCCCAGCCCTCACCCGAGCAGCACAGACCCGCACTGCTGGGGTAACCCCCACCACACCAATGCCCTTTTTGGTTACAGCTTCCCACCGGGTCCACATCCCACCCAGGGATGCCCTTAGGACCCCTGCATGGGCCACTGCTCTCAGGGCTTCACCAGCCCAGCTCCCTTTGAAGCAATCCCACACATTCCTGGGGCTCCAAGAAATTGACTTTCTCCAAGTAAAAGATCCTGTTCTCGCCCCCCCTCCCAGGCCTAGCCTCTTACTTTCCTTTTTGTCTCCTTCTGCTCCCATCTGGCTCTGTTTAACCCTACAAGCCTCACATGCCTGCTGTTTTCAATCAGAGCTCTGGCATCTTGCTGGGGGAAGGGAGGAAGAGGGGAAGAGCAATGGGGCCCAAATATTGCCAGAAATTCAGCTCAGCAGTGCTGCAGTAAGTCCCCTTTGGGGATGTACGTGCGTGCTTCTGTGTTGTCAGAGCCCGTATCCAGCATCAGGCTGCAGAGAATGGACAAATTCGTGACAGGGAGCTGCTCTACGTGCAGTCCCCTCCCTGACCCTGCAGCATCCTGCTCCTTTCCCAGCCACATCCCTCCTTACACGTGGCTCTCTCTCTCTCCCCCCAACCTTGTCCCAGACCTCTCCATTGGATTTTGCCTCCGCTCCAAAACTCAGACCTGGATTTTCACACCCACAACACCCGCGGGAGCGGCAGGGGCTGAGGTCTGCGTTTGGCCCATTGCAGAGGGGAGGAGGCAGCTGGGACGTGATATTCCAGCCAGTACATGCTGCAATCAGGGCGTTCGACTCCTTCCACTCACAGGGCGATGCTCAGCTCGGGCCACCCAGTAGCCACCCCGGGCAATGTCACAGGGAGGGTGGGGGATAGGGCAGAGCTGTCACCCCGTTGGCCTCAGGAGCTGTCTGAGCTCTTGGCTCTTCCAGGAGCACCCTGCCCCTCCACAGCCTGCACCATCCCCTCTGCAGGAGGCTTTAACATTGCAGATGTTTGGGGACTTGGCATATAGCAGAAATAGTCAGCGAGCCAGAAATTCAGGCTGGCGAGCGGCAGCACCATGTGGCATTTGTCAGCACAGAAAGAAAGTGTCAGGAGGCAGATGCAGCCCCTTTTATCTGCTCTACCACATCCCCCCGGGGACTGCCACAGCCCCTCCGCCCGTCACAGCCAGGCTGGCAGCAATGCCACCACCCTTCCCTGCTGTCGATCCCCACCAGCCTTCTCCCTGCAAAGCTGCAGCCCACCCTGCAGAGGTTCTGCCCGCTGCTCTCCTGCCTGCTCAAGGAAAGCAGGACCCGCTTCCAAACGATCTGCAGGGAGCCAGCTCTCAGCCAGCAGCCCCCACCAGCGGCTCCACACCCAGAGTAACGGGGATGCAACAAGCCTGAGGCCACCACAAGCTTTACAATTGCCTCCAACACGCTGGAAGGTTCAAAGCCAGCTCTCCCTGGACCCGCCGCAGCTGGGAGTCTGTTCCCCATCCGGTTTCACGCAGTTGAATTTACTGGCCTGGATGCAAGAGGCCAGATTTCAACATCCCACACCCTGATTCCGCACGAGCACCGGCCGCCGAATCTGTGGCCAGAGCCTGCTCTGTGAAGGCTCCACTCGACCTTTCTCACCACTTCCCGACGGACGGGACAGCTCAGATCCCGGGTGCCCACAAGGAATCCAGGCAACTGGGATAAAGTTAAGTCATGAAGCAACGGATGCATTCAGGGAACCAGCTGCCCAGTGTGGAGAAAAGGCTCGATTCACCGACAAACCCAGTTCTGACTCGGCTCGAGCTGCGGGCTGGGCTGAGCAGCCTGGCCTGGGTGCGAGATCAAGGCACCCAACAGATGCCAGCCCAAGGTTTTTTCCCAGAAAAAGGCAGCTGCTCCCTCAATCATCCCATTACAATTAACAAATAAAAAATAATCAGCCCAAACAGCTGGAAATTCCAGCCCCAAATGCCACTGGTGTTCGATTTCCACAACGTTTATCTTTGCTGCGTCCCACTAGCCCACAGCTCCCGAGCAGGGCTCGCTGCCAGCCCCACAGCTGGTGCCAAGGGCAGGCAAAAATCACAACCTCCAGGGCAAGAGCGAGCTATGTAAAGGTCATGGGGGGGATTTGTCACCGGCAGGAGTCCCAGCCCTCTCCCTTGGGTGCCTCCTGCCCTCCCCTTGCAGCAGCTCAACAGGCAAAGAGCAGCAGCTGGTTCTGGGTGGCTACCACCGATGCATCGGGGACACTTGCTCCTTTGGAGGGACTGGGGAGGAGAGAGGGAGCTTTTAACTTTGGGAGGAGAAGGGAAAGACTAGAAGGCTGGACCAGGAATCCTTTCCAGCCTGTTGCCCGTAACCCTGCTAGCTCCTTCCACAGCTTTCTCACTGGCAGTCCCAATTCCCATCATCCCCACATCCCCCAGGCTGCAAAAATGCTCTCACCCAGCCTGGGAACATGCACGTTGGAGCACAACAAGGAGGGCAAGCTAAAAATAACCCAAAGGAGCCAGCAAAGCTCCCTCATCGGCTTCCCCCTGCGTCCAACAGCCCGTTCGTGTCTCTGCAAGAGCTTGGGTCTGATCAGCTGGAACCAGAACAGGGAGCTCTTTATCCAGCGGCACTGGAGCGCTGGGAATGGTGGAAAAGGGCTAGATACAGCACAAGCCTGAACTCCAAGGGGAGGGCAGACACGCTGTCACCCAGGCGTCCCCAGGGTCCCTTGGGGAGCAGAGCCCTGATGCAACAACCCGCTCTTCTCACCCTTTCCCAGCATTTTCCCAGGGAGAAGTGGAGCCCTGGGCAGATTCCGTGGCTGGGGCTGGAGCCAGCACAGGGCCGAGGCAGCCGCAGGGGCTCAGCCCCCGCTGCCATTCCTCTTGCAGGGACATTGCTGTCCCCACCCAGGGGATGGATGCCTCAGCAGACCCTGCCAAAGAGCAGCTCGGGCACACTCCCCGGGCTCTCGAGCAACACAGCCCCAGGACCTCAGGACGTGGGGATGGTGATGTGCAGCTCCTGCGTCCCTCCGCGTGCCAGGAGCGTTTCCTCACTGTACCACAGTCACCAGACTCATTGCGAAAGGATCCAGCACCCTCCTCCCGCAGCAGGGCCCGTGGGAAGACAGCCCTGGCAGAAAACACCTTTCTGCTGCCTTCTCCTTGTCAGCAATTCCTCCCTCCTCCTCCTCTTCCCTCCCTCACTGCATGTCCCGACCCTTCCCAGGACTGCTCCCGGCTCAGCCCGCCCGCAGATCCCTCTGCCACACACAGTGGAACTGCCTGGACACGGACAAAAGAAAATCATGGGAGAAAACTTTGCCAAAGTGATTGCAGCCTGGCCCCTGAGCCTGCCCCCCTGCTCACCCCGCTCCCCTCCGATACCTCGCTTTGGTCCCCCCAGCTCTGCCCCCTCCAAGGGTGGGAAACTGCTCTGATGCCTTATCAGCTGCTGCCTCCTCATCCCTCCCCTCCAGCCTCTTCCCAAGGGCAGAGGAAACCTCCCACAGCTACGCTTTCATCTCTTCCCAGGCCAAAACACTCAGCCCCTCACCCTCCTTCTCCCCTGGGGGGGAGCAGGGACACCCAGCACCCTGCATTTCTGGCTGGTGCTGCCTGTCCTAGGCTGGCCAAAAAAATAAGGGTGCTTCCTAGGACCCAGCTCCATCAGTTTGCGGGATGCCATCAGCCAAGCACCACATAAGGCAGGCCCACGGTCCCAGCCTCCCAGGAGACTTTCCAAGCCCTCAAGTGCTTTACATTCATGCTGCCAGGGGGATGAATTTCCACTCTCTGCCCTGTAGATGCTTTTCCTAAAACTCCCAAAGAGGGGAGGAAGGGCAGGTTTGAGATGAGTCTCTCCCAGGCAACAAAACCCTTTCCCCAGGACTTCAGCGAGCATCGCTACCCTCTTGCTTCCCCCCATCATCTCCTGCCTCTGCCGGAGCGGAGACAAAGAGCTGGGACCCACATGGTGGCTCTCCCCATGGCAGGAGCAGAAAGGAGCCTGCCTGGGGTAGGGCTGGCTCAAATCCTAGTGATGGAGGAAGCCAAAGCGGTGTTCCGTGCCCTGGGAATGGTTTTAGGTAATCCGGGCACGGCTCTACCTGCCGGCCAGGAGAAAGGGGCTTGACCACCTACATTTTGGGTGGAAAAGCAGCTTGTTGAAAAGCGCCCCCGAAGCATCGAGGTGCTGTTGGGCTGCTCCCTCCCACCTCACTCTCAGAGCAGCCAGATGCTGGTCCCCTCTGCAGGGCAGGGAAACTCCCGCTCCCCACTCCGGCGAGGGGGAGAGAGGGGCTGCTCACAGACCCCCTCCCATGGAGCAGCTCCCCTCCCATGGAGTAGCCCCTCACAGCTCTCCTGCAGAACCAGCTGCCAACTGGGAGCCTGTGCTCAGCGCGGGGAAGCCACGGTGACTCGATGCTACCAGAGGAGCACTCCTGCTTCCAGAGGTGCCCGCTCCCCTCCCAGCCTCTCCCCCCGTAGCCCTTGCACGCTTTCCCTGCTGCTTTCCAAGGCAAGGGACTACCCCAAGATGTGCAGACACACCCCCCCTAAGCCCCCCTAACTCTGCCTCCCAAGTTTCAAAGCCAGAGAGGAGTATGTGTGGGGTTGTGAGCGTGACAGAGCACAAATCAGTGCCGGGGGTGGGGGACAGGACAACAAAAGGAGGTCCTTCCTTGTGTCCNCTTCATGCTGAGAAAAAACTCTTGCAACAAGAGGAAAAGGAGGGAACAAAGACTCCAGCTGCTGAAGAAGAGAAAAACCAGCAAGAAGAGAGAGGGGGTGGAAAAAACAAAAAAAGGAAGAGCAGATGCTGCTTTGCATGTCAGGGAGGCTGGAGAGGGCAGGAGCATCGTGGACCAGTTCAGCGCCGTGGGTCGGAGGGTCAGGCAAGGCGAGAAGAGTTTGGGGTGAGGGAGGGGGGAAATCACCTGCCCCACAGCTTACCTGTGTGCACCTCTCCCTCCTCCTGCCTCTTATTAATCCCCAAAACCAGTTTCTCTCTGGCTGTCTCCTTCCTTCCTTCCTTCCTCCTCCTCCTCCTCCTCCTCCTCTCAGCTCCTCCAGGAGTGAGCCTGGGCCGAGCGCGGGGGTTTTGTTCCCGGGAGCCGCTGGGCCAGGGTGGGTGGGAGCGCGGGAGGCGGAGGGCTGGGACGGAGGCTCGATGACAACAATAACGTCTTTATCTGGCAGCCAAGCGCCGCGGGCTCCGCCGCGCACACATGGCCTGCCTGCCGGAGGGCTGGCGTTTAATAACAATTCCTTCTGCTGCGGAGGCTGCTCGGAGCCCGTGTTTAAAAACAAGGCTAATTAATAATTTAAATAAGCCCTTCCCTTCCCGCGGCCCCTGTTTTCCCAGAGCGCTGTGTTTGGGACGGCGCTTTGTAGAGACACGGCTGTGTCTCAACCGAGCTGCAGAGCACGAGGGCTCAGCGTGTGACACCCACCAGCCTGTCCCCAAGGGATGTCCCACCCGGGTCCCCCACCTGCACAGAGTGATTTCCAGCTGTCCCCAACCCTGCCGAAGGGAGCCAGCCCCATGCTGGGGTCTCTGCTCCTGCCTGGCAGATGGCACCCTGTAAAACATGATGCAGGGTTCATTCGCTCCCAGCTGGTGATAAGCTTTAATTTAAATCCTGGTGGCACTTAGTAAAGAGAAGGGAAGGAAATACTGACAGTGCCATGCAGCCATGGGCGTGGGGACCACTGGGTTGCACATGGAGCCTCAGCCAGGTCCTGGGCTGGAAAACTGCTGTGCACTGAGGGGACACAGCCAAGGGATCACTGGGGCACCCCAGATTCATGGATGCTCAGGGGGGACATTTCTGCTCCGAGGAGCTCAGAGGCAGCCTGGGACGTGTTGCACACTCACAGCTTAGATGTGGTGTTGAGGGATCTGGTGTAGGGGAGAACTTGTAGAGTGGGGCTGATGGTTGGACTCCATGATCCCAAGGGTCTCTTCCAACCTGAATGATTCTATGAGCAAGGAGTCCCCAGGGGGCACAGCAGTCACAGGGATTTCCCTTCTACAGACATCCCAACCCCGGGTATCCCTGGGATGTAGGATTCGGGGGGCAGGGGGTCCTCTCCCTCCCTGTGAGCAGCCCTCTCTCCAGCAGAGCTGACATGCAGTGGGGATCAGGAAACTTGAGCTGCTTTGGTTCATTGAAAAGCCAGCCCAAACCCTGCCAAAGGCTGTCAGCCCCCCAGGAGGGTCCAATCCTGCACTCCCATGCTTGGTTGAGAGTGGCTACCAACAGCAGGTTCAAACACCCAAAATCAGAGCCTTCCCCCAAAGTTACAATCATAGAATCATGTAGGTTGGAAGAGACCCTTGGGATCATCAAGTCCAACCATCAGCCCTACTCTACAAGTTCTCCCCTAAAGTTCCCACCTACTGGACTCCCTATTCCGTGCTGCAAACCCTTAAATAGATTCATTCCCTCCATGAAGCCCTTCACCTTCTCCCCAAACCAGAGTATTGCTGGTGAGTGCTGCTGGCTCTCTGCCGGGAGCGGGATGGTCCAAGGGCAGAGCCCTCACCCTGCAGCGAGCTGGGGCACTGGGATACCTAAGAACCAGCAGGTAGCTCAGGTGCAAGCCAGGAAAAGGACTGAAGAGCAACCACGTTGGTATTTCACACTGTTTAAACAAAGGGCTGAGACAGAGACATGTGTTTGCCAGCTGGAGGAGGATCAGAATCAATAAGGAAGGAATATGCTGTTTGGAGATCTGTGCCAATTGTTTAAAAAAACTAGTCAATAGTCCCCGCCACACAGGGACGTGTTTCATATGGGTTTTTTCCCCTGGTACCTAACAGATATTCAGCTGGGTGCTGAAAGGGGGAAACTGAGGCACCGAATGGGGCAATTGCTTGTAGAAAAGCCACCCTGCAATGCCAGGCACGGAAAGGTTTCGTATCCCAAACTTTATCCACCACCCTGTGCGACCTGCGGAGCTGCTAACACAGCCCCCATTGCTGGGAAGCACGAAAACCTTCAGCAGATCTGGTGAGTATAAATTTTGCTCCCAGCCAAGGGACTTTGTTTGTTGAACTTTCTTCCTGCAGGAATTTCTTTCGGTGTCCAAGTTTGGAATCCACCTTCAAAGCCGTCCTTTTTAAGATGCAACAGGCTGCAGCCTTGAACACGGCTCTGGGCTCTGAGCTCTCAGTTTGTTCCTCGTCTGGAGCAGAATCTGGCCCTGATCTTGCCAGTGAAGGGGATGATGGAGGGTGGCCATGGAGAAAACCTGTTCTTAAGGCTCTTGTCGGCTCGGGGAGATCCCAGTTTGAGTGCCCCCGCTGCAGACTGGCAGCATCCCAGTCATCCCTGGTCCCCTGGCCATCCCTCATCCCCTGTCCCTTTGGTTTCTCCCTTTTCCCAGCCACAGCCAGTCTGTGCTGCAGAGGTTTGTAACAGAAACACCACTTGGGTCTGGCTGAGGTAGGAAAGGAAATGTTTGAGCAACGAAAGCACCGGGAGACAGAGCCAGGGCTGCGAGAACGGCCCGTCTCGACCAAGGGCAACACGAGGGACAGCCATCGAGCGGGTAAACACGGAGGAATGCGATCCCCAGCGAGCCCAGCAGCTGCGTCCCACCAGCCCGTCAGGCACAGTGAGGTTTTGGCACCCAGTCACGCCCCGGTCACTCCAGCCACTCCAGCAGGAGTCAATGGCAGCCATGCAGCCACCCCAAGTGAGGAAAGACGGACAAGAGGCAGCAGAAGTTTTAAGGAAAGGATGTGAGCCAAAAAACCCCCATTATAACCAGTGGCTCCATCATCTGCAGCTGGGAAGTGTTAGAAAAAGCAAGCACGTGCATCCCTCATCCTCTCCATCCTCCCCCATCCATCTCAGCCAGACTCCTCATGGGTTGCATCACGATGCTCATACGTGTGAGCGGCTCCTTTCAGTTAAAACAAGATTCTCCTTCCCCTGGTGGAAGGTCCCACCCTGAGCTTCATCGCCTTGATCTCCATCAGTGCAGCCTACCTGGCCCTCTGCGGCTCGGGCTACCACAGTGTCTCCATTTCCCTCTGGCCAGGGGCAACACGGAGGGGACAGCCCCAGGGGACATCACAGCACACCCAGAGCCACCGGTCGCAGCCCCAGGGGCTACAAGAAGGGGAATTTTGCTGAGCAAAGCAGCTTGGGAGCCTTCTCCAACACCGCCAAGCAAAGGGTTGTCCTCAAACAGAGCTCGCCTTCCCCACACCACAGCCTGGACTCCTCAGGAGCAGCAGTTTAAACTGTTTATTTGGCCAGAGAGAGATGCTTATTTTTGAAGTTACCCCAGCATCACCCACCTCGTCCCAAGCCAAAGCCTCTGCTGTGCTCGGTGCTGTACAAACACGGATGATTTATGGCGCAGAGGTTCTTTCTGACGGCCAGATCTTAAAACTCCCTTCGGAGAGCTAAAAAAATTAATTTCAGCAAAGGGGGGGGGAATGGAAGGGGGGAGGAAGAAAAAAAGCAGCAGGAAACCTGAGATGCCCTGGTGGCCACTTGGTCAGAGCGGCGTGTGCTCCATGCACAGCATCACATCTCAAGCGTTTGCCACCTCGCAAACCAGCCGTGCTCTCCACCCTCAGCCACTGCTGTCATGGGAAGGGGCCACTGACCAGGGACAAGGGGAGCCCAGAGGTCCCCCCAAGATGGTGGCTGGTGGTTTGGGATGGATTCAGCCCTCTGGGTCTGTGGTGAGAGGGCGCTGTGCTGCCCTATAGGCAAGCAATGGCTCTCCTAGGGCTCTGGGTCTCTTCTCCACCACGGGGTTTTGCTACTGGTGTTGGGTGGCTGGTGTGGAAAATTAAACTCAGCTTCCCCCAGACCTCAACAGGAGCCTGGGACAGGCCCTGGTTTATCCCTACCCTGGGGTTACAGCCCCTCCACCCCGGGGGAAGCGCACAGCAGCCTCCCCAGGCAAGAACCAGGGAGAGCTGGGAGAGCGTCACCATGAGCCTGGGAGAAACACTTGGCTCCAGGCAAAGCTCTGGAGGGGGAAGTGAGCGAAGGGGAAAAGTATGTTGCTGTGTAATGCATGGATCCTGCTCTCTCCTTGCTGAGATGCTGCATGATGTCCTTCCTCATGCCCCCCCACCCCAGACTGCACATGGGGCAGGGGCAGAGCGTGCCTGCTCCATGCCCATGTTTCTATCTCCAGCAAACATCTAGAAACACCTGGGAAAGGGCTTCATGAGTGTGGCTGCCCAGGGGACATGTGGAAGGTGCTTTAAGCCCCCCCTTGAACAAAGCAGACCCCAGCCCAAAGCAGTCCAGGGGCACAAGGATGTGTGGGTTCAGGTCAGTTCTTGGCCAGGGAGGGATTTTGCATCACCTCAGTCACCCCTGCATAGGGATCCCTGCACACAGTGAGGGAGGTGAAAGGAGGAGGAAGAGAAGGTGGTCTGCATCCCCTCTGTGTAGATATGCTCATCCCAAACAGCCGTCCCTTCCTCCCAGGCATGGCCCGGCCTCTCCATCCATCCCTGAGCATCTCACACTAAAATTAGGGACCCAAACCCCTTGTGGACCAGGACAACACAGCTTCACCAGTGTGGATGGACAGAGATGGGGCCAGGCTGGAAAGAACAGGCTGCACTCACTCCCAAGTGAGAAACAACTGAAAAGGCCAGCTGCCCTCTGCTCCAGCCAGGTGTTAAGAGAAAAGAGAGAAAAAACAAGAACTAACCCCTATTTTGAGCACAGCTGCTGCTTCAGTCGTTAAACCAACAGGCAGATCTCCCCTGGAGAAGAGCCTCACACATTGGGTGCCCAAGCCCAGGCGCTGGAGCAGCCAGGGAATGGTTAGGAAATGGAAAATGCCCATGAGCCGTTCGCCCTGGGCGCTGGCTCCCAGTGCAGACGCAGCAGAGGAACACAAACCCCACCGTGGCTTCCTGCCTGTAGCCGTAACCCCCTTCCCGCTCGGGTTTTGCCAGAGACGTGACACTCCATGAAGAGCCAGCGAGCACCAGGAGCCAGTTTAAATTGGGCAGCTCCTGACCCAGAGCAGGCACAGCCAGCAGCTGGTCCTGTCCCCCATCACTGTCTGAGCTGAGGATGCAGGAGAGGAGAAAGGGTGATCTGCATCCCCCATCATCCACAGGGGAAACTGAGGCTGAAGGGAGCTCACATCCCAGCCCCGAGGCTCCTCTGCACCCCTGGCACAGACCACACTGCCCTCGCCTGCTGTCTATCCCAACAGGACCCACTCCATCACCCCCATCCTCCCAGCCCACCCAGGAACAAGGCCATACTGGAAGCAATGGTTTCCCCACAGAGAAGGAACGCTCCTTCCAAGTGGAGCTGAGACCCAGCAAACTCATTGCTGGGATAGCCTGGAGGACCCGTGGTCCCTGCCAAGGGAAAGACAAAGCAGAGGGAGAGGGTTGGGACCAGCCCAGGAACTGGAAATTGGCATCGTGGCACACAGGGACCCCATCCCTGCTGCCCATAACAGACAGGGTGCCAGCAGGGCAGGCTCTGTCCCCAGCAGTGGCCACAGTGTGGCTACTGGCCCCACTCACTCTGTGCCACGGCCACTGACACCCCCCCCCAGCCCCTTCCTACCCCACCTCCCATCTCCTGTGCTGTTCTCGTGGCTGCTTTAAGTGCAGGGAGGGGAGAGAGAATTCATCAAACCTCACATTTCTCGGGGATTAAATCATCCAACTCATTGCTCTGAGGGAGAGAAGTCCAAACCCCCATTTTTTACTTTTTTTTTCATGTTTTTTTTTCCCCTGTAAGGCTGAGCAGCCGGTTATTAGCTCTTGGCAGCGGGGCCGAGGGCTGCTGAGCACATCAGCTCACAGCCGCAGTGCTGGGGGCTCAGCATCATCCCAGGGCCCTGGGAAACACGCCTGCGTGGGGGCAGTGCTGCAGGAACCAGGAGAGGGGGAGCTCCTTCCCCTGTGGTCTCCCCCCAACACAGACCCTGCCTTTACTGGAGCCCCCAGACTCAGAGGCAATGAATTCCAGTGACACCCAGACTGGTTTCTTGCACCTCTGCACCCCCAGAGAAAAGACTCCCCCCTTACTCCCCAGCTCCTGGCACGGTACGAGAGATGCTATGAGACATCCTGGCTCTCCACCCGTGTAATATTATGGCTGACATTTTAAATAAGCAGAGAAAGGGATTCCAGGCTCCCCAGGGAGGCTCCCAGGGCTTGTGTTCCACCGTGGGGCTGCTGCTCTCGGAAGCAGATCCTTGCACCCTGACCCAGGAATGCTGCTCCGGCTGGGAAGGTCACATCCCATCTGCTGACCTCAAAGCCACCTACTTTGCAAATGGGGAAACCGAGGCACGTGCCCAGGGAACCAATTTGGGAGCAAGAAGGCAGCATCCTGCGCCCGCTCCCCCTCAGAGTCTGCAAGAAACCCTGCAAGATCCAGCATACCCAGCTCTCCCAGTGCTGGCCACTTTGCTCCAGCGCTTGGAAAGCCAAGGCATCCTCTCCCCACTCTGTATTCGCTCCAGTAGTTTGACCTGTCACTGAACCAGTTCCTATCGGACTGGGTTCAGCAGAACATCACACTGGGAATGAAACTCTTCGGAGCCAAGGGAAGGAGCTTTCCTGGCTGGTGGCTTCCCTCACCCCAGCACAAAGCAGCAGCAGAGCCACTGCCCCATCCCCAGCATGGCCAGGAGCTGGGGGCAGCCCCTGCCAACCCCCCCAAGGCACTGGGGAGGGGATCCCAGTCAACACCAGCACAGTCATCGCTTCCCAGCCAGGGGCTACAGCTCAAGCAGGGCTGGGATTACCTTTGCCATCTCCATTTGTTCCAGCCACAGACCCTTTGCACCCCCCAGGGGGGCAATTTACCCCCGTGGGTAAACAGTGACAGTCTAAGGACCCACTTTGCACCCACTCTACCCCTCTCATTAACAGGGAACCAAAGGTGACCCCCCCCCAGCACCTCATCCTGCCCCACACAGGGATGAGGCCAACAACTCCAGCCAGCATCTCCCTGGTGACCCTTAACATTGGGAAGGGACCGCCAGCCCACCCAAGCTCCCCACAGAGCCCTGCCCGCCCCACAGGGCTGATGGAGGGGAGGAAGAGCACACTCCATCACACAGCCCTGGTCTGCATGGTCACTTCTCCAAGGGTTTGCTCACTTCTCCAAGGGTTTGCTCACTTCTCACTCTCTTGCAGCCCTCTGCAGATGGCCCCACGCCGGCACCCCGAGCTCAGCAGCTGGCTGCTTGCCACCAGCCACACTTTATTTAGCTTTTAGCTAAAAGAGAGGACAGCTTTCCCCCCTCTCCTCTTCGCTATTCACACAGGACAAGAGGGTGACATCCCCCTGGCATGTGTCCCACGGGCTCAGCAGGCTTCAAACCACACAGGGACAGGGGGGGGGTTCTGCGCTGGCAAGGCTTCCTCCAGCCACGACAGCACTGTGGATGGTGGAAGGGTTCTTGGTGTCAGCTCAGCAGAGGGAAGAGCTGCCAGTTTTGGTTAAAACAGAAACAAGGGGGTGATTCAATGAAACTCCGAATGAAGCAGGCTGGAAACCATGAAAGAAAATATTTCAAGCCACACACACACAATTAGCTGGTGGGACCCATCACCACAAGATGCCGCTCAGGCCAAGGGTTTAGTAGGGTTTTTTTAAACAAATACATGCTAAAATACCCCCAGGATTACCAACACACAGGGGGCCTGGGGACACTGAGGGGCAGGAGTCAATTAGGACAGACTTGGGCAATACAAAAGGCATCAGGGACACTAAAGAGGCACCAAGGTGTCATGAACACCTACCCTGCCTTCCTGGGTGACACACGTCTGTCACTGCTGGCCAGGGCTCACCATGCCCCTGGGGAGCCCCTGCAGGGGTAAAAGCATGGGGTGCCCACCCTACAGAGTGCCCCGTGAGCCCTTGGGGTGCCCAGTCACTGCAGCGATGCCCCAAGCCAAGGGCCTCCATCACCTTCCTCACACTGTCTGGGCTTTGCTGCCGAGATACTGTTTGCAATGGAAACACCTGAGCTGTGTCTAGTCCTCCCTCGGGTTTGGCCTTCATCCTGCCTCCTCCTTCTGGTCCAGTATTTTTCCTCTCCGAAGGCAGGAGCCAGCCGGGCGCTTTCCTCACATGCATCAGCTGCGTCGGGAGCCTGACTGCTCCCCCTGCATCCCCCAGGCAGGGGACATCCACCACCATGGCTGGGGGACAAGGCACAGCCCCAGGGTCCGGGTCTATGGCGCTGCTCCTCCTTGGAGAAATTAATTGGGGTGCTATGACTTAGGGCTCACAGACCTTGCATGGTAAAACCAGCCCTGCCCTCACCAGCAGCCCCCTCTGGAGAAAGGATGATCCTTGTAATCACTCTTTTCTATTAATAAATATTCTCCTCCTGTACAAGAGTGGAACATCACAGAGAAAATTCTACAGCAAGGAAACCTAAGGGTGCATTATCCTGGTGGAAAGACAACAGTACCCCTCCAGCCTCAGGAGCTCTAAGAGAATGCCTCTTGCCATCTCAGCTGTCGCCAGGAAAACGCCAGCCTGGGGACAGTGACCTCCAAAAGCATTTCAGCCACAGCAGCCAAAAGCATTTGAGATGTCCCGAGCTGGAGATGGAGCCACATGCCTTGGGTGGGGAGATCTCCTTCGTGCAGATCTCATGGAGGACATGGGGCTTGAGCTGCCCCAGCAGCACAGGAGGGTGACAGTCCCCAAGGCCCCCACACTGGTGTCCTCCTCTGTGTGTGCATAATGGGGAGGCAAAATCAGAAAGCCCAGATGGGCCGTAGGGCCCCAGGATGATGGATGCTCAGCCCTGATCTGGGGAGTTATCTCCACAGCCCTGTTCTATTATTGCGTATCACACCCGGTGCGGATTTGCCTATATTGCTTGGCAGCTTGAGTCGAAAACAGGCCTTCGTCAAAGCCCCAGAGATACTCAGAAACTGCTCCAAATATTACAGCTATAAATTCAGCTCATTTTTCTAATGGCTAAGAGCTGCCAGGGGCTTTGACTTAATCCATCTCTCCCTAACCTTTGTGCCAGACCGCTGCAGGCATCCATCCCTCTGCAGCTCCTCACCCGGGTCCTGCCTGCCCACATCCTGCCCAGCTGGCAGAGCTGCCCATGCCTGTCCCCACGCCAGGCAGCATCCCAACCCATCCAATCCCATCCCATCCCACCAAGCTGCCATCCATGCTTTCCCTCAGCCAGACACCCTCAGTCCCCAGGATCTGCCCTCACCCGTCGCCCCTAGGAATGGGTTACCCCTCTCCCTCCAGACCCACAGCCACATTCACAGCAGTGTTGGGGCTACTCAAACACACTCAGGCTGCACCAGTTGGTCCCTGGCCCTTTCAGTCTCCCTTCCTCTCACCATGAAGCCAAAAACCCTCTGCTCTGCCCAGCATCCTTTCTCCTGCTTCCCCCTTTGTGAGCAGACGCTCTGTTTTCTCCTCTCAATCTCTTTCAGGAAAGAAGATCCCTCAAGAAACAGGTCTCTTCCCTCCCCAAGAAATGCCTGGTGGGTTTTTGCCCCCCTTCCTTGAGCTGGAATATTTAATTCTCATGCTTGGCCATGCCCAAGTACCCAGAGCAGGGGTGAACCCATCCTCCCCTGCAGCAGGACGCTCAGGGAAGAGTTAACTCATCCTCACAGGCGCTGCCCATGGGTCAGCTCTAGAGCAGGGAAGCATCAAAGGCAGCATCAGATTTCCAAAACCATTCCAGGAACAGTCCTCCAAGGGCTGTATCCTCACACCCCTCTCCCCATAAACACTTTCCTGGGGAAAAGCAGGGCTGTTATTAACCCGGCATCATCCCCAAGCTTGGTAGAGCTGGGACTCATCCAGAACATGGACTCATCACCCAGCCCTTCCCCTGGCTTCATCCAGCCGCTCACCACCCAAATATTTGAGGCTCAGTTGTGCAAAGAGCTCCTTGGATGGAGCAGAAATCTGTTCAGCTGCTCACAAGGGGAGGTGGGTGTCTAATTCCATGCTGGATGGGGGGGTTCAGCATCTCCAGTGTAGAAGGAGCAGCACTGGGAGTGTTGCCTTTGGGTGCTGGGGCTCACAGCTCCCATTTCCTTTGGTGAAGAACCCTCAGTTCCCTTCCTCCAGCCCCAGCCTCTGCCTCAAAACAGGGCAGCAGCTTCAGGAGGACAGAGTTTGGCCAAAGACCCCCCAAGGCCCCACAGCCCCCCACAGGAATTGCCCCAGGGAAGGGAATCAGCTGCCGGAGCCAAATGCTGCAAAAATGCAGGTGAAATTTCATCCCTAAAAACATCCTGTGGAGTCTCAATTTCCCATTAAGGGCTTTACTGAAGGTAAAAATAGGAGTGAAATATTTTGATTGTATTGCAAAAAAAAGCGTTTCCTTCAACTCCAAAGGGAGATTTTCCAACAGTTCTGTATTACGGGAAACTTCTTAGTTTTGTTTTTGTATTATTTTGGAGTGGGGAAAAAAGAAAAAGAAAAAAGAAAAAAAGCAGAATATGAAGCCTTTCCAGAGAAACTGAAACCCCAGCTCCTGTCCAGCCCCAGTCACCGCTCTCTCTTCTTTTAAGCTGAGATCAACCAAGGGCCAGAAATGGAAAAGGCAACGCGCCGGGAGAGGCTGCTGTGAGGAGGTTTCTGCCTCTCCTGGCAGCACAGGAAATCTCGTAATGAAAGTTGTCTTGGTGAAAATCTCAGCTTGGTTTAAACAGAGTCCAGAGTCAAGATGATCAATCACAGCCCAGGTCGGGCTCCTGGTTTGTTTTGCTCCGGGTCTGTTCCCGCGTGGAGCCCATCCAGTCGTTGCACAAGCTGCAAGATAAACTCCTCACAAACCATGAAGCAAAGAGGATGAAAAGGAGATGAAGGGAAACAGCAAATAAATCAAGCTCCTCCCGTATTTTCCACCTAGCTGACCTCCATCCCTTATCTCCCAACTTGCTCCCAGCCTGTTTCCAGCCATTCCCTGGCTCAGCTCCATGGGCACAGCCTTTACATTGCCTCCTGCAGATGTTTTCCCTCCTTTCATGGAATATCTTTCTCCTCTTTCCTTTCCTGTTTTTCCAGGTGATCTGGGGTGAGAGGGAGCAGAAAGTTTCTGATGCTGGTGTCCCTCCAGACCTGCCCTTCCTGCTCTCAGAATAGGAGCGATAGGCTCTGATGCCCATCGGCATCTCAGGCGCTTCCCCATCCTTTCAGGCCAGATTCAGTGAGGGATGAAGCAGTCCAGACACTTTCCAACCAAGTAGCTCTGCTCAGCAGCAGCCTGGTTCCAATTATTCCCCCAGACACGTGTAAGAACACAACAACCCCAAGCCTTGGAGGGTTTAACCCCTTTGAGGAGGGAGAGCGGGAGGTTGGGGATGGCTGGAGGCTGCATTTGAGCCCTCCAACACCAGCAGGGCCAGGGATGTGGAAGGCAAAGCTGGGCTAAAATAGGGGGGGTCCAGAGCATCTGGGAAGGCAGATCTCCCCACGGCTGCTCAGTCACCCCCTGGACCCAGCCAGCTCCAGTAGCTCCCAAGGCTCTGGGGAGGGAGGAGAGAGGGCAAACAAGCTGCATTTGCAGGATCTGGAAGCCAGCACTGCAGGCAGATGGAAGGGATCAACCTCATCTCTCCACTCATCCCAAGCCTGGGGGGCACCTGGAGCCTTCCTCACCCCAAAAAGCAGGGGGGACTCCTGGCAGCCCCCTGCCACCTTCCCACACGGGCAAGGAGCAGGAGCAGCATCCATATCCCGCCAGCAGTCTGCCAGCACAGCCCGAGATCCAGGGGTTAAATCCCCAGGCGGGTGAGTCAGAAAATCTTTGATGCAGCCAGAAGGAGCTGAGTAATTTGTGTATCTGCAGAGGTCACATTGCCTCCTCTCTTTTTATGTCTGTTACTCATGCTGCTCCTTCCCACTCTCTCCTCTCTCTCTGCAGGCTGGACTCTCCTCTTCCCCCTCTTAAACTCACCAACTCTTTTTACTGCCCTTGCTGTTAACTGCTGGTATTAGAGGAGCCCCCAGCAGCGGCTGCCCATCCCACTGGGTGCTGGTTCCCAGTTGCAGGCAGGGCAGCAGTTGGTGACAGAGCCTTCACAGTCACTTCCTGCCCTTCTCCTCTCACCTCCCTTGTTCCTCCAGGGATGGGGCACCCATCGCTCCCTGCTCTGCGGTTGCAGCTCAGGCCCAAACAGCAGCATTTCTGTAGGAAACCCTGTCGCTGGGCTCTGGATCTTATTATCCACCACGTCACTTAACCCCTGAGCCCCCCAGGACAGAGAAGCACAGCCTTTTGCATCTCTGGTTTGGAGCCTGTTGCCTTGGCTGGGCATCGGGACACACGCCTGGGCTCTCCTATACTCCCACAGGTGACAAACAGCAGCCCCAGCAATTAACCACTGCGAAATCAGGAAGGAGCTGTACTTCACCAGGCACGTCTTCAAGCACTGCATCTCCCAAGCAGCAGCTTCAATAATCCCAGGTTGCTATGAAGCACCGGGACAGCCAGAAAGACTTCCCTGCATTCAATCAAATCACTTCATTAAGGCTGTTTAATAAGCAAGGGAGCTCGGGGAACACCCTGGGTTCCACCACTCTCGAGCAGCAGTTGGAGGAGGAATTTACAGCAGAGCTATTAAGGCCCAATCAATCTGCCTTTAATCCTCCCCACCACAAAGAGCATCCCTGTTCCCATCCCTCTGAGTGCAGCTTGGGCTGCCCCAGGCTCGGGATGCTTCCCCAGTAGCTGCCCAAAGGGGTGGAGATGGTCCAGGCACATCAATAAACCATCCCCACTGCTGGACCAGTTCTCTGGACCAGCTCTCATGGACCAGCAGCGGGAACAGGGGCTGCTCCTTGTGAACCAGGGACTCTGCAGCATGCAAAGGACTGGGGAGGAGAAGCACTGAACCCCACAAGGGTTATGGGGCAGTAGGGGATAAATTACCAGCAGAGCCACGCGGCACCTCATCCCACATGGTCAAAGTTAATTGGGATTTTGCCCAGGGGTGTCAGTATGAGAGCAGGTCCCCCCCTTCCTTCTCATCCCCACCACCAGGAGCCAGAAGTATTTCCCTGTAGCATTTCTCTGCATGATTACTGTTCACACCCCCTGCCTCTCACACTGCCTTCACACCTCAGGACAGTGACAGCAATTGAGCAGAGGGACACTGGCCGGCAGGCAGCAACCACTGCACCCCAACGGCACCAAGGGAGGTGCTTTTGTGGCCCCAGGAGCTGGGCTGGTAGCCCAGGGACGGCACCCCGCAGCCAAAAGGAGCATTTTCATCCTAGGGATTACAATCCCAGCTGGCGCCCATGGGCTAAAGCAGCTGCGAGAGCACGAGGCTGTGGCCAAACCCCCGGGTCAGCTCGAAGGGCTCCTGCCAGCCCCTGCTTGTGGGTCTTAATGGAGCCAAAATCCATGCTGCTCACTCAGCTGGGAGCTGGACTGCTTGAACACTGTGGCTAGCAGGGATTAAAGCCGAGAGGGCCCCTCTAACCTCTTCCTAAAAGAGGGAGACACTGGAGCAGGCATCTCCTGAATGCCTTTTCCCCGGACCCGCTGCCCCGAGGAGCCCCCAGCATCCACAACGCGCTGCTGCCATTCCCGCTCCCCTCCAGATGGATTTGCTGCTCATTTTCCGAACTGGGCCTTTGTGTTTCCTTCCTGCAGGTTTTTCTAACGTCTCTGTCCTCTCTGGTATTTGCAAATCCTCCCAGTTCTGCATCCTCGGAGGATTATGTGCATGTGCTATTTCCTCCCTCCCAAAGCCCAGTAAACACAGCTGGTCCCCGTGGACCACCACTGGACCTGCACTTCCAATCTTCTCCGACTTACAGAGTCCTGAAAATCCTCAGAGGAGGACATAAACGTTTCCACAGCAAATTCAAGTCCATGAACCCCAAACATCTGCCAGCCATGGCCGAAACACTCCACAACAGACACCAAACCCCACCTGATGCAGTTCACCATGGGCCCAAGTGCCACCCACCATGGAATGTGTGACCTCAGCTGGCTCGTCCCCCGGTGCCTCCACAGCTCCCCCAGGCTTGAAAACTAGCTGGAATTGCCAGCTGAAGGTGCAAACTTCCATTCCTCCATCCAGAAGCAACTGAGCCAGCAGCACTTGATAACTCCCCAGCTAATGCCACCACTCACACTCAGTAATTGCAGCTGCTCCTCACTCCACACCTGGGAGGACCCGAGACCTTACTCAGAGGTCGGGTGTTTGCAGGCAATACCAGCTCTGGGTATGGCTGTGCCTTTCCTTTGGTGTGTCAGACCTCAGCCAGACGTGCTGGCAGCTCATATCACTTTTTCCAGCCCCTTTTACCCTCCCTGGCTCCCTTCCCCTCTCCCAGCGTCGCACCAGACCACGGGAAGCCCCATCCCCAGGGAGAGTTTGTTCCCGTGGCCCTCAGCTGCCAAAGGAGACCTTGGGAAGTTGTCACAGCAACAGGTCCCAGCCTCATCTCTTTCTTTCCCTTTCTTATTTTTGCCTTCTTTCTTAAGGGACAGGCCCAGTCCTGGCCATCATAGCCTGTAGCTTGTCCCCGAGGAGCTGAGCATGGGCAGGATACGGCCCGGGATGCTCGCCCTGTCCCGGTGTGCACCGAGGCTGGCGAGCTGCGGCTGCAGAGCCCTGCCAGGTCTTCCAGCCTGACATGCACCAACGTTTCATAATAAATACATAGCTCAGGGCTGGAAAATAAACATCTTTCTGTTTCTCCCTGCCTGGGGAGCCCGGCCCTGATACTTTAATATTGCACATTTATTTTGATGGGAGCAGAAGCGGACGGAAGGCCCAGCCGAGCTGCCAACACTGGAAAATCAGCTGTCAGGAGCCTTCCCAGAAGGGGCCATCCTCTGGCTGTGCCCATCACCGTGTTTGCCATGGAAGGACAGGCTGGAGCTGAGCTGGAGCAAAGCACAGGCAGCTCCGGAGGGCAGAGCAGCCAACCTGGGGAGCAGCACCACCCTCCCACCTCCATCCCCCCTCAACATCTTCCACTGAAGCAACACCTTCCAGAAAGTTTGCCCTCTGCTTGCAAGGGTGGATGCTAAATTGGAGCATAGCCAAAAAAACAACCCTAAAACGATGGAAAAAGCTGCAGCCCTGGGGGGGTCTTTGCTGGAGCTGAGTTGATGCAGGGACAAGCAGGGCTGCCCCCATGGAGGCACCTCCCTGGGGTGTCTGGGCTCAGGGAGGGAGGCTGTGCTGTGCTCCAGTGCCAGACAGCTCAGCTCTGCCCTCACCAGCACTTGCTAACCAGTCAACTGCATGAAGCATTCACCCCTCCACCCAGGGACCTCTCCCGTGGGGTGACAACCAGCCCGTGGTCTCCATCAGAGCCATCAGGAACAAGCGCTGAGGACCCACCAACTCAGTGCACCCATGGAGCAGGTCTCCCAGCAGGCCAGCCACATCCTAGGCTGCAGCAAAGAACCCACCCAAGTCTGGTCCAGCACTGCTGGCTGGGGCAAACACCCAGTTCCCCGGACAACGGCCCAGGATGACCCCTCTCCAAGCACCGTCCTGGAGCCAGCACCGCCCCACGCTGCCGCTTCGCCCCTTTGGGCAGGATGAGCAGCGTGTGTAATGGCTCCAATTAAGAGAGCTGGAAAGCTCCAGGGAGCTGTGGCTCTGCTTTCCCAAATGTCAGGTGGAGGTGGAGCGGCAGAGGAAGTGTTTTCATCTCAAAGGCATCTGAGCCGCTGCTTCCAGCTGAGGCAGATGCTCTGGTAGCTGCTCCCGTAGCCTCCAAGGATCTGTCCCTCCTATGGGAGGAGGATTGTGGATGCCGAGGTCTGAGAGGGCTCCAGACCCTTTGCTGCAACCCCCAGCATCTTCCCAGCATGGTAAGGGGACACAGCAGCCTGGAAAAGTGTCACTGGTTCCTCCTCCTTCAGCCACCACCAAACCCTGCCCAAAAGAAGGCAGGTTCCTGGGATGGAAGGGGAAGCACGAGGCAGCAAACAGCGCTGGGCCCATGTGTTTGCAGCAGAGACCCCCCCCAAGGATCCCAGAGACTCTGCATCCCAGAGGGATGCAGCATCTCTGCCCTGAGCCCCCCCCAGCACCGGCAGTGGGGGCTGTGGGGCAGTGAGGGCCGTGGGGAGAAGGTGGCCGCGTCCCGCACAGCCACAGCCTGTTTGTTTTTCAGTGCAGACTGGGGCTTTGCCGGAGCTGGAGGAATTCATCTTGCTGAAAGAGCCTTGTTTTTCATGGAGGAAATGAGACAGCATGCTTTTAATAGGAAATAAAAACACATAAAATAAAGAGAAACTGAGACACAGGCCTGGAAAAAAGCAGAGCCATCCAGCTGCGTCTCGCCAGCAGCCCAGCCCCTGCCAGCAGCCCCGGTGGCTGCACGGCCACAGCCACACTGTGCTCACCCCCCCTGGGTCCCTTGGTCCCCTCAGCCACCCCCAGCATCCAACAGGCACCTCCCACAGATGTCCATCAACCAGGTGTGGACCCACCTCCCCTCCCTTGCCCTCCCACCCTCCTTCTGCACATGTAGCACAGGTTGCTTGGGGGGTGGATGGATGGATGGATGGATGGATGGATGGATGGATGGATGGATGGATGGATGGATGGATGGATGGATGGATGAGTTGGTGGCTGGATGAATCCATAGATGACCACATCAATAGATCCAGCTGCTGTCCTTCAAGGAAACAGTTGAGGCTTCGCAACCAACCTCCCTGACATTTACAACAAGGAACTGTTCAATAAACCCCCAAAGGGCTGACTCTTGCAAGTGCACCATCAGGGTTCAGTAGGTTCCACGTGGGACTGGAGGTTAGTATTGATATGGCTCAGCATGCCCAAGCCTGGCCAACCTGCCAAACGTGAGCAGGGGCTGTGTGCAGGACAGAGACATCTCACAGAAGGAGGATTATTAAAAATAGGCTCAGGGAGAAGTGCAGGGAATGGACCCTGCAGCACCCAGGGCTCAGGGCAGACATGGAAGCCCAAGACGTTGGTGGGGAGGAAAAAGGTGGCACATGAGATCAGCACAGAGGAAAAGCCCTGATGATTTTCCAGCTGATGGGGACACCCAGTACCCCAAGTTGTCCCCTCAGATGCTCCCAGGGGAACTCTGCCAGCCACCCTGGCCTGGGGCACACCATGGGTGGGATTGCCAGCACCCTGGGGACAGACAGACACCCCCCCACCCGGCAGGTAGAGCTGCCTCTGGGAGGGCAGCAGCATGTGCTTCAGCAAACACACAAGGAAAAGCAGCCAAAGGCTGGGGAAGAGTTTTTCCAGCTGTACATTTTACAGGGATTTGCACCGGGATCAGAGACCATTCATGGCTCGTAACTCATTTGCATCGATTAAGTGAGGCAATTAAACAGCGAGGGAAGGGCTTGGTGGCGGGAGGGGGTGGCTGCACAGGGGAAGAGGCTGGGAAATAGCCCTGGAAACGCATCCCAGAGCACTTCACGGCTTTATGGTCTCGCAGTAAATATCTGATTAAATCGGAATGAAATGCACATCTGGAAGCTGCGCTGGGGAGTGTTTGTCCCTCCGTGTCCGGGAGCCTGCAGCCTCGTCACACATCCCCATGGCCCTTGGACCCTGCACCAGATTGTCCCACCACGGCCAGGATGGGCAGCAGGACATCCCAGCCTGGTGGCTCCTCGGACCATCTCCTGAATTGTGGCTGGAGCTGGCACCATCCTCTGTTTGGCGGCTGGAAATGGTCCCCAGGGCCCAGGAGTGACCACCCTGAGCAGCAGCTTTACAGCCTGTGTTCCTCCTCACCCCACTCTGAGCAGGGAGCTGGCAGCACAGCACACCACGAGCCTCAAACACCACATTCGAGCTCCCAAATTCAAAGCTGAGCGTTCCCCGTCACCCCGGCATTCCTCACACACCCACCCAACTACCACCCGGGTTCTTTCCATCAGCCACCATCCCAATGGATGGACAAACTCCTCCTTATGGAGCTGTCGGCTACCGAAGCAAACAGCCGTGGCTATGGGTGCAAACAAGGGTTGGCTCCAGACCAGGCTGGCTCCAGCCCTGTCCTGGTCATCTGCAGAGAGCTACACTCAGGTCTTGACCCTTGCACGAAGGGCTGGGAGGTCTGGTGACCACAACCAGCCTTTCTTAAAAACCTGGGGGACAGCGGTGCCTCGGGCCACACCGTCCCCGTGCCCGGGTCCCTCTGGCCACATACAGCCACCCTGGAGCTACAGCAGCTCCTGGCAGTACCACTGAGCTGGTATCAGAGAGAGGTTAAAGCCTTTGAAACTGCTCCTCAGAGGCAACCTGCCGGGGCTCTCTGAAGCTGCAGGCACTTCAAGACAGCCTCGCTGGGAAACACTTAATTGGGAGGGCTGGGAAGGGAGAGAGGAGGAAGCTTTGGGGCGTTTAGCCCACAGGGAGCCTGGAGAAAAGCTGGGAAGGAGCTTGCAGTGCGAGGGCTTGGGCTCCAGCGGCTGCCCCAGAGAAAGGGAATGCCCCCCGAGGCGTGGGGCAGAGCTGTAAATCCCATGGGACCGTCTTTGCCAGCCAGGGAAAGGTTGGGAGAAGGAGGCAGGGAGGGAAACGTAGAAGTTTTCAAATTGCTCTTGCAGCCGCTGTTTCCCCAACAAAAGCCCCCTTCAGCCCCAGGGCGGCCGGCCCCTCGCATGCAGCCAAGGGCAACAGTTCTGCCTGCGGAGCTCTAAGGAAACGTGTTTATTTTTCAACACATTCGCTGAAACGCTGCGTGCTGGGGTGGGGAGAGGCAGCGAAAGAAGGGCTGGCTCCTCTGCTGGTGAGAGCGGGCAGAGCTTTCCCCGCCTCGGTGGGACCAGTGCCAGCTCACACCAGCCCTGAAACCCACCCCGGAGCCCCCCAGTGTGAGCCCTGTCCTCCTCCCCGGGACACCCACATCCCTTCTCCCAGCAGCGATGGCTGAGTGTGACGCACTCCATCCTTTCTCAGCCACATCAAAGTCCAGCACAGCACTCCCTGTCCGGGAGCAGGGACATGGGAGCATCCCCAGGGACCCTCCCAAGGTGCCAAAAAGCCCACGGTACATCATCTCCTGGGGAGCACCAGGAGTGGGGAGCTGAGTGGGGTCTGCACCCCCTCTCCAAGCCCCACGGCCCGTGTCCACTAGAGGGAGAGCGTGGCAGCTGGTTTCCATCCCCGACACCACACAGGATCCCGGCACAGCCAGCACAGCCACGGGGCACAGCCGGGATGGGGTCCCCCACAGCCCCCAAGAGCTGGGCTCTCCCCAAACACAGCCCCCCCTGCTCTGGCCGCACACCCATTGCCCTCACAAATCCCCCCCAGCTCACACTGGTGGCCCCAGGCAGCCCCATGACGTGGGGCTGTGGGTGATGTCCCGCATGGGCTGCAGGGTGCTGGGCAGGATGCTGAGCTGGGGGTCTGCTGAGGGGCAGGGGGGGGTCAGACTCACACCCCCCACCATGCACCAGCCATGTGAGTCTGCAGCTGCTTCCTGGCCAAGGGTGGGTGTAGGTGTAATCACTGCCAGATCCTAGGCTGCTGCAGTTTCCCCTGCAAGACCCCCGGCCCGTTGACTCGGGCAGCAGAGCCAAGGCAGACGCTGCAGAAGCCCCCCCTCTCCCCCTGTATCCCCAGTGCTTGTGAGGTTAAACTGGGGAGTGAGAGGAGCCACGAGCAGCAGCGAAGCCTGGAAGCAACCACCATGCTCCCCCCAACCTCCCCCCCCAAGCAACTATCGCTCTCCCTGGCACCATCCAGAGGGTCAAAGCTTTTGTTGAGTCTAAAAACAAGCAAACGTGTTCTCACCCCTCCCCTGTAGCAGCGGGAAGGAAGGACCCTGCTGGGATCAAGGCCATCTTTGGGGCTGATTCCCACTTTAAACACCTGGGGGTCTCCTGGACATGGCACCAGCAGTGACAGTGTTTGCTCATGGTTTCCTGTTAAAAGCACCTGAATGGAGACATTTACTTAGGATTTCATGTTATTAACAGCCACAGCAGGAAAAGGTCGGGGAAAGAAAAAGCCTGTGTTATTTCCCAGAGGAAATGCTCGGTGAGGAGGATGCTGCAGGGGTTTCCTCCAGCAGCTCCATAGCAAAGAGGAATTTTCCCCTCTAAAACACCGACAGAAGGAAACATCCGAAGAAATCGCTGGAGGGAACCCCCCCGGGGTGAGCAGGATGCGGGTGCTGGGGCCGGGATGCCGGGGAGCCATGGCTGGGTACTGGGTACGGCTGGCAGCAGAAGCTGCGCGTAACCATTCATCACCGGCCCCCGGGGGCGTTACGGGAGAGGATTAATTAAATTTTACACACGGAGTTTAGCGCGGGGCTGGGTGGGATCATGTATTATTCATGCCTTCAATAGCACGGCTGATTTATTAATGAAAAGGTCAGACTCCCTGGAAGCGAAGGCTTGTCGTCAAAATTGCTTTGAGCCGGGATGTTTCGGAGGAGCTGCTGGAAGGGAGCCGGCTTCGGGGCTCGGCTGTGCCAGGGCTTGCACCCACTGCCGGCCAGGACAGGGACGGCACGGTGAGAGCTGCCCTGTTCCTTACAGCCTGTTAATCCCCGTGCTGCTCCGGGGACGCACGTTCCCGCTCCAGCACGGGCAGACAGCAGCGGAAATATAGATGCAGGAGCCTGGAGGAGTAGAAGGGCGTCTATAGCAGCGGCTTCCTTGGCTGCCTCCTCCCCGCAGCCGCTGCTTCAGCCATGGAGGACCTGGGGAGCCAAAGAGACCCAGCGCTTACACATCAGCATCTCGGCCTTGCAGGGGAAAAGGGAGAAAGCCACAGGCAGCCAGCACCTCCCTCCCTCCCTCCCTCCAGCGCGGTGCTGGCCGGGAGGGAGCTGGCTGTCGGCAGGGAGAGCGGGAGCTGGAGCAACCTCCAAAGCAAGAAATCCTAAAGGGAGGAAATCCTTCCAGCGAGAGCTGTTTGCCCCGAGGTTACTCCTGGGGGACTCGTAGCCCACCCGCCTTCTCAGCCCCGTATTTACCTTGGCCCCGCTTTGGGCACCCTCTTTCCTCGCCCAAGGAGAGCAGCAAATGCCGCTTTTGGGGCTGAGCTGTGACCAGCCTGGCTCTTCCTAGGGAAATCTGGGAACATTCCCAGCATTTCCAAACCCATATCCCTGTCCCGTATCCCTGACAGGGTGAGATGGTCACACACAGTGTGCATGTGGTGGCCAGGACAAACAGTTGCCCACAGACACCAAGGGGGGCAGGTGGTGGGAGTGCAGGGATCACCCCCAAAACCAGACCCGTGCCTCGGGTTCAGCCCTTCCCCTCTGTGCCCGAGGCACCCGCCATCCCCCTTTTTCCCACTCCCACGGTCCCACAGCAGCCAGGGCTCCTCTCAGCACTGGTTCCCCTCTCCCTTTGGAAGCAGAGACAAAACTGAACCCCGGAGCCAGAGAGAGGTCCCGGGGCTCCCAGCCACAACGTGCCCTGTCCTGCAACAGCAAAGGGAAAAGGACAGAGAGGAGAAGGGGGGAGAAAAACAGCCCGGGGGGGGGGTGGTGTCTGGGAGCCACTACCATACAGCTAGGGTGCAAGCCCTGAGCAAGGCGAGGGGAAATTGCTGGGACTGGTTTGGGGGAGAATGGGGCTTTTCTGGATGCCTCTGCTCGGTGGGCTGAGGCTGGGAGGAGGCCAGGAGCACCAGGCAGGGGTTTGCCATGGATTCCTGCTTGTTTCTGCAGAGCGGAGCCTGGGGGCATTTCGCACTCCCACTGGGTGTTGCAGGGAGAGGAGCTGGGTCCTGGAAACAGCTTCTCCCAGCGGGAACAGGCACCCCGGGGGCAGGAGAAGCCACTGGTGGAGCGGAGGCAGCTGGCAGCCGTCCCCGCTCCGATCAGCCCGCACACACTGTCCTCAGAGATGGCCAGTGGAAATCGAAGGAAAACAAAGCAAGAATTTATCAAACCACATGTAGCACAGCCGGGGCACGACTGCTCCAGCCCTCCCGCTGCGGGCACTGCCGAGGAGCGAAATGCAGGCAGGGGTGCAGGAACAGAAGTCTGCCAGCCTCTGACTTTGCTGCAGGGGCCAGTGCCAGCTCCGGGCAGTGACACACTGGGACAAGCCAGGAGAGAGCCCGGGGACAGGGATATGGGGGGGCAGGGACAGCCCCTCAGGGACAAATCTCAGGGTGGGGATGCTCAGCAGCTGCACCATCGCACTTCTCAGCCTGCTCCAGTCCCCGAGGAGCTGCTGGGCTCTCCTCCTTACTGGTCTTATCTCTCTCTTCTTGACTGGCAGAGATGCAGCGGTGCCAGTTCCGACGGGCTGGAGTGGAGCCTCCCAATGCCTTGCACACCAGCGACCCATGCACACCTCTGCCCCTGGGGACTCTCACCCCCAGTGCCCCCCAAGATCGCCCCACTGCTGCTGGGGGGTCCTGGCAGCAGCCCCAAGAGATGTCTGCCCGCACAGGGGACTTGCCCGCAGGCGGGAGCGGGTGTTGTTTTCTCCCAGCGCTCGCCCCGGAGATTTCCAGGCATCCGTATTCAGGGCTGTCGGGAAGAAGCCGCTTTGATCATCGCTAATTATTGCTCAGGGGCTGACAGCACCCACGTGAGCTCTGCAGCACCCAGCCCACCCCCAGCTCTGCTGCCTTTGCCCACGGACCCGCCGGCACCCCCTTGCCTGTCCCCGCTCCCTGGGGCTGCAGCAGCCTGCACAGGGGATTGACCCCATCCCAGCGCCCACCATCCAGGGGGAAAAAGGCAGACAGGACACAAGGGATGCACCCCAGAACCCAGGGCACAGCAGAGAGGAGCATCAGCACCCCAAACCCCAGGGGACCGTCCTGCCCCTCCAACGCCGCCTCCTTCTAGATGCTCTTTTTATCTCCCTCCATTGCCAAGGTGCTGCCAGGACCCCCAATTTCCCCCAAACGGCTCCATTCAGCTGAACAGCAGCGGCCGCCCACGCCCTGCTTCTTGCTCCTGTTTATCTCCAAAGCTTTTCTTTCTTTTTTTTTTAAAAAAAAAAAAGTGCAAAAGAGAACCCTGCCTGCCTGCCTCTTTAATCGGGAGGAGTGTTTGCAGCTGGGAGGAAGGCCCGAGCGTGGCGCCGGGAGCCAGGGCAGAGGAGGGCAGAGGTTCTCAGCAGTGGCCCCTGGCAGGGCTTAGCTCAGCTCCAGGCAAAACGATGCCAGGGTGAAGAGGCTGCGGGCAGAGGGACGTTTTGATTTGTTTGCTGGTGCGGGAAGCCAGGTGGCAGGAGCAGGCAGGAGCGTTAATGGGTTTCCCAGGCAGCTGATGTTTCTTTTTCTTTTACTCCCCCCCCCTTTTTTTCATATTT